>CM059199.1:35369642-35899091 GCA_030323885.1 Branchipolynoe longqiensis | reverse complement strand
GACCATTAGATCTCAGCCAAATTGGAACACGAGAGCTGATGGTCCCTGCCTAAATAGGTTTTTTAATTTACATAATTAACAACACTGCTTGATATCGATCTTCCCAATGTTCTTAGGCAGTCTAATGATGTCCCACACTCTCGCATATTCTTGAGCTTCCCCTCGGTGTAGGCTATGGCATGTGACCAACAGCCACCAGGGTAGTCCAGCATATTGCAATGCCATTCGCAAGCATTTGGTGAATAGATGACGACCAGTCAGAGGTGCCCCGTTCGACATCGCGAATGCTGGGGCGCCCTCATGCACCGGAAACTGGTGACTGAACTTAGTCCATGCATTCAGACGACAGAGTTGAGAACTGGGTACCCAGGGTAGTTCAATTTTGTAGACCTCCTCAGGCCTGCAAGTGGTTTTAGTGCTCCTGACTGTTATCGTCAGGTGTGTTTTTGTGTGCCTTGATGTCACCTCCGATCAGCATATGACCGTCATCCCCCAATACCTCGGAATAAAACAAATTTGACTGTCTTAATAAACATAGGAAACCTATTAATAAAGCAGCAATCAACATCAACCCATCATCACCAATTCCTCTGAATTTTAAAATCATTGTTTTACTATGCTCAGTCTTCAAAGGGAATGCCCTATTGTACCCTCTTATTATTCCATGTTCCCTCTGATAGACCTGCTGTAATATACACGCTAGGCCTGTTCACTACTGCGCAATTATTTTCTGCAAGTTGATAAAGCCAAAAAACAATATTATCAACGAGCAGCAATGAAAAAGTAAATCAAGGACATCACCAGTATGAGAAACATGCATTTCTGTTAACAGTTTTCTACAACATAATCCATGAGCGATCAAGTCAAATTTATTATCAAAGTACAACATACTGAGGGCAACTGCCAGGATAAGGGCCCCCCATGCGGCATGTGGTATCACCTGCACCTCACAATCATTCAATGTAGCAACATGCCAAAGTGAGGAGATAACGAGTTCAACACTAATACTAAATTTATCACTTCCAATTGAGCTATGTGAAAATTATTGCTTAGGAAAGCATGAGATCATAACCTGGAGAAAATTGAATATTATGAACGCCCCTAAGTTCAAACTGAGTAATCCAAAACAAATCTTCCTTATGACATGTACGGAGACAGCCAGAAGCAGCCATAATGCAAGCACCAGTGAAATTTTGAAGGCCATCCAAATTTCAAATAATGTGCTATCTCTTCTATAATTTATTAAACGTTCTGTCCATCTATCCATAAGCACGGGACCTCAGCTGCCAAGTAGTTTGGGATGCCAGTAGCCCTTCCTTCAGCACATATCTCCTGATAATTTAAGAAGTAACTACAGTCAGATGTTAAATTTGGCCAAGATTTAAGTATATAGCATTGACCTGCCATTGGCATTTTCTCACAAAACAGCATTTCAGTCAATGGTCCACCATCTGACACGCAACCTGAAAGTCAACAATCCATTTTCACGCTCATCTAGAATGATAATAATGGATTTCTTGTAACTGTGGTGAATGGTGTAACATGTAACCCAACTCCATCTGAACAAATACATCTATTGTTAAATCCATAACGGGCACGATTATACCTTCCGATCCACCCGTGCTAAAAACTAAACAGTTTTTTGGAGCCAGCGGGGGCTCCCAGGCAGTGGAACTACAGCCAGAGCTGGTGTTCTTGTCAACACAATGAGGACTCTATTAAAGTCAGAAGGGATACTAATAGTGATAGGGTTCATATCATGCAACGCAACAACACTTAAGTAATCTAGCCTGTCGCTAGGAACAACATGACTGGGTAACACAGGCAAGAAGCATGCAAATGAACTAAGAGGGAAAGTATTAATGAACTAGTACCAGGACTAGATTTTAGCTGAGTAAGGAGGCACAGGGCCAACCAGGTTGGGAAAACCACAGTTCCCACCGGAGATACTGTAACCACAATGCTGACAAGCATTAATGATGCAGTATGTGATGTGCAGCCATAGCCATGGAGGGCCAACCAGAGCGGGAAAACAACAGTTCCCACCGGTGACAGTGCCACCACAATGCCGACAAGCATTAATGATGGAGTCCCTGATGAGCAGCCCTAGCCATGGAGGGCGAAATGTTGTATCGCCCCCAGGCAGTGGAACGACAGCCAAAGCCGGCGGTCTCGACAACAGAATGAGGACTAGTAAAGTCCGAAGGAATACTAATAGCGGCAGGGTCCATATCATGCAACACAGCAACACTTAAATTATTTAGACAGTCTATAAGAACAACTTGACGGGGAACACAGGTAATAAGCATGGATATGAACCAAGAGGGAAAGTATTAAATAAACTAGTAGCATGACCAGTTAGGACTTTCTGGAGGCACAGGGGCCAACCAGGGTGGGAAAACAACAGCTCCCACCGGTGGTAGTGTAACCACGATGCTGACAAGCATTAATGACGGAGTGTGTGATGTGAAGCCCTAGCCGTGGAGGGCGAACCAGCGTGGGAAAACAGCTCCCACTGGTTGATGCGTAATTACAATGCTGACAAGCATGAATGATGGAGTGTGTGATGTGCAGCCGTAGCCGTGGAGGGCGAACCAGGGGTGGGAAAACAACAGTTCCCACCGGTTGATGCGTAACCACAATGCTGACAAGCATGAATGATGGCGTGTGTGATGTGAAGCCCTAGCCGTGGAGGACGAACCAGGGGCGGGAAAACAACAGTTCCCACCGGTTGATGCGTAACCACAATGCTGACAAGCATGAATGACGGAGTGTGTGATGTGCAGCCCTAGCCATGGAGGGCCAACCAGGGTGGGAAAACAACAGTCCCACAAAATAACCATAACGACAAATTAAAAATAAGCAGTTGTAAGATAAACTGACGAAACGGTCGATAGAAATCAATCGCATGGTCACATTACATCACATTAATGTAAAACCATCCGACATCTACAAATAGAACTAATCACACACAGTTAACTTCAATTTTGGAATATAAAGTAACATCAACAGCAAAGTACAAAGTTTTCAAAGAACACACAATGAAAAACAACCGAGATAGAACGATCCCTTGGCCCCCATTCGGTCTAGCTACTTGAGCCCCCATTCGTAGCTACTTGAGCCATCATTATAAACACATTTTTATCTCAATGGAACATATATCAAAGGAAAGAACGTGAAGAGACCATAAACCTGGCAGTCATAAAATTGATCTAATGTAAATATCAATAAAGTGACATCACTGTTAACGTGAAAATATGCCTAATTATGTGCCTATTGCTCTATAATAAACCAGCCAAAATGTGTGACCCATATTACTAGTTTTATGAGCAAGGCTGAGGCATGAATGGCACCTGCAATTTGAGTGAGACAGAGGGGACATTGTGAGCAAGTGCTGCGGATTAAATAACTCTCTGGGCCATCTATCAAACATCCTTAAAACATCACAACATGTACAGAACTAATAAAGGAACATTATGTGCACAGCTTAATAGGACATTTTAATCACCATTGAGTGATTTGAAGAAGATTATGTGGAGAAAAGCAAAACTTGAAAATCAACCACCAACCTTCGTCACTAATACTGGTCCAACTGAAACAATGAAATGAAGATGGAGACAAATATGTGCTCTATATCATGAAACCACTAGTTAAATTGTATCTAGAAAACCCTCTGTATGGCGATCTGAAAGATACCACCTACTGCAAAGCAGCTCCGCGCAGCGAAATGGAGCTAGTGTTATCGTCGTCGCCGACAATGCATTGGAACACATATAGAAACATGTTCACCATAAAGACCAAATAACTAGTAGCATGAACTATGGAGACATTTGTTGGGTGACCTAAAAGTTATACAGGTGATGCGGATTCCAACGGACACAAGTCTACCAAGGACACTTCCATTCAAATGCATTGTCAACGGCCGTGACCAAATCTTCATACAGAAGAAGTCAAATATCTCCCAAATTACACCATCCAGAAACAAATTGCTTGGTACACATATAGAAAACAACTTTACCATGAAGACTATATTAAATTTATAAGGTTAGGGTTCTTGAAATCTATTAATTTTGAATAAAACTTACGTTTTGCACTGCGCGTACCGTCAAACTCAAGGCATTGTCAATGGTCGAGAGCAATCTTCATACAGAAAATGTCAAATATCTCTCAAATTACACCATCTAGAAACAAATCGTTTGCTATACATGTAGAAAACATCTTTACCAAAATATTATATTAAATTTATAAGGTTAGTGACGATGCTGTTTGATTTTGACGCATGCGCAGAAGCGGTGTGTCCCTCGCACCAGCAGCAGCACCTTCAGCGTAGGGCACACCGTTGTGCGCCCTGCAGCACTGTCAGCGTGGCCAGACAGCTGCACCATGCAGCACCGTCAGCGCAGTTAGCGCTGGCTGCACCACGCAGCACCGTCAGCGTACGGTGTTGTCTCGTGATGCATTGCCAACATAACACGGCGAAAAACATAACACGGCGAAAAAACGGCCGAATAACCCCGATCTCGTCATCATATAACTGTAGTATTAAACTAAAACAATTCGAAATACATGACTATGAATGAATATAAAACAAATAACTGGTAATTTTGGATTAAAAGTAACCTTAATGGCAAAATAAAGCGAATAAAGCCTGGTACCCTGAATGCCAGGGTACCAGGCTAGAACTCCACAGAGCTAGCAGTGTAGTCAAGTATTATTTGACTAGTGTATTCTTTAGACATTATCACATATTATCATTGGCACAGATTAAAATGTTTGAAGTACAATTGAAATTTATCTACATTGATTTCTGTTTAAATCACACAATATCACTACTTACAGAACGGGAAACTCATCCTGCAAGGGTACGCACAATATTACCCACCTCGTCACTGTGGACCCTTCTTGATTAATACAAACCAAAAACGATTCGGAATGCATAAACATGAATGAATATAACACAAATGAATCAAACGTTGGTTAAAAGTAATGAGCCATAAAAGATACCCGCTGCCAGACACCCTGCCATTCGTCAAATTTACGTATTGAATGCCAACGATCCGTCATCGTCGATGGCCAGGTAGGGAATGGATTTAGCCTTTGAATCTACTACCGGAAGTCAACTTCGATCGTAGCGACACATGCTATGACGGTATCTATGGTATTCATAATATCAAGCCCGTAGTCAGGGTTTTGAATTATGCATGTTACCAGCAACATGTACAATTCCCAGGGAGTTAAACACATATTCGAGGATATATCCATTTCGGGTGATAGAGTAACACAAGTACAGTGAAGCTCTGCAAAATGAAATGTTAATATGAGCTGCTGTAACTGGACAACGTTATTTAACAAAAGGAAAAGTAGTGTCAACATACTGAGGATAATATTAACCCGCATGCTTGAAAGTATTGCTTCTCCTATTACCGAACAACAAACACTCCCAACACTGCATTGCAAATAAAATAAGGATATAGGTCAATTGACCAATTTTATATGACGTCAGCACGTGTATCTAGGTCAGTGCGCGTGCTGCTTGGCTGCAGGACAACATCCGGTGACACTGCAAACTCACTGGCTATGAGCTCAGAATATCCCAACTTTCACTAT
Organism: Branchipolynoe longqiensis; assembly: GCA_030323885.1. Classification (NCBI taxonomy): domain Eukaryota; kingdom Metazoa; phylum Annelida; class Polychaeta; order Phyllodocida; family Polynoidae; genus Branchipolynoe; species Branchipolynoe longqiensis. Next base: position 35,893,484 of record CM059199.1, on the reverse strand, counting down.
TATCTCTGTTTTTAATACTTTCAGAGAAAATTGCCGTTAAGTTAAATTAAATACTTCAGATCTCCCTCTTTAATCACGCATTAAGATATTTTTAATCGACTCAATGGAAGCTTTTAAATTTATTTTGCAAAAATAAATGCTCTGCATAGACATAGCATTGCTACAGCACAAATCAATGTGGTGTTTACCCTTCGTGGGCTAGTTTCCATATCAGCAAACTCAGTGCATTGTCAATGGCCGTAAGTAATCTTCTTACAGAAAAAGTGAAATATCTCTAAAACCAGACCACATAGAAACAAACTGCTTGGAACACATATAGAAAACATATTCAACGAATAGATTATATTAAATTTATATGGTTTGGGTTCTGGATTTCTATTAATTTTGGATAAAATAAACATTTTACACTGCGCGTACTGGCAAACTCAGTGGCAGTGTGCATTCCTTCTGCAGCCGAGCTGCGCGCGCATACACAATGCTTACAAACATTGAAATAGGTCTATACAAACTCTTTATTCCTACTTAGAGGAATGTAAAAGAAAGAAAAAATTGAATAAAAATAAAGAGCCGGTTCCTTTGTGAATTGTAACCCAACAAAATGTTTAAATGGAAAGTTCAGGAACCAGACTTCATGAATTTATTAATTTAAAACCTTGATATTGCTTTTGACATTTTCTTGGTCCAACAAATATTGATCAGGGCTTAACAAACCCGGGGCTTCTGCGCATGCGTCGCCAGCGTCATTTGTAGCGGAATTAATTTTACCTGATTTAGTAGAAAATCACAGATCTTAGGCTCAGCTTGACGGGGTTGGTAGAATGCAAACTAATGCCTAGTACACACCTCCCGTATACGATCTAAAACTGCCCGTTTCGCGCATAAAACTGAGTTTTAGTCATTAGGTGTGCGACCCCCGCGCACACTAGACGCTTGCGATTCGCATATAAAACTAAGTTTTAGGGCTTACAACTTGAATCGCAACCGATTCGAAAAACGAATCGGCCCGTTCGAGAATCGGTATATGTGAGCGGTCAGTCGTATCGTATACGGTAGGTGTGTGCTAGTCGGTGATCGATCGCGTCGGGGTTTTAACGCATCAGCCAATCGCCGGGCCGCGAAGGGTCATGTGACCGTGTCCATACAAAAACGATGCAAAATGGCGGACTGGACGAACAAGGCGGGGGTAGCAATGGTAGAGATGTGGCAAACCATGCCGTGTCTGTTTGATGTGTCCTGCCAAGACTATTCCAACCGGGTCAAGAAAGTCGGTGCGTTGGCGGCGATCTCCGCAGAAATTGGACAGTCAGGTACGCCCGTTTTTCCCAATAATATTGTAATTTTTGTTTGTCGTCATTGTTGTGATATGCGCCGGTGGTTGAAAATGGCTTCTGCTTAGGTTGTCGCTCTCACATGAAAATTACATTAAGTTATTGGTTTTCAAATCAAAGTTAGCGGGGTAACAGTAACACATCGGTAGAGAATAAATGTTCTTTCTTTATTTGTCTTATTCACGAAAAGGCCAGTTTTTGTGTCGTTGACAAGTTTACAAAAAAGGCTACTGCAAATTACCTGTAACTAATCGCGAAACATAATCGCGGAACGGCCATAATGGCCATAAATAATCAGCTAAATGACCCACAAAATTGTTATAATCGTGAAACAATACAAGACGGGTATAATTTGTTTTTACAGCGTCGTCCATCCAGAAACGGATGACGAATCTCCGAACCCAGTATACACGCTTTCGTAAACAAACGGCCTCGGGTTCAGCAGGGAAGCGTCTGACCGCCCGTCAAAAATGGATCCAGACGTCGCTGTCGTTCCTGGCACCCCATTTGCAGCGACGGCAGAGTGTCAGCAACCACCTGCTACCGTCGCCAAGATGCAGTCAAGAAAGTGCTGAGGTAACGATACTTATCTAATTATAAAGTAATGGTTTATTTAAAATTTATACAAAGTTTATTTAAAAAATATACAAATATACATATATTTCCGATAGACTACGTATGACCACAGATCGAGAAGTCTTGCTGACAGTCCAAAAGTTTTACACTAGTTAAGCCATATATACAGTCTAGATCATGGCCGACTGCCACGGGACTGACCCTGTCGCTGAGTTCACATATTCGACGAGGTAATCCCGTTGTGTCTTGGCCCGTTGCGTTGAGTTGGTCCCCGATGGGAATGTCGCCTGACGTAGCACGCGATCGTTTCTCCATGACCCGGGAGTAACCGAGTGCGTTGCAGGGTCTTCGTAGTCAGCTGTTGCTGTGGTGCCGATCTTTTCCCGCAGGAAATTGTGTAGGGCGCAGCCCGCCATGACGATCTTCTCGACTTTGTCCGGCGCTAATGCTATGTTCGTCAAAAACACTCTGAACCTGTTGGACAGGATTACGAACGCGTTTTCAACGACACGTCGGGCGCGCGACAGCCGATAATTATAGATCCGGTGATCCATCCGCATGTCTCTGTGGCTGAACGGCTTCATCAAATACTCTTTGAGGGGAAAGGCATCGTCCGCCACAATGTAATGCCCCAAAGGCCGATCATCCCCGGGTAGTGGTTGGGGGGATGGGAACGACTCGGCGTGGCTCTCCAGAGCCTCTTGAAGGGTGCATCCGGAAAACACGCCCCCATCACTAACCCGGCCGTTGCATCCCACATCAACAAAGATGAACCGATAGTCGGCGTCAACTAGGGCCATCAGCACGATGCTGAACGTGTGTTTGTAGTTGTAGAATATCGACCCGGAGTGTGGTGGGGGTTTGATGTGTATGTGCTTCCCGTCCAGGGCGCCGATACAGTTGGGGAAGTTCCATCTAGCCTGAAACTGGTCAGCGACTTTCCTCCACTCCTCCGGGCTCGACGGGGTCTGCAAAAACAAAAATACAACGACACTTAAATCCAACAATACCACAAGAAATAAAGTTACAAGTTTTTTGGCGACAAACTAAAATGTTTCTCTATTCACGCTTGCAGGTAAACCGTGATGAGACGGCTGTCAACGCCGATGAGGAGACAGGGACTGACGCCGATACCCCGAGTGTGTCATCTCAAAATCTGAGTAACGTCGGCGACGATCCCCCAGAGGTAGGATCCTTCCGCACCAACACCAGCACCCCAATGTCCACCCAAGATTGGGTGAACCAAAAAAAGCACAAGAGATGGGAGGGCGACGGAGGAGATGACGATCTTATGCAACTGGTTATTAAGAACCTGGAAGACACACATGCCCCTCCAGATGACGCGCTCACGACTTTCGGCAAACATGTAACCAATAGGCTACGAACGATCACAGATCCAGAAGTGTTGATGGTAGTGCAAAACGACATTGATCAGGCTTGCTTCCGCGGGAACATGAAGATCATCGCGGCGCGAAACGCGGCACGCAACAGAACCCCGCCAGCGGACAGTGGAAACAGACCCGGACCATCGGGGACCGACGCGCATAGGCCCAGTGCGCATAGGCCCGGTGGTGGCTTTTCGTTCGTAAACATGTTGGAATCGGATCAATATTCTGAGTATGAAAATTAAATTAGTCGGTTAAATTAGTCGGTTAACGTTTTTTAGTTGGTTCCACTATTCAAGTAAGACAAAGATGTAGCTCATAGGCCCGTTACTGGGTCCTTTTCTTTTGTAAAAATGTTGCAATCTGATCATTATTCTGAGTATGACAATTAAATTAGTTGGTTAAGTTGTTTTGGTCGGTTCCATTATTCAACTTTAAGACAAACATCTAGCTTAAGTTTTAGTCGGATCCATTTTTGTTATCACACTGTGTGTACTCATACTAAGAACGTTAGTTTTAGTCGGTTCCATTATATTTTACTCACACTGTGTGTACGCACAGTGCTAAAGATTGATTGTTACTGTATTCTATACTTGTTACGGTATTCTATTAAAGTTGTGTGAAATTCAATAAAAAAAAACATATAAAACAATCTTACCTTGAAATAATCGTTCTTCAGCGACTGGTAGATGGCGTCACAGGTCTCGGGGACAATTTGGCCGATGGTGGTTGCCCCCACACGAAACAGGTAGCTGAGACTCCGGAAGGATTCACCTACAAACACAATTAAATTATTTGGTTAGATATATCGGTTTATTTAAATTTCTAGTTGTCGTGATTTAAAACTGGTAGCTCAGACTCAGGAAGGATTCACCTAAAAACTATGACAAGGACTAAGAAAATTTGTTTGCTAAACTAAATTATTTGGTTGCATATTTCGGTTTATTTCAATTTGAATATATTTAAATGTGAGCACAGAGCAACGATATCGTGAATCCGACAAGGAGACAAATATGTTGAAAATAAAGTTAAGTCCTTACCAGTTGCCATGAATCGCAGCGTGACGGCCAACCTCTCCGCAGCCGAGATCGACGCTCGATATCGGGTGTTTTGGCGCGTGATACAATCCTCTACCAGGCGCAACAACTCGTCGAACTGATCCGACGGCATACGGCTGAAGTTGGTGAAGGCCTGTGGCTCGTCCCTGCGTAGACCAGCCATCAGGGCATTGAATGCTCCTAGCTCCGATCTTTGAGCGATGTGTGGCTGAACCCACACATTTCGAGCAATCTTCCGACGTCGTCGGCGACGGCGTATGACAAGCAAAGCAAGCCCAATAGCCACGGCTCTCTTTTGAGCAGTTGAACGCGGCGCCATGTTGCTGCTCAGTTTAAACGGCTCAACGTGGTTCGCGGCCCCGACGCCAGTCGCAGCGATAAAAAACAACTTGGCGCCATCTAGCGTTGCTGATGGACGGCCGATCAACAACTGCTAGGAGGCGCTGATGCGAGTGTAGTTCGCGCTAAATACACCAGGTTCGTGGAACGCAGTCGCGAAACGGACGGTATATGTGCGCACACCCGATTGGTATATGTGAGCACCCCCTGTCGTCAGTTTTAAGTCGCAAACGGGATGGACCGAGTCGTGACGCGGTGCGTCGGCCATCCAGTTTTAGTATCAATCAATCAATAGTTCCATCCTCTAGTCGAGGGTTGGATGCAATGGTTCTCCACTTGTCCCGATGTTGTGCTGTTCTGATAGACTGTGAATAATTCAAGCCTGTCCACTGTGAAATATTTGTAAACCATGATGTTCTTGGTCTCCCTCTCCCTCTGCTGCCATTCACCTTCCCTTCCAACAATGTACGGTATATTGAACTCTGACGAATGATGTGGCCAAAATAAATAAGTTTCTTTGTCTGTATAGTGGCAAACAAGCTTTTCTTATTTTTAATTTTTCTGAGAACTTCTTTGTTGGTGATCTTCTTTGTCCATGATATTTTCATCATCCTTCGATAAGTCCACATCTCAAATGCTGCTAAACGTTTGTACATTTTCTTAGAGATTGTCCATGTCTCTGCCCCATACATTAGAGTAGACCACACATAACACTGAAGAATACGCTTCCTTGTTTGTATTAATATCTTACTTGATGTTAACACTCTATTCATTTTGGAGAATGTTGTTCGGGCTATTGTTATCCTTCTTTTAATTTCTTCCTCACATCTCCCATCATTTGTAATCTTTTGTCCGAGATATATGAATTCGGATACTTGTTCTATGTTTGTGCCATCTATGGTTATATTGACATTTGGTTTATCTGTCTTTTTACTTATAACCATTGTTTTGGTCTTCCTGGCATTCATCTTCATGTTGAATAGTATTCCAGCTTTATTGATTCTATTCACTATATCTTGTAGGTTTTTCTCACTGTCTGCTAGTATTACACTGTCATCGGCATATCTAAGATTGTTGATGTTCATGCCACCTATTGTCACTCCCTTGCAATCTTCAATGTGTCTGAAAATCATCTCTGTGTACAGGTTAAATAGACATGGTGACAATACACACCCCTGTCGAACTCCTCGTTTAATCATAACTTCATCCGATAGGCCCTGCTCCATTTTTATAAATGCATGTTGTGTCCAGTATAAGTTCACAATTAGTTTAATGTCTTTGCCATTGACACCAATATCTTGTAAACATTTGATTAACAGTTCATGATTGACTCGGTCGAAGGCCTTCTCATAGTCAATAAAGCAGGCATAAACATCCTGGTTCACTTCACAATAACGTTCACAAATCATTCTCATATTGAAAATCCCTTCACGTGTACCTCTTCCAGATATAAACCCACTTTGTACGTTACTGATTTGTTCTTCAATTTTCTGTCCCAGATAAATGGAAAATAGCTACTGTCACACCAATACCAAAGATAAGTAATCCTAAATCATGCAATGAACTGCGACCAATATCAATACTGCCCCTCCCTGGCAAAGTCATCGAACAAATAATCCATGATCAAATAAAAACCTTCTTGGAAGACACCAACTACCTTGCCAAACAGCAAAATGGCTTCAGAAAAGATAAATCAACCACAATAGCCCTAGCCACTTTATTAGATGAACTGCTGACTAATATGGATAGAGGAGATCTGACAATAACTGTTTTTCTTGATTTCAAGAAAGCTTTTGACACAATAGACCATGACATTTTACTGTGGAAAATTGAAAGGGCAGGACTTGGTCCTAAATCTTGTACATTTATAGCCAACTATCTATCAAATAGACAACAAGTTACAAAAATAAATGGCACTAAGTCAATGGAGAGATCAATTACAACTGGAGTACCCCAGGGTTCCACGCTTGGGCCACTACTCTTCCTCATATTCATTAATGACTTGCCCTTGGTAACAAATGAGGCCATGTTCACACTGTTTGCTGATGATGCGGCCCTCACAGTCCATAGCCCAAACATTGCATCTGCAGCAGAGGTAGTTGAGGATGTACTAGCTAAGGTTAACATCTGGTGTAAGGAAAATAAACTGACAATTAATGCAAAGAAATCTGAATACATAATTTTTGCAACCAAAGTAAAAAAATCCAGAGCACAACCTATCAATTTACATTTGGGTGATGCAGTATTGAATGAGGTAGAATCATACAAATATTTAGGGACCACACTCGATTCTACACTAAATGGTAATCGACAACTCTCAAGACTTACTCAAATGATAGCCATAAAAATGACAACTTTCAGAAAAATTAGGTACTACATGAGCGAGAATACAGCCCTGTTACTATATAAAGCCACTATTCTTCCAATAATTGACTACAATGATTTAATATATGGACTGCTGACAAAACAACAAGAAAACAAATTACAGAGGATTCAAAACAGGGCACTTAGAACTGTCTACAGAGGGAAAACGCTGTCTGTAAAGGAAATGCATGCTAAAGCACAAGTCAGCTACCTTAGCCAAAGGAGGGACACACATCTCCTCAGTCTCATGTATAAAAGATCCAATGATGAACAATATGTTGACCATACAAACAGAGTAACCAGACAGAGCGGTGCTACACTTCTAAAAACACCCATGCCACTAACAAACAAACTGACTAAAGCACCGATTTACAGAGGTGGCACATTGTGGAATAAACTTCCAGTGAGGACAAGACAGTCCACAAGTCTCCTTGAATTTAAAAACTTTATGAAAATACAACCGGCCTGTCAGACCCTGACACGGTTATAGGTATTCTAAAGGCCTTCCTTGCCCTGACCCTTGTACATACATATATATATAAATGTTCTCAAATGCACTACACAGCCCTGCACGCTGATCCCCTTCCCGCCCTTACCCCACCCCTACTACACCTTCTTTCAAAACCTATTACCTAAAATTTTCCTTTAAATTGACATAAAACCTGTCTGATGTAAGTCCCCACTGCAATCTCAGACCGCGATCCCATCATTAGGCCACACAGAACGGAACACTCGTGATGGGATAAAAAAATAAATAAAAAAAAAATGGCCAGGTTTCCGCATTTGGTATTGGTGATTGGATCCACTGATTTGCATATTTGCAATATAGTATATATATATGTGTATTGTAGATATGTTATATCTTTTTGAAAAGAGAAGAGAGAAAACAAAGGAAGAAAGAAGTGTTTAAAGACAATTCTAGAGTCATCTTGTACATTTATTGATGCATGCTCACCAAGTGCATAATACATATGTTGAACTGGAATTGCATGCAGTTACTATTACGACAAATAGTCAATTTATATTATGCTTCTATTATCGAACAGGTTTTTCATGTGGTTATTATTGCAACTGTTATTGTCATTTATGTACCAACAAATTGTAATTAGCGGACGGAAGACCAGTGCTCTGGCGCTGACAAAAGACATTATTCGCTGAATAAAATACATTTAGTAAAAAAAAAATATATATATATACATATATACATATATATACATACATATACATACATACACATCTATATATACATATGCAGACATATATACATGACTCTACACATATGCATATACATACATATTGTATTTAGAGATGACTGCATCACATATCTTAGAGTGGTCCTCTATTTGTCGCTGCTAAGTTAATCCATATGTAGTCTGTGTCACTATCAGACTTATTGCAACAATGCAAGGGGCCTAAGCTCTGACACTTTCACACTCAGATTTTAACCAAACACTGCCATTACCCTAAATAATATTCCATTTATATTAAATTTATTTTTGATTATGCATGTACATGTACACATACTTTTAAAGCTATATGTATATATGCATATATGCACATACATATGTATGTATTATATATAATATATAAATAATATTGCAATATCAGGTGAAGAATAACTTACCAGTGTTCCTAAATGTAAGGATGACTGTGCCAGATCCTTCACAATGGTAATCCATTTGCAAGTAACAAGTTGACTGTTGTGTAGTGTGTGCCTTCAGAAATATGTGTGTGCAGTGCACTGTGGCACACACCCTTATAAACCAAATCCAATCCACTCTCACACCTATTCAAAGGGCATAAGCTCTGACACATTCACACTCAGTGAGCTCAGCTGTCAGTGGAGGTGCAGCCCAGAGAACCATTGGCAACCTGAGGTGTGAAAGCTTTCCTTGGCAGTTTTTGGTTAAAATCTGAGTGTTAAAGTGTCAGAGCTTAGGCCCCTTGCAATAAGTCTGAGAGTGAAACAGACTACACATGGGTTAACTTACCAGTGACAAATGGACCACTCTACAATATGGGATGCAGTCATCTCTAAATACAGTATGTATTCACATATATATATATATATATCTACATATATATATATATATAATTATGTAGTCACATATATAGGTCTCCATATGTATATATGTATACATATATGTAGATGTGAATGCATGTATATATAGACATATATACACATAGGTGCATATGTAATATGTATATTTATATGTATACACATATGTATCTTTATATGTATACACATATGTATGTTTATATCTATATATATATATTATATGTATACATACATGTATATGTAAATCTAAAAATAATGCCAATAATGATTAAAATAATACGGTAATAATAATGACAAGAATAATGATAATAACGATAATAATGATAATAATGATGATAATAATAACAAATATATAATGATAAAAATGGAATAATACTTGACGTTACCCGACCTGACTTTACCCGCCCTGAGTTTACCTGACTCTACTTTACCCGACTCTACTTTACCCGACTCTCCTTTGCCCAACTCTCCTTTGCCCGACCTGACTTTACCGGACATGACTTTACCGGACCCAACTTTACCGGACCCGACTTTACCAGACCCGACTTTACCGGACCCGTCTTTACCGGACCTGACTTTACCAGACCCGACTTTAGCCGACCCAACTTTAGCCGACACAACTTTACCCATCCCGAATTTACCCGACCCGACTTTACCCGATCTGGCTTTAGCCCAAACAAGTTTGGGTTAACTGATCGTTTGGTTTAACCGAGCTTGGTTTAATGGGGTTGTATTGTATCCCTATATAAACATATATTTGCTGAGTGGTTGGCATTTTTATTTGATTTATTTTACCTTTGTTTATTTCTTTTTACTTCTATTCAAATATGTGGGATGAGGTGGAGGGAGCCTCGGAACTGGGAAGCTGAGAGGTTATACATATCGTTTTAAATCGATAAAGTGTTTATTAATATATGTATATGTGTGTATATGTATATGTGTATATATGTATATATGCTGTCACAACAATAAAATAAATCAAATACAATAATATTTAAGGTAGGTTTTTCTTAATGTTGTACCAGCATCTTTGTGGTGATTATGCATCAGATGCATAATCACAGTGAATTATTTATTATGCATATATATATTGGTATGCAAAAAATATATCTACATCATGCACAACAGTCCCCACAGGACCTCCCCCAGTGGCAAGTGGAAGTATATGAGTGGGCCACAGACCAGCATATACCCCTATTGTTGGCTGGAGGTTCCTCTATTGTTTGGAATTCATGGCTATACCAACACAGTTATAACATGGGCAGTTCTGTCCTGTAGCCATGTGTTGTAACTACTGAATTATTTCCTAATATTCACTGTTAATTTACTCAATCCGGTCCCAACTAAATGTCCTATGAATATCCAGGAAATTAGATATAATTTTTGGCTTTATAGTGATGTATTCCAATATGTAAACTTCCCAAAACTCAGTGTGCCATAAGCATATTTTTGAACCTGCTACCTAATCTTATATAAAATTCGACCTTGGAAATTGAACCGGGGCTCGAATGAAGTATTTAACCACCATAGCCCGATCGAGGTAAGCTCTCCAACCTGTTTATACTCACATAATGCTTATATATCATATCTATATTGAGCTAGCCAATATACACCGACACATGCTTAGGTTGAGTGAGCTTTCATCATATCCAGCTTTGGGTCGGGATACAAATGTACAAAATGAAAGATGTTTACCAGCTGAGAACCGTTTACCTGTGCTTGTTGGTTATATGTGTTGCCGGGTTTGGTAACCTGACAAGGACTGCAGAATTCAGTTTGTGTGATGCATTAGTCGAGATAAGTTACATAACAATACAATTATAGATACAATATAAACGATACACCCACAATTCTACCGGTGCTCTATATTTGCACAATAAATTATACAATGTATAAGCATTATGCGAGTATAAAGGCATGGAAGGGATTATATGTTTATTTCCTACTCTACTACTGATGGGGCGCCTTACTTGATGTATGGCACCCCCCCATCCAACCACGTGACCTGTGGCTCCACCACCGGCACGCTTCTATACTGAATCCTACACTGTCACTTGCGCCCTCATTTGTACTGTAGTAAGCATTTATACATATAAACTGACCGTCTGGAGGTGGTAGTGACCAGACGCAGCTGGTACCAGGGAGGCCAGGAGCCACTCACAGGTGGCACCATAGTGGCAGAAGCAGGAACTAACTCCTATGAGAGTAGGATAGTAGGTAATAATTAATGTATAGTAGATAACTGATGAGTGGTAGTTTCTTTGTTTATCTGCCCACTATAGAGCACTTATAGCATGTGCTCTATAATATATTAGGGGCATATAAACAAAGGCACTGCCATATCTTAGGTCTTCCATCTATATCACACCTTGTAACCATCCACTGTGTAGTGTTCCATGGTATGATTCCATCTGCGGCTACAGTGGCGCCACCTGTGAGCAGTCATATACCACATGTGAATGGTAACTATCGCATCCAGGCCAGCGCTGAAGGTATGAATTAAAATGATACATACATATCTATGTATATATATATATATATATATATATATATATATGTATAAATGTAGGTAAATATATATAGTATATATATCAATTATATATATATATATATATATATATAATATATCCTCGGGTTATATTTTCTGTTACTAGGGATACACAGTGATATTCTCACCGAGAACTGAAGTACTGAACCCATTGGGTTCGTGGGTTTGAACCCTGCTCGAGTCAAACCAATGACTTAGAGAATTATACTTGTCGCTTCCTAGCCAGATGGTTGGCATTAGTAGGATAGGGCACGGACTGGTTGGCTCAGTGTCAGGATAATGTGATTGAGTGAGATATCAGGTCATGGTGCTGGCAGCTTGGTCTCCCACACGTCCCCTCCTTCACATCCCTTCTCACCTCCCTCACGTCCCTCCTCATCTTCCCCACATCCCTCCTCCCTTCCCTCACATCCCTCTTCAACTCCCCCACATCCCTCCTCCCTTCGCTCACATCCCTCCTGCCCTCCCTCAGATCCCTCCCCCCCTCCATCACATCCCTCCTCCCCTCCCTCACATCCCTCCTGCCCTCCCTCACATCCCTGCTGATCTTCCCCCACATCCCTCCTGCCCTCACTCACTTCATTCCTGATATTCCCCCACATCCCGCCTCCCCTCCCCCCAATCCTCCCATCCCCCCCACATCCTCCTCCCCTCCCTCACATCCCTCCTCAAATCCCTCACATCCCTCCTCAACTCCCCCACAGCTCTGCTCACCTCCCTCACATCCCTCCTCCCCTCCCTCATATCCCTGCTCACCTCCCTCACAACCCTCCTCACCTCCCCCACATCCCTCCTCCCCTCCCCCACAACCCTCCTCCCGTCCCTCACATCCCTCGTACCTTCCTCCACATCCCTCCTCCCCTCCCTCACACCCCCCTCTCCTCCCCACATCCGTCCTCACATCGCCCCTCCTCCCCTCCCTCCTCCCTCCTCCCATCCCTCCATCCCCCTCCCCTCCCTCACATACCTCCTCCCCTCCCCACATCCCTCCCTCCCCTCCCCGCATACCTCCTCCCCTCCTCACCTCCCCTCATCTCCCCCCCATCCCTGCCCCTCCCTCACATCCCTTCTCACCTCCCCCACATCCGCCTCACGTCCTCACATCCCCCCTCCTCTCCCCCACTTCATCCTCACCTCCCCCACATCCCTCCTCCCGTGCTCATCTACTACCTCCCCACTGATTTACATGCTCCCCTCCGCACAACCTTATCCCCTCCCCCACACCCTCTTCCCCTTCCCCCACACCCTCCTCCCCTCCCTCACATCCCTGCTCACCTCCCCCACATCCCCCCTCCCCTCCACTAAATCCCTCCTCCCCTCCCCAACATCTCTCCCTCACCCCCACATCCTTATCACCTCCCCCACCTCCCACCACCCCACCCCACACCCCCCTCCCTCCCCACATCCCTCCCCCACATCCCACCTCCCCCAATTCGCACCTCCACCCCTCATATCCCACTCCCATTCCCACCTCCCTCCTCGCCTCCCTTTCCCCTTCCCCTCCCCCACATCCCACCGCCCCACACCCCTCCTCACCTCCCACATATCCCTCCTCCCCTCGTTCAGCTCCCTCCTCCCCTCGCTCACATGCCTCCTCCCCTCCCCTAACGACGAAATTAAACTTGCAAATTAAATTTGGGGTTTCCTCAAGGTTCTGTTTATCGTCATATTCACCATGCTATGAGTTGAAATATTATTTTACTTAGATTTCTGAAGTATGACATCGCATTGTTTATATAGTACTATTCGCAAACCTCACTATATACTACTTCACGTTCGCTTTAATAGTTATCAGATTCTAAATTTTCCCGATATTTAGGATATTGGTTATGGAGAACTATTCTATAATAAATTACAAATGGTCTATATAATGATAAATGGTATGTAAAACCAAAGGCACTGTGTGGAGTTGGTAATCCATTATTGAGTTAGTATGGAGATTATGTATTAATATATATAGTGTGAGAAGGTCACTTCTTGAAATGTGAGAGAGTCTTTGGAACTCTCCTCACATATCCCCTCCCCACCCCCCACCCCCACACATGTTATTTATGGATCATTGCACACCCAGCCACACAAGTGCAATGTATAACTAAACACCATGCCTTGGTTACAAGGTTCTAGACCCTCATTGGTTGATATAAGAATGTATGTTATTGATTGGAGGATTTGATCATGTGTGTACCACCATCTTGGTTCCTGAAGCTATATCTATAATAAATAAGGGAGTCTAACTCTCCTACTTTCACTCTATCTCTGCTTTCCTTCCTTGCTGTAGTGATTTCCTCTTAGCCTATCTACACAACTAAAACTACCAGCCGTCGATTTTACAAGATGACATTTATCATATACGTACCTGCAAATGTACACCTGATAGCTACCCATTAGACCCCTTGGTGGTATATCAATTAACCACTGTTCTCCTCGCTGAGACAGTAACTATATTTGTCACAACAATACCTCATTATCTCATTAGTTAGTATCCCTTTACAAGGTCATAGGTTATTTGCATGGCAAGCAATGCTCCGTGGTTTTGCATCATTAGTTTGCATGATACATCATACATGATACCTCGTTGACAACCAATATCATGCTATTCTCACCATATAACTCCCAAACTAGAACTGTACGTGGTGGCAGAATCGGTGGAGGGCAGGCTACCCGTGCGGAAAGTCGGGAGTTCGATTCCAGCTTGTGTCAAACGAATGACATAACAAGTTGATACTTGTCGCCACATAGCCTGGGGCTCGGCATTACTCGGATAGGGCAATGACTGGTTAGCTCAGTATGGGGATAATGTGACTGAGTGGGATATTGGGGCATGGTGTTATAACGTCGGGTGAGTCGTTATCCTGATATAACATTAGGTGTTGCCTGAGTGTAAGACACCAACAACAATGCAGACAAATATGGGAATATAGGTTGTTGGAGTTCTGTATCCTGGAAACATCTAACGTCATATCAGGATGGGAACCCACTTGTGAAAGTGTGCAGTCATGGTGACTTTATCTGTATAGTGCTGCCCCACTGTTAAATCAGGCCGCCAGTGCCCTGACACAATATCCCACTCAGTCATATTATCCTGACACTGAGCTAACCAGTCCTTTGCCTATCCTCTTAGGAAGCGACACATATCAATATTGTAAGTCATTGGTTTGACTCGACCGGGAATTGAACTCCCGATCTCCCGCACAGAACTGCCCCACTCGTTGGATACCATCCACACTGCAGAGTATATATAGCTGGTGAACAGATAATAAGTATCAGAGTATGATTCAAGTTGTTGGTTTGTTTGAATGTCACGTCCCTTCAACATCTAACAGTCGGGTTAGACCTACTTCCAGATATTTCTTGATAAACTACCCCTCAATTTATATTCGAAGTTGACTTATATGTGCATATATATGGTAGGTGAATTGCAACACATATTGATATGCATAAGTAACGGAAATAAATAAATAAATAAATATATATATATACCGACATCCCAATTGAAGAGTTCAGGCGCAAATCTCTGTGAACGCCAATCCAAAAATGTAGTTTAAATAACACAATTTTACCTGAAAATAATGTTATTTTCACTAATTCCACTTTTTGTTCATTACATGATTAGGGATCCATGAACAAAACAGTAGGAATGTAACAAAAAAAGAAGATTGATTTGATTCCAATATGTTGTTCTCAATTGTTGGATTGGTGTTTACAGGATTTTGCGCCTGAAGTCTTTAGTTATCCTCCAGAAACTATTCCGAGAACAACAATATCTGTGAATGTACAATGTCTGAACACTTTGACTTCTGAATACTGAATGACTTTAATCCCCTCCAGGGTTCAAACCATAGCCGGCCAAACTTGTCCATGACGTCATCTCATTTGCATATATTACAGACGTGTCTAGACGTCTAGACGTCTAGACGTCTATTACGCATATATCACATGCCCCCCTCAAAGTGTTTCTGAGACATGAAATGTTTCAAAATCCCCCAAAACATACCAGGTATACTCATTCATCATACATTAATACAATAAAATATACAACCACTTAACTTAATCGAGTAGGCGTAAGTAAGTAAGTAATTAACTTAACCCACAGGTTTAGTGAGTGTCCGAGCGCACAATGTCACTGAAGTCCTTTGAACTGTCCAGCTCCTTAGCCTCCACAAAACAATTACCATCACTAATAACTAGTCCATACCAATATTATGATGGAATTATATATCAATATCAGTGGCCTGGCATCCGATGCTTGTATCTCAGTGCTCCGTGTTCACTGCTCGCTGCCTCACCTGTTGCTTAGCTGGCCTGACGTTCTGCGCGTCTTCATCCTGGCCGTTTTCATTACAGCCGTTCATGTCTGTCGACGATATGTGCATCTGTGCTTCTTGGCATCTGTGCAGTTGTGTCTGGGACTCTAGGCATCCGTGCATCCGTGTGGCGTCTTTCCAGGCATCTGTGCATTTGTGGGCCATCACTTCTGGCCCTGTCCTCCAATCTGTCCATTCAGATATGGCGTTCTGCTTGCTTGTCTGTGGTAGAGCAAACGCACAGTAACTTGTTAATGCTGCTTCATTTAGTGACCAGGGAGTTGCTGCCTGGTGAACCACAGCTACACAACACTGTCTTTGTTGGTAGCCCGAAGCAATGGGCCTAAAAGCACCATTGCCTCCACATCTGACACAATGTGAAAGTACAACATCTGAACACTTTAACTTCTGGATACTGAATGACTTTAATCCCCTCCAGGTCTCAAACCATAGCCGGCCAAACTGTTCCATGATGTCATCTCATTTGCATATATTACAGACATGTCTAGATGTCTAGACATCTAGACGTCTAGACGTCTATTACGCATATATCACAATATCCACACAACAGCGGTGTGCACACACTTAGCCCGGTGTTAGCACGCAACCAGAGCGACCAAGTAATTAAGAGTTCCAGAAGGGTCCATCCAGTTCTCTACATCCTTCCCATGGATTGGATGTCACACACCCGTATATGTAATGTAATCCACTGATTTGCATATTCACACTATATATATGGACTACAACTATATTATGTATAATACTTTTAGTATCAAACAGAATTTGCATATGGTTATTATTGCAACTAATTGTTTATTTTAGGTACTAACGCATTTTACTGATTGACCGGAATGCGAGTGCTCTGGCACTGACAAAAATAATTATTCACTGAATAAACTACATTTGAGTAAATAAATAAAAAATAAATAAGAAAATAAACAAATTAAGTCAACACACTCAGAACACAAAAATAGCCACGCAAAATATACAAAATAGTACAAACAAAAAATGAACAAACGAAAGTTGTGTTCCAAGTGTGTGTGTGGATTAGGTAGCACCAGAGCTCTGGCTGTTGAGCTTTGCTGCCTTTGTAGCGTTTGTAGCCAGATATTAGGCTCAAATCTACTGAATGCGATCATATTTAACAGAATTACATACGCAATAAGTGAAATTTGATCAATTTAACCCTAAATCCGAAGCATTATTAAGGTTACCGCCGTATTGGCGGCGATATTAATAGTTATATTTTCGAATCGACGAGCGTAAAGTAAACAAATCGCCGCCGCCGCCAGTATGGAACGCAGCGGCGGCGGCGATTTGTTTACATTACGTTCGTCGATTCGAAAATATAACTAGTAATATCGCCGCCAATGCGGCGGTAGCCTTAAGGAAGGTTCGAATTTAGGGTTAATTTGAATAAATTTCACTTATTGCGTATCTAATTCTGTTAAATATGGTCGCATTGAATAGATTTGGGCCTAATAAATTCACTAAACCTGATATCTTTTAGGGTTAAGGTAACACCGGTTAAGCATTTGGTGTTAGGCCTAACACTGACTCGTGCATACCATTTTTTCGCCGCTAACCCGAAATTCCCGACAAACACCGTTTTGCCTCGCTAACACTGACTCCTGCATATGGCCCCTGGTGTCTAATATATGCGTAAAAGACATCCAGGCACAAGCAGAGAACAAAGGACTATGTAATTGAGATGACGTCAGAGGCACAGGGTGCCAGCGGTTCAGGTGCCTGGACAGTGAATAAAGCATTCAGTATTCAGAAGTCAGAGTGTTCAGACGTCATACTTTCAGATGGTGTCAGATAAGGACAATGCTGCCTGCAAACACACTGCCCGACCTCAGGTCACCAGGTCAGCTCATCCACTGCAACAACGCACGATCAAACTGGAAAACATGTATTAGAGCATATAACATATATGCCATGGCTTCAGGAGTTGTTATGAAAACAGAACGAGTGTAGAAAGTTTTCGCCAACATGGCCATCAAGCTTGGCGAGCAGGACAAGATTGGGCCGTTAACAGAGGCATTTCAAGCATACTGTACCAGTAAATCAAACTGAATAATAACACATTACAATTTCAAGTCACATAATCAAGCCAGCAAAAATATGTCCATATAGCACAGAGTGAGGGACAGAGTGAAAGATTATGAATAAGGACCGATTGAAGAATCGCTTTTGCGCGATAATTTGGTTGCTGGTGTCAAGAACATGATGCTGAGAAACAATATCCTTCAAACAGCCGATCTCGCACTCGAAAAGTGCATTAATATGTGTAAACTCAGTGAATTTAGTGCTGACCAGTTGGAAGAAAAAAAATTGGACGTGGAGGTAAAAAAAAAAAGATTTTCTGAACAGATATGCAAATGCGCATACAGGTGCACCGGTAGTTCACCCGGCTGGGCCACCATCTTGGAAATGGCCATCTTGGAAGGCTGGAAATACCACCAGTGCAATCAAATTCAAGTTTGAATGTCAAAATTGTGGTTATGAACACCGACATGGATTTTGTCTGGCATAGGGCAAGATTTGTGTTGCCTGTAAGAAGCTCGGGCACTTCGGGAAGGTTTACCAGAGGAAGCTTGGCAGGGTCGCTAAGTTGACCATGGAATAACCCAACCCTCACAACGTCAACCAAGACCCAGATCTGGCAGAGATCAATGTGTTGATGATGGATCTGTTTGTTGGTGTTATCGAGCACAACACTGGACAAGACACCAAGCTCTGGTATGCGACCGTCCAAGTGAACCGTCATCCAGTCAAGTTCAAGCTTGACACAGGCTTATGAGCGAATGTTCTTCTGAGGAACATCTTCAACAGAATCGCATCGGCGCAACTGGCGAACACCAAGTGTTTGCTTGTGACATTCTCGGGGCATTGGATCAATCCCGATTGCGAGGCTTCGGTCAAGATCTAGGGCAGAGACTTTGTATTCCAAGTGGTGCGGGACTGCCAAGCTATTTTGGGTAAACAGGCTTGTGTTGTGTTGAACCTGTTGGCACCAGTTGATGAGGTGAACTCTAGGATGTCGACAAACATTTCCACCCCAAACAACATCCACAGCCCACAAGACAGCGATCTGGTAATCAAATATAAAGATGTTTTTCAAAGTTTAGGCCTGATAAAATTGAATGCTGTAATTCATATTGACAAATCTGCACAACCTGTTGTCGACCCACCTAGGAGGAGTCTGTATGCAATACAAAATAAGGTGCATGACAAACTAAAACGCATGGTAAAAATGGGTGTAATTCTTGAACAAAATGAGCCAACTGATTGGGTAAATTCCATAACCATTGTTACAAAACCTGACAAAATATGAATCTGTCTGGATCCAACAAAATTGAACAAACCATCAAAAGAAGACCATTCCCACTGAAACTATTGACAACATTATCGCCAAAATGTTGAACGCGCAATATGTCTCAGCTTTAGACGCCATGACAGGGTATTGGCAAATCAAACTAGACTACACAAATTCACTATTGTGCATGTTTAATACTCCATTTGACCGGTACATAGACACCCGTCTACCATTTGGCATCAAAACAGCCAGTCACATTTTCATTCGGGAAATGCACCATGTCATAGACGATATACCCAGGATAGGTATAGTGACAGACGGCATTCTCGTATATGAGTCAACTGTTGAGGAATATAATGACAGACTGAAAGCAGTGCTTGACAGAGCCAGGTCAGTAAATCTAAAATTAAATGATCCAAAATCTTTGATATTCAAAACAACAGTGAAATATGTGGGTCATCAACTTACCCACCAAGGTGTAAAACCAGATCCAGACAGAATACAGGTGATTGTAGACATGCCAGAGCCACGGGACAAGCAAGGTGTGCAGAGGTTCCTGGGCATGGTTCTATATGTTCACAAGTTTATACCAAACATGTCCTAGAATGCAAAACCACCACATGCGCTCTTTGGTAAGGATGTCGAATGGCAATGACAAAGTGAACAGCAAGTCGCATATGACAAACTCAAAGAAAAATTTAGAACTGCTCCTGTATTGTCATATTATGATGTAGACAAGCCAATTGTCATTCAAGTAGACATTTGTCAGTCAGGTCTACGTGATGTTATCATGCAGGATAACAAGCCAATCGCACTCGCATCTTGTGAACTAGTTTCAGTGCAGTGTGGCTATGCCACTATCGAAAATGAAATGCTCGCAATATGTTTGGGCTGCCAGAGGTTTCTCTGACTATATCTTCAGCAAAGAAATTCAAATTCAAACCAATCACAAACCGTTAGTAGCCATCGTGCAGAAGCTGATGCATGAGCTGTCAGCATGTATGCAAAAATGTGAATGCGATTGCAAACCTACAACATACAGCTATGCCATGTTAAGGGGTCCTTGATTTTCTTTGCAGACACACTGTCCAGAGTATACAGCACTGAATTAGGTCATGCTGACCTATTTGATGACACAATTAGCATCGCTGCAGTGGACATACAATCATCCAGACTGTTAAGTAAAATCGTCAAAGAGTATGAAGATGTCCATGTCCATGTTAATAACACATATCGAAAATGGGTTGGACACTACTCAAGCACAAACACCGCCATGTCTATGACAGTACATTCCATACAAAGATGGGCTCATAGTAGAAAACAACTTGGTACTAAAGGGAAATCATGTCATAGTACCTCCAAAGCTCCGTGGTGAAATGATTGAATCGTTGCACGAGACACACTTAGGTATCACTAAGTCCAAGCAGCTAGCACATGATTGCATGTTCTGGCCCAACATCAATAAATAAATTGAGGAAAAAGTGACACATGCCAAAATAATTGGAAAAGTTTACATAACAAACTGCTTATAAGTCACCCAATAACATGTCAATCTTACGAAAAGATAGGTGCAGTTCTATTCTAAATAAATCACAAGAATTTGATAATAATGGTAGATTATTACACTAAATAGCCGAAAGTCACTTAGTTGAAGGATACATCATCTGCCACGGTGATCGAAGCTATGAAGGATAACTTTGCAAGGTGTGATGTCCCAAGCCAGGAAATGTCAGTCAATGGTCCACAGTTTAAGAGCCATGAATACAAAGAAATTGTGCAACATTATGGGTTCATAGCCCATTATCCCCGCAGTAACGGCCAAATTGAAAGATTTCCGAACAATAAAAATCATACTAAGAAAATGTTTAGAAACGAAAACAGATTTTCAGCTGGCATTGCTCAACTATAGGAATATTCCCTTGTCCGTGCTTAATGCATCTCCAGCTCTGTTGCTCATGAGCAGGAGGCTAAGAGGAAGACTGCCTATGTCAGAAGACAATTTGACACCCAAAACACAAGATCCAAAGAATTCACAAATGACTAAATGTCAACAGAGTCAACAAAGTTTTCATGCCAAAAACTGTGGCAAAGCACACAAGCCATTGAGAACTGGTGATAATGTCAAATACAAAAAACATGCAGGGGAATCAAAAAAAGGGGTGATTTTGGGGTGTACCAAAGTTTCAGGAAGAGAATACCAAATTCTGAACGAGTCGGGTAACATGTTGTATAGAAACAGAGTACAGATCATAAGGGCACCAGAGGCCATTCAGCCCGAACCAATCAGACAGGCACAGAACATGCTAACTAACAAGTCAGAGAGATGTAAACAATGCAGCCAATCTAACTAGGTCAGGTTGAGGGATTAGGCCGGCGGACAGGCTAGACGTCTAAACCTCAGACAGCTGCCAGCTGGAATGACACACTAAAACTATGTGCACAACAGACATCACTTTGTACATTACTGGAGAGAGTAACCCACGTACAACACACTGCAGTATGAACACTACCAGAAGGCCTAGTCTGGTGTTCTCTGTGGCGGAGTGGTTAGTGGACATTTTTATAGGTCGGACTCCTCCTAATCTGAAGGTCAGTAGTTCGATTCCCTGTGCCCCCACCTCTGCCAATTTGGATTTCCACCACTGTGTATAACTTACAGCATCATCAAATGCCTGTTGCTTTCATACCATGTCTATGTTGTGTGGGAGGTTAACAATCCCTTGGGTCAGTAAAGGTGTAGGTTTGGGATTTCTATTGACAAACCACCCACTGTCTAATGGTGAAAACAAGTCTATTCAGACTTATCCATGATAAGCAGTATAAATCGTCAAGAAAAACTAGGTTTTTACGTAGTTATGTGGTGTGCTATCTGGCTAATTTTTGCATGGTGAACTTCCATTGCCCGTCCCGCTGGTGGGCCGTGACATATCACATGCCCCCTTCCAGTGCAGCTTAGTGGGGCTTTCCTAGCCTTATTTTGCACACATATTCTTTGTATGTTTTTAGGTCAGGAATTTGTCTTCCTTTACCCTTTGGGCATTCCTCTCCTTGGCAGCCATTTCCAGGATGTTTATTTCATGAGCTTTTATTAGGCTTCTGGTCTGCCTTAGTAGTGGCGCATTATTTGCTCTAGTATTCCTTTGTGGTTTTGTTAGGAGTTTATTGTTTTGACTATAGCCATATCCTAATGTTTTAAAATGAATTATTCTCCTATTTTCTAGTAATTTTACTTTAGCTATTTTGTGTATGTCATAGGTGGGGTTCAGCTTGTGTATTTTTAGGGCTTTGTTCTGCCGTATTTGCAGTTTTTTTAGAAGTTCTTTTTGCGCACTCATGTAGTTCACATCCCCATAGTCAAATAGGGGAGCACCATGCCCTTGAAAATGTTTATTGACATCTCTTGTGTCATGTAGTCTCTTAGCTTTGTAAATAGCCACAGTTTGTGGTTTACCTTTTGGATGATATTTTGTAATACATAGTTTGTAGTTTAGTTGGCTTTCCAACTCAAGGCCTAGGTATTTGTAATGGTCTACATTTTCTAATTTACAACACAAACACGGAACTGCATGACATGGACTTTATTCAAGACAGGTCAATGTATAAGAGGCAATGGTCAACACTCAAGTACTTCAATAAATCAAGTACATCAATCAATCAAAGAAAGTCAAAGTCTGGAAATCAGGCTCTCAACCCTATCGCGGTGTCATTCTTCTTGTGGGAATGGCGGGCCTGCCAAGTAGGCTGGTAGTTGTTGTCGGTCCCGCGTCTGGAGGTGATGTGGTATAATCCAGGACCTGGCAGCCCATCGTTGACCAGAAGTGATGTCAAAGATCTCACGTGGCGAGATGTGATTCCATGGGGATCCGGCAGGGGACATAGAGGCATTCTTGTTTGAATCCAGATGGCACCACCGCCGGAGCAGTCCCCTGTGGGCGCGCAAATTACCCATGTTTACGAAGAACATGAACAATGTTTGGTTGCCTTTGGTTTTATGCGAGAAGGGTACTGTTTTTGATTCACTTGCATTGATGGTTATTTTGTTGGACTTACACCATTCGTGTAATTTTAGTAGACGTGGGTTCGAGTTCCGCTCTAGACACAATATTTCCCATTTGTCATCACCCCCAGGACACTGGTTTCCATGGCCATGATCCTGTAGAAGCTGTCCGGTTGTTGAACCTACCCTGTGTATGTATAAGTGCACTGCATGTATGTATGTCACTGTAAGCATTAACAAACTTAGAATTCCAGTGGGACGAGTCTAGTGGTCTGCACTGACCTCTCAGGCAAGAAGCAACAAAGACAACTATTCACATATTATTGTGAGAGTAGTCTGTACCGTATTAGGCACAACAGATGTCACTTTGTACATTACTGGAGAGAGAAACCCACATACAGCACACCTCACTATGAACACTACCAGAAGGCGTAGCAAAGTAAAAGTAAAGTTTGTTTTATTTAACGACAGCTCCAGAGCACATTCCTTTTCATATCATCAGCTATTGGATGTCAAACATATGGTCATTCTGACAAATTTCTTTGGAGGAAACCTGCTGCCACCACATAGGCTACTCATTCCAATAAGCAGCAAAAGGTATTTTATAGGCACTTTCCCACAGACAGTACAGCACATACCAGAGCCTTTGAAGAACCAGTTGTGAGCCACTGGTTAGAATGGAAAATAACCCAAACTGCGAACGTGTCCACTGAGCAGGATCGAAGGGAAAAGTGACACCTTCACAAGTGGACATGCTACCGCCTGAGCTAGGTCCAGCTCCTCGAAGGCATATCCTGCACTACATGATCATGTACAGTGCACCCCACTTTATATATATATAATAGGTGGGCTACGCCCTAGTAAGGAACAACAGAACGAGGAGTGGTGGGAAGCCTATTTTATTTAACCGAGGCCCTTGGCCGAGCAATAGATAGCCCTACCCGTAAAAGTTTTGAAATCAAGCTCATGTGACACCTGCACAGGCAGAATGGCATATGACAGGTGTGGGGTACAGGAAAACTATCCTGGAACGCACCGGAACGCAGTAAATGACAGAACGGTCCGGAATTTGCCGAAATAAAAGCATAATGAATAAATAATATAATAAATAGCACAAGCCTACTCCGCCCATTTTATACTCATATAATTATTTATATATCACATATATTTTTTTTGGTTCATTAGGTGTTTAAGCAGGGACAATTTCAGTCATAGACGACTGGTCTTCCTCATTCCACTGCTCCTTGCCCTATCCTAGTAATGCCGAGCGTCTGGCTAGGAAGCGACAAGTATCAATTGTTAAGTCATTGGTTTGACTCGACCAGGATTCGAACCCACGATCCCACGATCTACCAACACAGGAGACAGACGCTCTAACTCATTCGGCCATCCCGTCTATTTATGCACAATAATATAATAACTGGGTATGTAATAAATTCTGGGAAATCTAGGAACGTAACTCTTTTCGTCGGAATATCTTAGTTATTATTCTCAGTGGTAAACACTGAATGCTAGAATCAGGAGCTCCACATATTGTTCACACAAACGCAGGTTTTACGGGATTTAGAAATGGTTGTCATTCACAGCTGCTGCAGGTAAAGGTGAATAGTGTATCGAGAACCGAACCAAGTACGAATACTGCTGGTATAATCGGACCATTAAAACGCTGTGGTGCATGCGTGAGATATGGAACCACACGGCCTGTGGATTTAGGATAATGGTCTGACCGTGATCCCCTCATCCCCCTACAAAAGGATCGTGGGTTCGAACCCTGGTCGAGTCAAACCAATGACTTAAAAATTGATACTCGTTGTTTCCTAGCCAGGTGCTCAGCATTATTAGGATATGGCAAGGATCAGTGGGATGAGGAAGACGAATCATACACAATTGAAATTTCACCTGCTTAAACAACTAATGCACCAACAGAAGAAAAGACAACAAAAAAAAAGGATGAGAAATTCGACAAGCTGAGAAGTGACTGAAGTTTCAGCTGCATAGTCTGATGAAGCCTCACATTTTCAAATCTAAAGGAATTATCCAGAATTTAATATACACGCCTAATTTAGATACGGATGCACTTATTAAAGCTGCATAGTCCGATGTAAGCAACGCATTTTGAAAACAAAAGTAATTATCTAACTTAAACACTGAGGCATTTATTAAGCATGTGTTGGCACATAAAATGGGAGACTGAGAGAGTTTAATAGAAGCTGTCACTGTTGAAGCATTTGGAGTCAGAGTTTTGGCATACTTGTGTAAACTAACGCGACATGTTTGCACTTCAATTATCTCAAAGGTTAACTATTTAAAATGAACGTTACTTCAAACAAAAGTAAACTAGATAATAATGAACATTCTAAAATATGTATCTCAGAAACTGACAGAAACTCAAAACCTTCTGCCTATGCCACTTTAAATATGTGTTGTCAGATATAGAAGGGAATACTGACACACTTTAATAGAAGATGTCACTGCTGGAGTTTCTGAGTTTTGGTGTGCTTGGTGAAACCAATTTTGCTTGTTTGCACTTCAAATAGCTCAAGGGCTAGCCATTTAAATTTACCTACTGAACTAAAGTAAGGTAGATGGTGACAATAAATTTGATATATCTTTCTCAGAAAAATTACAGAAACTCAAAACCATCGGACAATGCAACTTTAAGGTAATGAATGATCTGCGAGTGATACCAAACAGAAATGAGAAATTGGCTAACCTGAGAAGTGTATGACGTTAAATAAATGCAGCTCAATGACTAATCTTCTTGCAGTATCAGTGAAAAGACAATAAGCCAGACAACCAATAACCGGTGGGATGGTAGGTCGGTGGGTCGCTGGGATGGTGGGATGGTGGGACGGCGGTGTTGCGGATTCCGAGGGACACCAGTTTGCGAGGGACACATCGCTTCTGCACATGCGTCAAAATCGAACAGCATCATCATTAACCTTATAAATTTAATATAATGTTTTTGGTAAAGATGTTTTCTATATGTGTACCAAACGATTTGTTTCTAGATGATGTAATTTAAGAGATATTTGACTTCTTGTGTATTTTCTGTATGAAGATTGCTTACGGCCATTGACAATGCCTTGAGTTTGACGCTACGCGCAGTGCAAAACGTTAGTTTTATTAAAAAATAATAGAATTCAAGAACCCTAACCTTATAAATTTAATATAGTCTTTATGGTAAAGATGTTTTCTATATGTGTACCAAACGAATTGTTTCTAGATGGTGTAATTTGGGAGATATTTGACTTCTTCTGTATGAAGATTTGCTCACGGCAGTTAACAATGCATTTGAATGGAAGTGTCCCTGGCAAACTGGTGTCCCTCGGAATCCGCATCACCGGGACGGTGGGACGGCGGCGCGGCGGCGCGGCGGCGCGGCGGCGCGGCGGCGCGGCGGCGCGGCGGCGCGGCGGCGCGGTGGGACTGTGAGACTGTGATACTGTGATGATGTGCCGCTGTGATGCCATGACGTTGTGACGTTGTGACATTGTTTTTTTGCTTTTTTCTGACAAGGTATTTTACTCTGTCCATAATGTACTAGCCCCCGTGAGGGCGCTTGTTTTCAACGCTAGACAGCTGTGATGTTGTTTTTGTTCTGATCCTTTGCCCAGAGGTGTTTACCTGTTTCAGCTAAAGGCCCTGTCTCACTACGACATAACGACGCCAGCATAGGGAGAACGTGAAGAATGTTGAACTTCTCGGTGTAGTATGCAAATTTGGGCACAAGTTGAACATGGATGCAGCATAGTTGACGAGAGTGTAACATCGGTAAAGCATAGTGATACCGTCATTCAACGAGAGAGGACAACGTCATTATGCTCATGGAACGTTATGAATGTTATTCCATCACCATCACCAGAACTATGTTACATATGTCATGACATGGTGGCAAAACGTTGAACATATGTTGAACGTACGTTCTCCTGACGTTCTCCTGACATTCTCCTGACTTTCCCATTACGCCGCGTGGACGTTTCCACTGGTGTTAACGTGGGTCAACATAGTGGAAGGTAGTTGAACATAGTGAGCAGCGTTTGACTAACGTCCGTTTATTGTCATTGATGTTCACCGAAAGTCTACAGAACGTATGGCAAACATAAACCCTTACGTTCGAGTTAAGTCGAAAGTTTTGAACAGGTTCAAAACTTTGACGTGCACCGATGTAACACGATGTAATGTGACGTAGCTGGACGTCAGTCTAACATCATTCTGACGTCATCATAACATAACCCAACGTACGTCAACGTAATGACGAAATTTGATCATGTCAGGATTACATTTGCTCGTTACATCGTAGTGTGACAGGGCTATAAGGCCAGTCTCTCGTTGTTTTGGGTGTTAGTAATCTATGTTTGTTTTTTTGCATTTTTTCTAAACCTTTTGTTTAGTTTGAGTATGATACCTTAGCCTACTATGTATGTCTACTTGAGTGGCATGTAGGCTTGTGGGAGAGGATCCCATCCCATATTGGTTTGTTACAACCCCCTTTCACCCAGCTTAGATAGTGCACTGGTGCACCAGAACACACTCTTCAGGACTGCGACTAGGTGGGATGGTTGTGTTGTTTGCTTAGCCATTTTGCATTTCAGAGTGGACAGATGCATGACCGTGGCCTGTCCCCCTTTTGTGTTGGTTTGTGCCATTACACATACCCAGGTGGACTGTGCGATGTGGTGATGGTTTCTCTGATGGCCTTAGTGCTTAGGGGCGCTAGTGTCCATATTTTTTTCCATATCTACCATTTTGTGGCCTGTCTTTTGCTATTTGCACTATTGCACACCAAGCAGTGACTGTGCTCAGGGGCAGGTGTGATTTTTATTCTGTTGGGAAGTAGTCACTTTAGTAGTTTCTTTCTTTAGTAGTTTTTTGTAGTGGCCAAGGTTACGGATTGCCCATTGTTTTGTGTTTTGCTTATTCCAGGCATGTGCTGCCATGGCAAGTACACTCCTTTCATAGATTTTGGTGTTACTCATTTCTGTCAGTAGCATCGGGGCAGCCATATGTCTGATGTCCCCGCAGGGGGTTACTGTGTAGCCTGGTTTTGTGGTGTAGTGGTGTGCTAGTATTGTAAGGTGCATTTCCCTTCTATTTGTCAATGGTCTTGCATTGCATTTTTTGTGTAGTTCCATCATAGGGTATCTTTTGTGTACCTGGAGACATATTTTGAGGACTTTGTTTTGTAGCACCTGCAGTTTGTTTAGAAGTTTGGCATTTCCTCCCATGTAGACTACATCACCATAGTCGAAGTAGGGGAGGACGATACACTTATATATTTTAATTGCAATGTTTTCACCCATGTAGGGTCTTAATTTTGCCAGGAGCTATATTTTGTTGTTTGCTTTTTTTTATCGTGGTTATTATCCAGTGGTCATAACTTAGGTGTGTGTCTAGGTCCACTCCCAGGTATTTGTAGCTGTCTACCTGCTATAGCTCACTGTTACCCAGGACACAATTTATAGTATTATAACTGCTTAGTCTTGTACCAAATAGGACTGTTTTTGATTTACTGTTATTTATAGTTATTTTGTTTAGGTTGCACCACTCAGTCAGTTTTGTTAGTGTTTGGTTCAGTTTTGTTTCTATTTCTTCAGTTGATTTGTCTTTGGTGTATACCACAGTATCATCTGCATATAACTGGATGTTATCAATGTCCACCCAGATGTTTAGATCATGTATCTACATGAGGAAAAGAAGTGGACCGAGGACTGACCCCTGAGGTACCCCACAGTTTATTGTTTCCTCGTTTGATATGGCCCCATTTACTGTGGTGCATTGTTTCCGATTTTCTAGGTAGGTTGTTAGCCATTTGCCTGTTACTCCTGTTATTCCCATTCAAGATACCTTGCTAATTAGAATAGTGTGGCACCCACCAGTTCATTTCTGTTGATATTGTTAGAGACATTGTTTATTAAGTTAGCAATTGTTTTTATTGTCGAGTGTTTTTTTCTGAAACCGCCCTGTTTGCTGTTTAGTATTTTGTGTTTGTTTAGGTGGTCCATAACATGTCTATGCATTACTTTTTCAATTAGGTTACCAGGTATTGGTAGTATAGAGATCATACTATAGTTACCCAGGGTTTGTTTGTCCCCCCCCTTTGTGGAGTGGGGTTACTTTGGCTATCTTCCAGCAGTCTACACATGTGCCTTCTTTGAATGACTCATTGAAAAGGTTACATAAGACATCTGGGATGCATCCAAGTGCATCCTTCAGTACTATACTCGATATGTTTTCGATGCCTGACAGTTTGTTGTCGTCAATTTTTGTTATGATATCTTTTATTTCTTCTATTGTGGTTTGGCAGACCCCAATGGCTATGTTCAGTGATGGTGCTTTCGTGGCCCAGTCAGAGTTAAAGTTGTTGGATAGTTTATTTCCTATTGTGGAGAAATGTTTGTTTATTTTCTTTGTTGCATCACTGTTGTTGATTTCAATTCCCCCATTGTTGTATAGGGTAATCAAGTCTTTATCTTTGTTGTTTGGGATGAGTATCTTTTGCACTTTTCCAAAATTTATGTGAGGTTTTTCCCCATTGTTGATTCTGTTTGACAATGTATTTTCTCTTGGCTTTCCCCACTGATTTCTGGTTCCAATTTTATGCTTCATGGTAGTCTTCTATGTGTTGTTGATACCCACTTGTTTTAGCTATTTTACCTGTTTTGTGTTTCTCCATAATTGTGCTGATTAATTCTGGGGTTACCCATGGCTCTTGATTATTTTGGATTTTGAATGTTGTTATTGGGCAGGTAGTGTCAAGATGATTTCTCACTTCCCCAATGATAGTTTCCCATTGGCCATTTACATCTATGTCGGTTGGGATTGGTAGTTTAACACTATTTTCCAGGTGGGCTGTTAGTGCTTCCTTTGTGTAGTTTTTGTATGATCTCCCCATATGGGGCATGGTAATGTTTTTGGTTTTTATTTTCTTTCTAGTAATATATATCAGTTCATGGTGACTGATGCCCCAGTTCCTAGTTCCTGAGGTGTGTGTATGGTTTGAGTCTGTCATTATTAGGTCTATTATTGAGCTGTTTTCTCCAAGTCTAGTTAGTTCACCAATTTGTTGCTTTAGTCCGTTTCCTTTGATTAGGTTCTCCCGTGAATGTTTGTTTTTATTGTTTGTTTTGTAGTTTATATTGAAGTCCCCCAGTATGAATATCTCAGCTTTTGCAAGCTTTGACACACTATCAAGGGATGTTTCTAGCTGTGTGCTAAATTCTTTGACGTTACCATTTGGCGGTCTATATAGACTCCCTACAGCTATGTTCGCTTGTTCCTCATTGTTTATTAGTGTCCATACTAACTCAATATTTGTATCTGACCTATGTGGTTCTTGTATTGTTTTATGTTCTGAGTTTAGGGTGTTTTTGGTGTATATTGCAACCCCTCCACCCTTTTTTGGTGTGTGTGAATTTGTCAGTGTTTTTCTGTCCTCCCTCACAAGCCTGTACCCACTAATTTCTGGCAGTTGGTCACTATGCAGCTCATGAACCCCTGTTTCTGACATTGCCAACACATGAAGTTGACATATATCTAAGTGTAGCTTAATGCTGGCAAGTTTACTGTAGGCACTTTGGCAGTTTAGATGGGCAAAATGTAAGCCTCTGCCTAGTCTACAGTCAATCTCTTCCACCATATTTGTGTGCTGATTTAGGTATAGGTAGCCGCTTGGTACTGTACTCAATTTCCTCAACCATAGATAACGCAGTGGATGTCGGATTACCCGAGTTTAGTTTTATTTTGTTTTATATTTATTTTGTTTGTTTATGTGTTATTAGGTTGCTGAGCTGCAGGTACCAGTGCATGGGCACTCGTGACCCCCTTGAGATAATAATAACATGTATGTGACCTGTGTAAAAGGAAGAGAGGTACATGTGTTGCTATTGTGTTAGTTACATGAAATAGCTTAGCATTATTTCTAGGTGAGTAGTGGGTTATATTATAGAAGATAGGAAAATTTAGTTTTTGATACTCAAGGTTTGTAGTTCCAGTTCTCCCAAATGCTGTGCCATGATGGTATCAACTTGCCTAGTATTCAGCATTGTTGGTATGGCTGGAGTGTTTTTTGCATCAATATTTAGGCTTCCCTTGATTTTTTTTAGGATTTCCCACATTTTATTTGTGTATCCTTGCTTGACACTTTCCCCTTCATTTGCATTGTTTAAAAAAATGCCTGTTCCCCAATATAGGCATCTGTTTCATTCTCTGAATGCTTTAGCTGGGGCGTTTATCAATTTTTGCTTTACTTCTTCGCTTTGCGTAAACTTGGCTCTGACAATGTCTTCGAGGACTTTCTCGCTTCTTTTACATCATTCTGGTGTCCTCCACACTTTCTTTGCAATCGCCGCCAAGGCATCATGGCGTCATGGCGTCGCAGACACAAATGGGTACCCATCCTGATATACCCTTAGGTGTTGCTATGATTAAAAGCCCGAACAAGAAAACAATCCACCACATCACAGCACACCATAACTCATCATTTCATCCACATAACCATGCCATCCCATTCCATGTTGCCAGGATGTAAAACCATGTTGCCAGGATGCAAAACCATGTTGCCATGATGTAAAACTATGTTGCCATGATGTAAAACTCTAACACCCAACCAATGCCGCTTTAAATTCCTCCCCATTACTTATTGTTTCCCAATACAACCTAGATGTTACCTTGTCAACCACTAGGCAACTCAGAGCTGGGAAAATGTGGATCAATGTGTGTGTGTAGTGAGAACTGGCTAGGTGCAAAGCCTTCTGGGAAGGTGTGCAGGTGGGCATGGCTTCCAAGGAGGCTTTGTGGCATGTCTGGCGCGTGACAAATGACGTGGTAAGAACAGTAATGTTCTCATAACGAGGCTATAGAAACTGTCTGAGTGTGAGAGACGTATGTGGGCTATTTGCCAGAGGTGGTGTTGATGAGTAGGGCTTAAGTGGGTGGGGGGTGGTGTTTGTTCAACTTAAAATAATAAATTACTTTTTTGTATGTGTTCACTAAGAAGTGTCTATGGAGCTCATGCTTTGTGTATGAGCAATCTTCAGAATGTAGTATGATGAATTATGGGAAGCGTTGTGTATTTAGTCGCAGTTGCATGGCGTTGTTCTATGGGATTGATGAGTGCTGGGGCACACCCTGTGGATTAATACAGTAACCACATAGTGCAAAATTAGTCCATTTCATCGCAGAATTTGCTTTGTGTATGTATTTACTTGTACAGGATCAGTGTCAGGATAATGTGACTGAGCGGGATATCACATCATTTTGCTGGTGGTCTGGTCTCCCATTGGGGCAGTGCTATAAAGTCACCATGAGTGTGCACTGTCACAAGTCATTGCACGTGCTGATATGACCTTAGCTGTTGCCAGGATGAACAACTCCAATAACCAACGACCTGCTCCCTTTGGCCGTCTGGTTGTGTCTAGTCTACTCACAGATAGCCAATTGACGCAAAGCACTTCGAGCAAGTTTGACATTTTGACACTGAATTTAGACGGAATCCAGAATGATTCAGATGCCAACAAAAATCCAACTCCATTTTAGTTGTTCTCTGTAAAATTATAGGCTGCTACCAAATTTAGACAATTGTTGTTCAGCGATGAAAACAAGCTGTGATACTTCACTCTGAAGTGTGCAATGTTGAATAGGTCAACGCTCTGTCTGGACTGTATATAGATGCCATCCCCCATGCCTCGGAAAGCCTCGTTGAGCATTGCTGATAGGAAAATGGAGAAGAGCATGTGGGCCAGTACACAACCTTGCTTGACCCCATTGGTAACCCAAACGATTCCGAGACTTCCCCTCCAACACTAACATTCGCCATCATTCCCGTATGTAGAGCTTCGATCATAGTTCTGATCTTCTCTGGGTATCCATACTTCCTCAGAAGCTACCATAGCCCAGTCTTCCTGACTGTATCGAATGCCTTAGTGAAATCGACAAATACCATATACAGTGGACGGTCCTGCTCAATGCACTTTTCTTCTAGCTGTCGGAGACAAAATATCATATCCACAGTGCTCTGGTTACCTCTGAAGCCACACTGATTCCTCTATAGTTTCCCAGTATGTTTGATCACCTTTCTTGTAGATGGTTAAAATGCTGGCATCCCCCCATGCTTGGGATACTGAACCATCCTCCCAGCCATTGGTGATTAGTTGGTGCAGTCTGTTGAACAGATTGTCTCCTCTGTGCTTCCAGACTTCAGCAGGAATTCCAGCACCTCCAGGTGCTTTGCCATCTTTCAGGCTGGTGATTGCTCTAGCAATCTCATCCGTGGTTGGAATCTCATCGAGGCATGTTTTGGTAATGCACTGCTGAATGTTGTCTAGAGCTTCGTGATCTATATCACCAGGGACGTTGAGTAGCTTCTGGAAGTGTTCACTCCATCTTGCTGCAACTCTCTTGCTGTCAGAAAAGGTCTCCATTCCATTTGTTGATTTCAGGTGAACAGGTCCCTTCTTCATTGGTCCCCACACTTCCTTCAGTCCATTGTAGAAGCCATTCATGTTGTTTCTGTCTGCAGCTCTCTGCAGGTCCTCTGCCTTCATTTCCCACCAGTCTGACTTCAGTGCAGGGGTGCATTTTGGTAGCAATCTGCAGGCATCTTTGTATGCTGCAGTGCTGGATCTAGTGCTCCTGGTCTGCAACACTCTTTGGTGGGCTTGGTCCCTTCGCTCATAAGATTCTGTAGCTCCTGATCATTGGGGTTCAACCAGTCCTGGTGTTTTCCGTCTGGCTTGCTGAGATATGTTTTAACTGTATTGTATACAACATACTGCAAAGCTGCCCATTGCTCATCTGGTGTTGAGCTTTCCTTCTCCTCCCATTGGGCGAGAGCACTGTCCATCTCCTGCTCGAAGCTCTCCCTATGGCTGAAGGTACTTAGTTTTGCTGTGTTGAACTTATTCAGTTTACTTGTCCCTTGCCTGTTGTGCTTTTGTTGAATTCTGATTGCCACCTTTGACCTCAGCATCTGGTGATCGGTCCAACAGTTAGCTCCATGCATGGATCGAGTACTGGGGATGCCCATCTTATCCCAACACCTTGTGATGATGAAGGCAATCATATGCCAGTGTCTGGAATGAGGATGCATCCAAGTGGTCTTGCGTTCATGGCTTCTGCTTGAACATGGTGTTTGTCACTATCAGTTCAAACTCAGAGCACAGAGCCAGTAGAAGCTCACCATTCGAGCCGCGTTTCCCGATCCCATGTTTGTACATGACCAAGGGCCATTTGTCATTGTCTCTTCCTATCCTTGCATTGAACTCTCCTATCAGCAGTAGCTTATAGGTATGACGAATGCCACTGCATGTACTTGCCAGCTGTTCGGGAGATGTTGGGAGTTCCATATATCAACCACCCTTGATTCTGCCACAGTGACATGGTTTTCTGTTCAGGGTTTGCTTCCTTAGCCTTCTGTTCTGTCAAGAACCTGTACCACAAGGCAGTTGTTTACAACTCTGCAGGGCAGGGGTGTCAAACTCCCTGAGGTATTGCAATACCTGCATACCCAATATACTTCTACTAATATGAACATTTGGTACTATGTGCTTAAATAAACTGTGACAAAAGTCACCATTTCATGTGCAGTGCCCACCATGCTAGTTTAAGATACACTTTATTGGAAAAGGAGATAATATATGTAAAGTCCAACATCGAAAACCAGAGACTGCTGAACAACCCAAACTGGACTGTAAACAACTGTTAACTCGTACATTATTTTCTGTTGCTCATTTTATAAATTTATCTTTGACACAAAGTTGTTCTTTCATTGTTTGTGAAAGGAAGACGGGTGCAGACTGGTGAGCACTGGAATAAAGCATTGAGGAACTAGACATCAACATGTGCAGTCGTTCCAGAGTTCTACCCTTACAATGGTCAGTGACTTTTCAGAGGATAAGAAGGTGCTGCTGAAGTCGTTGAGAAAGCTGGAAAAGAAAAAGAGGCGTGTCTCCGAGCTGCAAGCCAGGAAAGCCACTCGGCAGGATGATATGGCGGGTTTGAGGTTGGATGCTTGCCCATCTCGTAGGTTGTCAGGAAGCAGAAGCAGGTCACAGGACCGCCGGCGGCACCGGTACTACTCGTCCAGCTCCTCCGAAGGCCCTACACCCAGTCAAGAATGCCGCAAAAGAAGTAAGTGGTCCATCAAGAGGTTTGTCCAAGACCATAAGAGCGTGAAGAAAATAAATGCTCATGAGATTGTTGAGGCCTCTTCTGCATGGGTTACTGAGCAATAAAACTTGAAGGTGGACGGCCTAGTTAGCTTTATCAATCATATAGGATACATCTTGGGTACAGCTAAGGCGGGTCGCTATATGGACACTGTGATATATGCGTAATAGATGTATAGGTATGTGGCTAATATATGTTAATGAGACGTAGAGGTTGAGACAAAGGATTATGCTAATGAGATGACGCCATGGAAAGTTTATTCCGGAGGGTTCAGCGAGCCCTAGGCCGTGAATAAACCATTCAGTATCCAGAAGTCAAAGTGTTCAGATGTTGTACTTTCACATGGTCTCAGATGAGGAAGAATGCCGCCCGCTAATACGTTGCCGAATGTAAACAGTGCGGCTAATCTAAGTAGGTCAGGTCGGCTGATTAGGCCAGTGAGCAGGTTAGACCTGTAGTAGCTCAGTGTAGATTGCGTGTTTACACGTATAGCATGTGCATGTAGGATTAAGTTATATTTTCAGCTGTGTGTTTTGATATTGAATGTGTAATGGACAATTTATAATGTGAGGCATTACAGCTGGACAGTGAAGGACTTCAGTGCCATACGGCGCTTGGACATTTGCAATGACTTGTGTTTCAGTTAAGTATGCATATATCTTATTGTGCATTCGTTTGACTGTTATATGCTATGTTGATGGTTATTTTGAAACCTTTCATGTTTCAGAAATACTTTGAGGGGGTGATGCGATATATGCGTACAAGACGTATAGGTATGTGGCTAATATATGTTAACGAGATGCAGAGGTTGAGACAAAGGATTATGCTAATGAGATGACATCATGGAAAGTTTAGCCGGCAGGTTCAGCAAGCCCTAGGCCGTGAATAAACCATTCAGTATCCAGAATTCAAAGTGTTCAGACGTTGTACTTTCACAGACACAATTTCTGCGAGATACGACCTAGCTGTCCATAGGCTAGCGGCAAAGACAGCTTCGAGACTTTTGGTGGGGGTAACCAGCAGGTTTCCCTAAAGTATTCTGCTTTGGAATACACTAAGGAGAATAAATCCAGTGATGCCAAAACAGACAAAGAAACTTACTTATTTTGGCCACATCATTTGTCAGAGTTCAATATACCGTACATTGTTGGAAGGGAAGGTGAATGGCAGCAGAGGGAGAGGGAGACCAAGAACATCATCGTTTACAAATAATTCACAGTTGACAGGCTTGAATTATTCACAGTCTATCAGAACAGCAAACCATCGGGACAAGTGGAAAACCATTGCATCCAACCCAAGACTAGAGGACGGAACTATTGATTGATTGATTGACACCAATTATGGGTGGGGGGGGCTGGTAAGCTTTACTCCTGTGACGCCAAGAGGCCATGCTTCCTGCACAACAACATCTCTGGGCGCGATTGTAATTCCATATCGTGTTCATTTGCTCATGCATGCTCGACGTCTAGGAATTGCTCCCATATTAGGAATGAGTGTCATAAGGATTGAAGCCAGAATATTAGTTCGAGAACTCTTCCTGGGACCGGCACAACCAGTGTGGCAGATGTGGACGAATGTGCTGATTCTCATGCTTTTCCCGGATGCAATTAAGCCTGGACCTTGTTTCACTGTGACAGCAGCAAGCAGATATGCTAATAGGCCATGGGACTATGTCGTAATCACTGATATTATTGCGGATGGTACCATTGGTGTTGAGGCGTTTGACACTAATTATACTTATGTGAATTGTGCTCGGAATGCGAGTTATGCTGACCATAATGTCATTGACGTGTTCGATATGCATGACGCACCTTGGAATAATATCAAAAGTCAAATTGGCCATGCATTGATCCAGCGTTGCCTTGCCAACAACATGAACAAATTAGATGACAATTGCACTGTTAACCGTGTTAATAACGCTAATAATAATATGTTGTTCTCTTGTTGCAGCAGGGACATTCATTCATTAGTTGGGCGGATATTAAGTGCCCCTGGTTAAGTGTAATTAGGCCCGAATCCTCGCTAATTATTTCTGCTAACCACAGTTTTGATGGTGCTAACACTGCCACCTCTATAGTTACCTAGCCTTGTATTGATGGCAGGTGAAATTGTGTGAACCAGGTTGTGCTGTTCAGCTGAAACCGTGTGGGGTATTCAGCGAATGTTTGTTTCCTGTCAGTCCAGTCAAATTAATGACATAAAATATATTCTTGTTGCTTCCTAGCCAGGCACTCAGCATTATTAGGATAGGGCAAGGACTTGTTGGATTAGTGTTAGGATAATATGACTGAGTGGGATATTGGGTGATGGTGTTGGCAGCCTGTCACAAGTCGGTACCGATCCTGATATGACCGTAAATGTTGCCAGGATATACAACTCCAAAAACAACTAATCTCGCAAGGGCATTGACAGGAAATACACAAACCTACATCTGCTCTCCAAATTTTCGTGGGCATCTATTTTCTTTCTTCCTATAAAACCGAGACTTCGCACCATTAATGTCTCTCCCCAAAGCATATTGCATGCAAGCAAATTGTTGTTTGTTTATGTGGTTGTTGTTGTTTTATGTCCCAACAACATCTAACATAATGTCAACACAGGTACCCGCTTGTGCCAGTATGCACTCACGCCAACTTTACCGTGCTGCCCCACTGGGAGACCATACCACCAGCACCATGCATGACCTGATATCCCACTCAGTCACATCACCCTGACACCGACGCAAACAATCCTTGCCCTATCCTCATAATCCCGATCTCCTGGCTAGCAATTGACAAGTATCAATTTTGCAAGTCATCGGACTGATTCAACCGGTAATTGAGCTCATGACCTTCCGCCCGCGAGGTCTGTGCTCTACCGATTCGGCGACCTCGCCTTGTTTTCTCTTTTCTCAATAAAGACAATTTTAGCTGCATTTCCCCATACTCTCATTATTCATCCGAATCAAGTGTAAGTATGAGTAATTTCTAAAGCCTTTCCCACCATTATTTATCTAGTATTGTCAGCTCCTCATACTTTCCAGTTTTCTCCATTTCAATCTTGTAAAATGATTGCACAATTAAAACACGATTGCAAAGAAAAACACGAACAAGACACCTCGTCTCTTGTGTGCACAATTAACATAGAAAATGGAAGGGGCACTCGCAATTAGTTTCCGGAAATGAGGTATCTCTTGGGACAGCAATATTATATCTCTATTCCTGTAATGATGAATGACGTGGACGAGATTCTTCAAAAGGAGCAGAACGGAACTGCTCTGAGTAAACTGCGCAATGCGGAGACACCGCCAGACAACATTTACTGGTTGGTTGGTTGTTGGAGTGTTACGTCCTGGCAACATCGAAGGTCATATCAGGACAGGTACCGCTTTGTGACAGCGCACACTCATAGCGACTTTGTAGTGTTTCCCCACAGGGAGACCTGGCACTATGCACTTTCACCTAATATCCCACTCAGTCACAGTATTCTGAGTAGCTACATTGAGCGGTGATTGCATTCATGAACATTTAAACACTAACAAAGGAAGTTGTACAGGAGGCGTTAATTCATTGATACATACCATTTTTTAAACCAATGCACTCATGTACATTGTAACAGGCTTTGTCAAGTTGGATAACGGTGCAGCTAGTAATCAGTTGTGTTGTTGTTTCTTTTGGCAGGATGGAGGTCATTGCCCATTTAGGAACTTAAACTCTATGGTTATCAGATGGTGGGAACATGGACGCCTTTACATGGTGTGAAAGTATGACGTCTGAACACTTCGAGTTCTGGATACTGAATGGTTTATTCATGGCCTAGGGCACGCTTGACCCGCCGGCAGCTTTCCATGACGTCATCTCATTTGCATACCTCTTTGACTCAACCTCTTCATCTCGTTAACATATATTAACCACACACCTGTACGTCTATTACGCATATATCACACCTGGCACTGACATATTTCACGAGGATTCAGCTATGTTTGTGTACACACTTTATTTTGCCCCCTTTTCCCTCACAAATATCCAAGGCAGAGTGCAGTATTCAGACGAAAGCAGCGGGGAGCGGGACATAGCTCAGGTGGTAGAGTGTCCACCTCTGAATGTGTCGGTCATAAACTTTGATGAGCACCCATGAAATGTGCAGTTTGGGCTATTTTCCGTTCCAACCAGTGGTCTACAAATTGTTCATAAAATTATGTGGTATGCGCTGTCCTGCCTGCAGTGATGTGCATATAAAATACCACATGGTCCTTATCGGAAAGAGTAGCATATGTGGCAGCAGCGGAAATATGTTAGAATGACCCTATGTTTGACGTCCAATAGCCGATGATAAACATCAATGCGCTCTAGAGGCGGCATTAAGAAAAGCAAGCTTTAATAAAAGCAGACAGTTGATTGATTGATTGGTGGTTGCTTTACGCCGTGTCGGCAGCATAGACCATATTCACGGTGAGAAATGTTTGTTTTTTGTTCAAACCATTGCTTTTACATGTAAAAGCAGACAATCAATTATGTGCCAATAGACACTCATTAAATTAGAAAGCTCACAATCATATATTTGTGGTCAAGGGAAACAAATTCCCATAGAAAAAGAAAAGTTTTATTAATAATTGATAGAATCTATTTAGTAAACTATATGAGGTGGTACAGTCCAGCTGCCCTCAAAAAGGCTAAAATGTTTTCCTGTTTTACCTTAGTAAAAAGGTCATGCATACTGTCTGAAGTGTAGAACCGTTGGCGCAGGGCCAACAAATCAACGCAAAAGTCAAATGTGTTTGAGTGTCAGCAGGGACTGACACCCAATACATTCAGGGGGAGGTTCCCCCTTGAGCAGAGGGTTTTGTGTGGGAGTGGGGGGTGAGGGAAGCAAATAAATCCGAGGTAGGGGTGGGAGGTACAGGGAAGGGGAGGAAAGGGGCTTTTTTCTGGGGGGAAGAGCACCAAGTTCTGACAACGGAAAGAAGCTGTGTATCGGACTGCGCATCTTTAAATAAAACTCAGAACTCAACTCAAATTCTTGTTTCTGGAATCGCTGAACCCACCTTTACCGGTCCCTTCCTCCTGAACCCTTGCTGCTGTTGACTGGATACTGCTGGACTAGAGAGATTTGGGGCTGCTCCAATGACTCATCATTTGATAGATTGTAAAGATGTCTCCAGCTTCTACAACCACCCCACCAGAAGATTAATCTTCAATTAAAGATTGGACCAATTTATCGGTGCCTCTCTATATTGCTGCAGTTCTGCAACCAGTAACCACCCCCCAATAAGTCAAGAAGTCAGTCAACTCAAATTCAACATATCATTTAAGACCTAACTTCGGCAAAAAGGATGTGATCTAGATGGCACAGTTTGTGACTATTTGACAAGCCTGTGTGCGGGAGTCGGGACGTGAGCATCAGACGCAATCTATTTAGAGAGACCTCTGGTGACAGCTGCATTCGCTGTGATTGGTTGATAATCCGGATGCGGTGTTCTTGGTAAAGGTGCCTGATGGGGAGCTCAGACACAGAAGCCTGGCTTCCCCTTCCGCTCAATTTACACCGCCGACATCAAGGTACAACTTCAACCTTAAACTTAAGCTGAATAGGGTAATGCTAAAATGTATCGATAGTTCGGGATGGGAATAATATGAATATTAAAGAATAGGGGATGAGAAGGTTAGTAAATATAAAAGATACTTATGCATCACATAGATATGCATATATCTATATATATATAGACGCTGGAGAGTGGCAGTTGCCAAGGTAAAGGTGTGGTTGGTTGTTTGTTGGGGTTTTACCTCCGGGCAACATCTAATGTCATATCACGATGGGTACCGACTTGAGACAGTGAACACTCATTGTGACTTTATAATGCTGCCCCACTTGGAGACAAGGCCACCAGAACCATGACATGATATCCCACGCAGTCACATTATCCTGACACTGACCTAACCCATCCGTACACTCCCCTAATTATGGCGAGTGCCTGGTTAGGAAGCGACAAATACCAATTTTAAAGTATTTGCTTTGACTCGACCCGGGTTTGAATCCGGAAAGAATAGGAGATGAGAGGGTAAAAGTAAATACATATACACAGAGGCTCGAGAGAGGCAGTTGCCATGGAAAAGGAGCGTCTTTGTGGACTCAGTACTAAATGGGGTCTACCTGTATATAGGATATTCATGTCAGGAGTACCCAATTAATTCAGGTCACAAAATCTTTTACCTCTAAGCAACCACAACCGATAGCTGTAACATTATGTGCTCCAATTTTTATTTTAAAAACCTTGGTTTATTAAATGACGGCTCTAGAGAACATTGAATTTGATCATTGCCTATTGAACATCAAACATATGGTCATTCTGACATATTTCTTTGAAGAAAATCTGCTGACACAACATATGCTACTACTCTTTCCGATAAGCAGTAAGGGGTCTTTTATATGCATGTTCCCACTGACAGGACAACTTACCCCACATCCTTTGCTGAACCACTTGTAGATCGATCACTGGTTGGACTGGAAAATAGCCCAAGCTGCAAATGGGTCCACTGAACAGGATGGATAGGATGACCGACACCTTCCCTGGTGGACACTGTATCGCTTGAGCTACATCTCGTTCTCCAGCCCCAATTTAAAGTTGCATAGTCCGATGGTTTTGAGTTTCTGTCATTCACTGATATACATATATGATCAATATCATTATCATCTACCTTAATTGAGTTTGAAGTACCTATTATTTTAAATAATTAAATTTTGAGATATTTGAAGTTCTGCCATGCTAAATGAGTTTTGGCAAGCATGCCAAAACTCTGACACCATAGACTTGGGCACTAACATGTTCTATTAATTTGCCTTAATATTCTGTTCTGCATTGCGACAAATCTTTAATATGGGTACCAGCATCCAAGTTAGATTTGTATACTAAGATCTAGATGATTGCTTTGGTTTTGAAAATTTTATGTTTTTATCGGACCACACAACTTTAACTTGAATTCGCATATCATGTGATGATTCGCTGGACGCAGAATTGTTTACAGTCATTCGGTAAAGTGAACCCCAAGTTAAAACAACTGCGTTGTTTTCATGATTACGTCGTAGTGACATTATAACACGGTTTCACTGTATATACTCCCACTGTGCTGTCGCCAATTGTCCCAGGGGAACAGCTGCCATACATAGGCTGAAAGCCCTGACAACACATCCTGACTACTACAGACTGTTCTGTATGCAATACCATGCAGGGCCGAAAGGATGACTGAACCGCAGGCTCGGATCAGACGGGATGGCCGAATGAGTTGAGCGTCCTGTCACCCGTTTTGCTAGATCGTGTAATTCGAACCAGAATTCGAACCCTGATCGAGTTAAATAACGCCCCGGTCACATGGCGGTTAGTGGATGGAGTTGAACGTAGCAGAGGCTAACGTAGCTGGAAGTAGTGGAAGATAGTTGAACGTAGTTGAACATACCGGCATCCATACTTGTCTGTGAAGTAACGTAGTAATAACGTGGGTGAGCCATGATCTCCAATTTAATTTGTGGACATGTTCAAAAGAGCGGCTGAATTAGCATCTGTCATGCTGAAATACTCTAACATACTCTAGCATGCTCTAGCATACTGTAGCGTACTTGGACGAAGCTCCGGGTCACATAGTTGTTAATGGACATGGGTGAACATAGTCGAGACTACCATAGTTGAATGTAGTTGAACGTTGTTGAATGGAGTTGAACGTAGTTGAACATACCAGCATCCATACCATAACATATTTATCCATACCAAAATATGCCATGCCTTAACGTATTTCAACATAGTTTAATGTACCTACACCACATTTGGCCCACATTAATCTATCCTACGGATCACTAGGTCTAGTAACGGCTATGTGACCGGCCTTCGATAACTTAGAATTGTATACTTGTGCATGGCCTACCAACTGCGGAATATGGCAGATGTGTCAGTCTAATAAGTCGGGGTGTGTATGCATGGCATGACCAACTGTTGAATATGTTAGACGTGTCAGTCTAATAAGTCGGGGTGTGTATGCATGGCATGACCAACGGCATGATATTTTAGATGTGCCAGTCTGATAATTCGATGTGTGTAGGGATGGCATGGCCAACTACACAATATTTTAGACATGTCAGTCTGATAACT
The DNA here is from genome assembly GCA_030323885.1 of Branchipolynoe longqiensis. NCBI lineage: Eukaryota > Metazoa > Annelida > Polychaeta > Phyllodocida > Polynoidae > Branchipolynoe > Branchipolynoe longqiensis. The sequence continues at coordinate 35,849,920 of CM059199.1, read as the reverse complement.
CGGTGTGTGTATTTGGGTGGGTGTGGGTGTGTGGGTATGTGTGCGCGTGTGTGTGCTGGTGTGTGTTGGTATATGGGTGTGTGGCTGTGCTGGTGTATGTGTGTATGTGTGTGGGTGTGGGTATGTGCTCGTGTGTGTTGGTGTGTGTTGGTGGGTGGGTGTGCATGCGTGTCTGGTGTGTGTCGGTGTGTGGGGTGGTGGGTATGTGGGTGTTGGTATGTGCTGGTATGTGTTGGTGGGAGTGGTGGTGTGCGTGCATGTGTGGGTGTGCTGGTGTGTGTATGGTGGTGTGTGTGGGGGTATGGGTATATGTGGGTGTTCTGGTGCATGTGTGTGTGCTGGTGTGTGTGGGTGTGTAGTTGTGTATGTGGTTATGTAGGTGTCGGTACGTCATGGTGTGTGTGTGGGTGTGTGGGTGTTTTCTGGTGCATGTGTGTGTGCTGGTGTGTGGGGCATGTTGCTGTGCCTGTGGGCATGTAGGTGTCGGTATGTGATGGTGTGTGTGTGTGGGTGTATGTGGGTGTTCTGGTGCATGTGTGTGTGCAGGTTTGTGGGGGGGGGGTGTTGCTGTGTATGTGCGTATGTAGGTGTCGGTATGTGATGGTGTGTGTGGGTGGGTGTATGTGGGTGTTACGGCGCATGTGTGTGTGCTGGTGTGTGTGGGTGTGTAGTTGTGTATGTGGGCATGTAGGTGTCGGTATGTGATGGTGTGTGGGTGTGGGTGTATGTGGGTGTTCTGGTGCATGTGTGTGTGCAGGTTTGTGGGGAGGGGGTGTTGCTGTGTATGTGCGTATGTAGGTGTCGGTCTGTGATGGTGTGTGTGTGGGTGTATGTGGGTGTTATGGTGCATGTGTGTGTGCTGCTGTGTGTGGGTGTGTAGTTGTGTATGTGGGTATGTAGGTTTCGTTATGTGATGGTGTGTGTGTGTGGGTGTATGTGGCTGTTCTGGTGCATGTGTGTGTGCTGGTGTTTGAGGGGTGTTGCTGTGTCTGTGGGCATGTAGGTGGCGGTATGTGATGGTGTGTGTCTGTGGGTGAGTGCGGGTGTCCACTACGTTTCTGATTTATCAGATGATTTACTCGATAGGGCGGTTTGGCCAGCCATATATCGTTACTTATGTTGATATATTATTTGGTTCATTGTTATGTTGATATTTCCTATTACCAACTACTCATATCCTACCGTTATATTGTACACCTATGTGATCAATTACTACTTACTTATTACATTGTTGAATAAAATCGTATCGCCGATACTTTATTCCCTTGTTGCCTTCCTGCTGCCTATATATATATATATATATATATATATATATATATATATTTAAATATATACATGAGCTAAACTATCAGCGGACAAATAGCAACGACAAGTCCCCTTAAAAATAAGCATGTTCCTATCTCGGACTTGCAATTTCTTTCAGGAATGTTTATGGACATATATATGAAGAGTTAATGCACACATCCTTGTAAACGCCAATTCAGAAATAATTGAAATAAACATTGGAATGAAATATTCACCAAGTTTGTTTACATTCCTATTTCCTCATCCATTACTTCATAATCACAAGAAAAAAAATGAGAATTAATATATATATATATATATTTATATATATATATATGATGTATAACGTTGAATGCGAGTGTAAAGATACAAAAGGGAATATTACTTATTATTATTATTATTATTATTGTTATCCTCCGTAAGATACAACATGGTACCGGTGGCGCCATCTCGTCCACCTCATCTCCCCGGGATGTTGACCAGTGACAGTCGCACTGGATGCCATCTGGGCCAACACTGAATGAATATGGCCGTCCGGTGGCCGAACCCACCACCGTTTGGCGCCACTATCGGGCAGTTCCGGGCTTGCAGACACTGGCCAACGATTGGACAATATAGAAATAACAAATATCGAGACCCAGCTCATATTAATTATTATAAGGAACATGTTAATTCAGGCAATTATTTACGTATAATATATTATACTTCTTATATATTATATATATATATATATATATAATTGTTTTTGTTTGTGTGATTGTTTGTGTATTCTGCTAATCATGGTTAAGTGCATGCACTTGTTTTCGCCGTTGTGCAGTAGTGGTCATAATCCATACGGATTGATTTCCTTTAAGCTATCATTTCTGTTAAATTGGCACGGTGTTTCCAATTTGTTTTTGTTTTTTATTTATATAGTTTGTTTAGCATGGTGTCTCCTATTCGTCTTTGATGTTTTCTGGCTTACCTACTGTTTATCCCTCATCTATTACTTAGTACATATTTATATCTCATTTTGAACCTTTCTTAATTTTTATATTTTTATTCTTTTAAGGTTTTTGTGTTTCTTACAGCACTGCTTTGGCTATTCCTAGCTTTTATCCTCATAGCTCTTACGCTTCTGTCAAATATATATATATATATGGGTAATTTTTTAAAACTGGGGCCCACATATTTAGGTTCCACATTACGATGCTGATAATGTGTGCTTTCTTTCATTGATTGCAAGTCAAATCATTATTGTATCCTCTGTGTATTAAGTATTTTAGCAATAGTACTTCCGGATGCCCGCGTTGACGCTGGCACCCCTGGGGTAACTTAAGTCCACAGTGACCAGCCACTCGTCGGTGTTCTTTTTCGGGCGGGTCATCATAGGGCTGGTCTGAGCCCAGTGGGTGAAGGGGGGCGTGGCAAATGGTCCGAGGAGGGCACCGTGGCCGGCCTCTTTTCGGACGGAGCTTCGGATCCAATGGAGCTGCTCCGAGTCTTCTGTGTGGGAGGTACGGGTGGGTTGTCGGCCTCGTAGTCGGCGGGCCCGCCGAACTCGAGGAAATCGACCAGCTGTGTGTCGTGTTCCCCCTCTCCGTCCCCCTCCTCGGGATCACCATAGACTCTGAGGTATACTTCGACGTTGCACCGGCAGTTGGGTGCAGAATCTCTGCAATGGCCTGCGCCCACACCGCCAACGCTGTGGTATACCTACTTCGCCGATGGCACCACTTCGCCCTCTGGTACATCGAGGACTTCGTCGGGGTAGCTGCCACCAGGAAGGATGCCGACGCCGCATACACCGACATGGTGGCCCAGGGGCTGTCCCTGTCCCGTATCAATTACACCCCTCCCATGCACCGGCTCGAGTGGCTGGGATACGAGGTATGCACACAACAAATGACAGTCCGCATACACGACGACAAGCTCTCGGACATCGTCATGGAGTGTAAGGAAGTGCCCGCAACACCCAAGATCACCTGAACGACACTCCAAAGGGTCGTCGGATGACTGCAGCACTTCACCAAATGCGTGGCACCAGCTTGTCGGTTCATGAACCTAATACTGGCGACCCTCCTTGATACCCCTCCCACCGGGATGCACGTCGTCACCGTCAAGCTGGTCCGCGACCTCCAGTGGTTCTCGGACTAAGCGAGAACCACAAACGGGATTGTCCTGAATGTAGGTCATGGAGGGTAGTTAGGTCATGTATTCTACATAGGTCACATAAGTCATGTAGGTCAGGTAGGGGATATAGGGCATGTAGGGCATGTAGGGCGTGTATTGCGTGTATGACATGTAGGGTGTGTAGGGTGTGTACAACATGTAGGGTGTGTAGGGCGTGTCGGATATGTTGAGTGTTTAGGGCGTGTATTGCGTGTATTGTGTGTATTGTGGATTTATAGAGAAAACATACATAACATTTTTGAATCATTTTTGATAATTATAGCTGTATCCTATTGATTGATTGATTGATTGATTGAAAAGCTTGATCGTCAGTATAACAAAACACAGTGACACACTGTCGACACACAACACAAGTGTCGTTGCCTATCACCAGGTGCTGTACTAGTCGTGGAAATTGTGTATTGTCTGCAATTGAAAATGCCCCTCCTTAGTCAACTGATGTACAACAATCCCTCCCCCTTAAAAAAACAACATTCAGATTTTCATGTCTAACATTGTTCCATCTGAGTTTGAAAAATAGGATCAAATGTAAGTAAGTGGTTTGGCATTATAAAAAAAAAAGAAGCTTCATCAGAACAAACTTTAAAACAGTTTGGCAAGATAAACACTCATTGCAAACCCAATTTGTCTAGGCAAATATATGTTCTTCATGCATAACTGAATTACAGGAAGAGGCTTGTGTAGCATTTATCAGGTGCATCCATTTGGGAAATCACCTCCAACGAAGTCATTAACTTAGCTTCAAATGCAGTTCTGTAATCCTCTCTGATATGTACCTTACACCACGTAGGTAAAGCCGGAGTGGGAATTATTCTTCTGAGCCAAGGTCTGCTTGTCTTCAGGAATAGTAATTTGGGTTTGGCGTGATGAATTGAGCGTCCGTCTCCAGTTTTGGTAGATGCTCGGGTTCGAACCTACGGGTTCGAAACCTGGTCGAATCAATCCAAGGACTTAGAAATTGATACTTGTCACTTCCTAGCCAGGCACTATGTTGCTTAGGTTAGGTCAAGGACTGGTTAGCTCAGTGTAAGGATAATGTAAGTGGGATATCAGGTCATGGTTCTGGCAGTCTGGTCTCCCAGTGGGGCAGCAATATAAACTTGCCATGAATCCGCACTGTCACAAGTCGATCACCATCCTGAATACCAACGAATACCAACGAATAAATAAATATATAAATAAATCAAATATAATAATCAAAATAAATAAACAAACAGCAAAACAAAATTTAAAGCACTAGAAATACTGTATATAACTAAAACCCATTCCAGGGCATGTACCTCCCGTCCACTCGCACATGTGCAGTCTACGGTAATGTATGAAATTATATAACAAAACAGGGCATATGTACTGTATGCACCAGCCCATAGGCCCATAAAACAATCTAAATAAAGTTAAAAACTCGCGAAATCTAGCAAACGCCAAACCTAAAGGTAAAGAAAGATGGTAGAAGAAATTGAATGCAGGCTGGGAAGGGGCACGCACTTTGCCCACCTAAACTGCATCCAATAAAATAGACACAATAAAAATGCACCTACAAAATGAAAATCTTGATGTTTTAACACTGTCAGAAACATGGTTCACTGACAGAAATAAAACAATCATTAGATGAAATGTGTCCCATAAAGAAACTAAAAATACAGAGAAACCAAGACCAACTGGACAGCCCAGGGCGTGATAACCGGAAATATAAAAGCCAGATAAAATACCCAACAACAATATGAATCAAATCAAATTCAAACAAACATAACACAACCACCTATTACATACAGGCCTATGGACATGTAAATAAAATAGGCTAGTATAGAATTAAGTAGAAAAAAGCGGAAAACTCTTCCCAAGAAAACCCCAAAACACTAACATAGAACCCTAAGAAAACAACTAACATAGTAATAAGAATAGAACAAAAATTCAATGCCAAGAGGGCCCAAAAAAACTAACATAGGCTACTAAACGCACCAACAGATCTATCTGCTACTGAAATGCAGACAATCAAATAACTTATCAGCAGCTACTGCTTGGTAAGACAACACCAACACTACAGCTGGCCAGCATTGAAAACAAGCCTGGATACCCGGGCTTACATGCTATGGACAGTATAAATACAGCCTCAATAAAAAAATAAAAAATTTAAAATGATCCTAGATGTTACCAGGACATAAAAAACGGCCAAAGCCATCCAAAATGAGCCAGATGTGTATTTTGTGCCAATGTCTGCTTGGCCTGAGGAATAGTAATTGGGGTTTGGCGTCCTTACACAACTGGGTGTTAGACTTTCCCTGCTCTCTATCATTATCCATGGGACTTTAAATGTAGCTCAATTGCAGCCTATGCTTATGTCGTCGTCTGCATTGACCTATCATACAAGGACCCACATAGAGATGTACAACGAGATGTGCCACTCAGAGCTTTCATAGAGGAATTTCTGAAATAATCAGGCAATTGCGCCATCCCAAAGCCAAGAAGATGCATTGTCTTAGATCAGGTCTAGTAGTAGTATTCTTGCTCAGACATAATCACAAATTTAATTTATGCCTGCCATAGATCAAAGTGCTTAAAGTATGTTTCAACTTTACAATACTATTATATTCTTTTCAGTATTATCTCCTAATATTAATAATACTTATATTGTCTTTGATGGTACAGCAGTCAGTGTGGGATAGGGAACATGTCCCCTTGTTTCAATGGTACACAGCTCAGGCTGGGCTAGGAGACCTGTCCAATTAGCTTGTTTCCTGCATTTCATGGAATGGCGCTGAATGGCATGTCTTATTGTACATCGTCTTTGGTGGGAGCATGCCTGCAGCAACAATCTGTAATAATGAGGGGACTCGGCCGTCTGAACCCCATACATTAGTAATCTCCACATGTGTATTCTGACAACTGTCTGTCAGTTCCCACCTGTTGTTACTCTCAACAACTCATAAGGAAGAAAGGAAGAGAAGTTGTTCAAGATTGACAGTGAAGAAGTTGTGCTTTATTGGCATCAACTCCTGTTCACCTACTGGTGACCTATCAGTCGTACTCCTTTCTTACTGCCCATAGAGATCCTCATGAATATTGCTGGTGTATATTAGAATCTGTGCCTAGTGCCCATTGAACCTGGGTCCAATGTTTGTTGCACACTGCTCAGGGTATTTGGAATATATGTAGCTCATTTGAGTGTTGAAAGTGGAGCTGTCTCTAGGAGTGTTTCTACCAGAGTGTTTCATCTGGGGTCTGTGTGTCAGGTACAAGGAATGCAGGTGACTGGGCTCACACAACCAACCAATCAAACACCCTCTACAGCCTGGGTGGGCATCACCCTAATAAGGGGCAGCTGTCACTCAATCCCAGCTGCAGGTGGTGTCCATAATGTGTGCAGGATGGCTAGGTGTGCTTGTCCATCAGTGCTGTCGTAACAGGTAGTTGCAGACAGTTACAACAAACATATATCAATGCTTATCTCCCGCAATGCACTCTATCTGGTGCATGAAGGGAACATTTCAATAATTATCAACTGTCTCTTAAGTATGAACATTACATCACAATCTCGCTCGCTATGTGTTATCACATTTCCACATATGTACTTATGCCACAAAGCGAGTGAGGCACCCATTGCTTCTCTGTTACATAATCCTGGTCCCCACTCCATCGCCCGAGAATAATAATGTTCTTTGCCAATATATAAATCTGAACTGAAAATCTGTATATTTGTATAAGTCGCTCTCTGACTGTTCTACCCATGGCGAGCAGACAATCCCTACTGGGATATGACCCAGCTGGCCATTGGCAGGTCACTTCTAGTTGGGCATTGGCAGAATAAACTGAACAAGTACCACCCCCTCCACCACACCCCAATTTATTCTCTCGTTCAGGATTAATTAGCCCATGTCTGGTAAACCGAAAGATTCCCCCAGAGTGTGGAAGGCAGGGGGCAGGGCGCCCTGTTACAAAACACAGTCCCAAGGGTGGGGGGCGCATTTATATTTGCATAATCCGCTATGCATCACACATATATTCTACATAAACAATACCCATAGAAAGGGGAAAATAAATTCACCGGAATCCAGAAACGGGAACCAGCTGTTTCTGTTCAATTGATATAAACCCGGTCCCAGTGCCAACTCCCATGTTTTAATTAAGTACCAGCCGGGTATAAATACTGCTAAAACATTTAGAATAATTATGGTATTTGGTCCACTCAGTTGCTTCATAATGCAAGCACAGTATCCATGCTGGCATTAGTTATTGGGTCCAATCAGTTGCTTAGTACGGCAAGTACAGTATCTAGGCTGCCATTAGGTAGTAGGTCCAATAACTTGCTTAATAAGTCAGCTGCAGTATCTAGGTTGTCATTAGGTATTTGGTCCAATCAGGTGCTTACGAATGCCAGTACAATATCTAGGCTGGTATTAGGTAGTTGGTCCAATAAGTTGCTTTTCTCTTCTTTTTTTTCTCTTGAAGATTTATACTGCCTGCTATGGATAAGCCTGAATAGACTTGTTTTCACCAGTAGACAGTTTGTCGATAGAAAGCCCAAGCCTACAATTTTACCGACCCAAGGGATTTTTAACCTCCCACACCACATAGACATGGTATGAGAGCAACTGGCCTTTGATGATGCTCTAAGTTATCCACAGCGGTGGAAATCCAAATTGGCAGAGGTGGGGGCACGGAGAATCGAACCACTGACCTTCAGATTAGGAATCTGACCTAGAAAAAAGTCAGACACTCTAACCACTCGGCCACAGAGAACACCACTGCTTAATAAGTCAAGTGCAGCATCTGGGGTGTCATTTGGTATTTGGTCCAATCAGATGCTTCCTAATGTCAGTACAGTATCTAGACTGGCATCGGGTATCTAGGGTGTCATTCGGTAGTTGGTCCAACACGTTGCTTAATAGGGCGAGGGCAGTATCTAGGCTGCCATTAGGCATCCTATATATATATATATATATATATATATAATATATAAATATCCGTTAATCGGATGCACTTACGATTGTTATATTTAATTTAAATGATCATTTATTTAAAGGATAACTAGGCTTGCCCACCATACAAAGCTAATACATTGGCGAATATGATGATTGCTTGTAACGACGCCCATTCAGACACCGGATGGTGGTGCTACCAGCCATATCCTCGCAGAAAATATATAGTACAACATGAATGGTCGATACTTAAATAATATATAGGGAATGGGCATAACCAGACCAAACCCTGCTTCCTTCATTCATCAAACCATCCATCCATATATATATGTAAGACTTGCTATATATCCTATAATGTGGTGGGAAAGAGGCAGAACATATTGAGATATCCATAGCACGTTCGACCCCTCAGTGACCCTCCACAGCATCCAGGCCCCAGATGCCCAGACATTGCATGCCTTACTGCATGTGCCTCTACATAGTGTGGACCTGGATTGAATGAGGCAGAGCGACAGAGCTCCACTGATTTGTTGTTGGTGTTTTGCCAGTGCAGCGCTTGCCTCAAACATCCAGATATCGGCTCACCCTGAGCAGGGCTGTGACACTAATTCCATTTACTAGCTACCCCGACTCCGACTCCTAATCACGAGAGACACAGCGCTCCTAGAAAGGTCCTGTATCGGTCTGCACTGTCCTCTCAGGCAAGGATACACCTAACCAGATAGGTGTGGAAAGGGTGATGACATCAGTGAGTCTAGCTAGCGTAGTGGCTAGTGTACTAACCTGGAATGCTGGGGTGCAGGTTCGAATCCTGCTCTAGGGGCAATATTTCCCATTTGCATCACCTCCGTCACAGGTTCTATGGATTAAGTAATGAAGATAAATTAAATGATGAAGATTCATTTTTTCATCCTGTTTTTTATTGGAGTTAAATAATCTTCATTTCTATTAAATGTTGGATTACACAACCAGGAGTGACTGTGACAGCTTTCATAACCGGATATTCTATTATTCTGCGCTAATAATACAAGTACTGTTTAAGCTATATCGCATTCAATTAATGCAAGTTCTGGCTGAACTGGTTGATGTTCCACAATATTTGACTATAAATTTGGGATAAGCAACAACGCTAATCATGTATTGATTCAACTTCACACACACATGGTAAAAACCTCTATAACCGAGAACCTCCACAGATCAACCACTCCCCTATGTTGGACACTTTATTTGGGTCCTAAATCATCGCCCAAGCAATATCATTGTAATGCTAAGAAAACTTCCTAAGCCAACCACCTCCTTAAATGGACGATTTAAAGCTGGCCGCATGGTCGGTCGAATTAGAGAGAGTTTACTGTATATATACACTTAATACTGGCTGGGTAGGAATACACTCATATTTTTTGCAAATTTACAGGGATTCGAAAGTGGAAACATAGAAGATGTATTTTCATGTACTCAAACTTAAGACAATGATTCCAATATTATCTAAATGGGAATCAGTAACTTGGCTTCTCTTTGTTCCACACGGAAGCCTCCTACTCCACGTACCTAATATTGGCTTTATTTGTTTATTTCTGTCCGGTTCCCTCTCTCAATTCTCCCACGAGCGCCATTACTGCGGTTTGGTCAGTCACTACTATCGAATGGCTGACCTCGCCAGATTGAGCAACGGACATAATTATCTAGTCCGAGCATCATACGTATCAAAATGTATTAAAATGTGTCAAAATGTTGCGATATCGGGTCAAAGATCGCGGACGAACTGACATGAAACGAATATGAAACGGACATGAATGGATAGTGTCATGGGGGTGATGAAAATGGGAAATATTGTGCCTAGAGTGGGACTCGAACCCACATCTCTTTGCATTCCGGGCCAGTGTGCTAACCATTACACCACCTAGGCTCCCTGATATCAACACACTCCCCACGCCTACCTGTCTATGTGGTTACTTGCCTGAGAGGTCAGTGCAGACCACTACACTCGTCCCCCTGGAATTGTAAGTCTTGTAATGCTTACAATTACATACATACAGGCAATGCACTAACACATACATACACAGGGTAGGTTCAACAACCATACAGCGCAAAGCTTGTACAGGATCCTGATCACGGCAACCAGTGTCATGGGGGTGATGAAAATGGGAAATATTGTGCCTAGAGCGGGACTCGAACCCACATCTCTTTGCATTCCGGGCCAGTGTGCTAACCATTACACCACCTAGGCTCCCTGATATCAACACACTACCCACGCCTACCTGTCTATGTGGTTACTTGCCTGAGAGGTCAGTGCAGACCACTACACTAGCCAACAGATGGTTAGCAGACTAAGCGGACTCAAACCAGACAAGAACCATAGATGTCAGTCCAGTGGCATCCGTTCCTAGTTTTGTGCATGTTGAAAACTTGTACGGATACAAAATGGACTTTGTTTGGTTTCTGTCCATTTCCCCCAATATGGTGAGGTGTGACGGGGCCTTTATGTTTACTTCTATCGTGTGGGTTTTTTTCTGTTCAGAGTGAGCCGTTAGCACATTTTCACTTTCCATGTACAAAATGGTTGTTTTATTTTTCATAAGATCCCTTTTCTAAGTATGGCTCTGACAGAAAGTAGAGGAATAACTAGCACATGAGTAAGCTGAGAGTCTTGACAGATGCCACTGTGTACACTATATATTGTTACCTCCCCTACATGTCACTATATACAGTATATTGTTCCGGATACACTATTTGATTCTGCATATATTATATATTATTTCATGATTTAATGTTAGTCCATGCATGTATAGCTATTGCATACACTATACGCTATTGTTATTGCATCACTGAGTCTAGCTAGTGTAATGGCTAGCCTACTAAGCTGGAATGCATGGGGTGCGGGTTCGAATCCTGCTCTAGGGGCAATATTTCCCATTTGCATCACCTCCGTGACAGGTTCTATGGATTAAGTAATGAAGATAAATTAAATGATGAAGATTCAATTTTTCATCCTGTTTTTTATTGGAGTTAAAGAATCTTCATTTCTGTTAAATGTTGGATTACACAACAAGGAGTGACTGTGACAGCTTTCATAACCGGATATTCTATTATTCTGCGCTAATAATACAAGTACTGTTTAAGCTATATCGCATTCAATTAATGCAAGTTCTGGCTGAACTGGTTGATGTTCCACAATATTTGACTATAAATTTGGGATAAGCAACAACGCTAATCATGTATTGATTCAACTTCACACACACATGGTAAAAACCTCTATAACCGAGAACCTCCACAGATCAACCACTCCCCTATGTTGGACACTTTATTTGGGTCCTAAATCATCGCCCAAGCAATATCATTGTAATGCTAAGAAAACTTCCTAAGCCAACCACCTCCTTAAATGGACGATTTAAAGCTGGCCGCATGGTCGGTCGAATTAGAGAGAGTTTACTGTATATATACACTTAATACTGGCTGGGTAGGAATACACTCATATTTTTTGCAAATTTACAGGGATTCGAAAGTGGAAACATAGAAGATGTATTTTCATGTACTCAAACTTAAGACAATGATTCCAATATTATCTGAATGGGAATCAGTAACTTGGCTTCTCTTTGTTCCACACGGAAGCCTCCTACTCCACGTACCTAATATTGGCTTTATTTGTTTATTTCTGTCCGGTTCCCTCTCTCAATTCTCCCACGAGCGCCATTACTGCGGTTTGGTCAGTCACTACTATCGAATGGCTGACCTCGCCAGATTGAGCAACGGACATAATTATCTAGTCCGAGCATCATACGTATCAAAATGTATTAAAATGTGTCAAAATGTTGCGATATCGGGTCAAAGATCGCCGGACGAACTGACATGAAACGAATATGAAACGGACATGAATGGATAGTGTCATGGGGGTGATGAAAATGGGAAATATTGTGCCTAGAGTGGGACTCGAACCCACATCTCTTTGCACTCCGGGCCAGTGTGCTAACCATTACACCACCTAGGCTCCCTGATATCAACACACTACCCACGCCTACCTGTCTATGTGGTTACTTGCCTGAGAGGTCAGTGCAGACCACTACACTCGTCCCCCTGGAATTGTAAGTCTTTTAATGCTTACAATTACATACATACAGGTAATGCACTAACACATACACAGGGTAGGTTCAACAACTATACAGCCCAAAGCTTGTACAGGATCCTGGTCATGGCACCAGTGTCGTGGGGGTGATGAAAATGGGAAATATTGCGCCTAGAGCGGGACTCGAACCCACATCTCTTTGCACTCCGGGCCAGTGTGCTAACCATTACACCACCTAGGCTCCCTGATATCAACACACTACCCACGCCTACCTGTCTATGTGGTTACTTGCCTGAGAGGTCAGTGCAGACCACTACACTAGCCAACAGATGGTTAGCAGACTAAGCGGACTCAAACCAGACAAGAACCATAGATGTCAGTCCAGTGGCATCCGTTCCTAGTTTTGTGCATGTTGAAAACTTGTACGGATACAAAATGGACTTTGTTTGGTTTCTGTCCATTTCCCCCAATATGGTGAGGTGTGACGGGGCCTTTATGTTTACTTCTATCGTGTGGGTTTTTTTCTGTTCAGAGTGAGCCGTTAGCACATTTTCACTTTCCATGTACAAAATGGTTGTTTTATTTTTCATAAGATCCCTTTTCTAAGTATGGCTCTGACAGAAAGTAGAGGAATAACTAGCACATGAGTAAGCTGAGAGTCTTGACAGATGCCACTGTGTACACTATATATTGTTACCTCCCCTACATGTCACTATATACAGTATATTGTTCCGGATACACTATTTGATTCTGCATATATTATATATTATTTCATGATTTAATGTTAGTCCATGCATGTATAGCTATTGCATACACTATACGCTATTGTTATTGCATACATTGTGTGCTATTGCATATCGTACACTATGCTATTCTGTATAATATATTCTATTGCACCCACTGTATAATATAAACTGGTGCTTAATGTATATGGGATGCTATATGCAATACGCTATTCTGTACACTATACAATAGTATATACATTATATGTCATTATCTGGCATATATGATATTGTCATGGGGTGATGAAAATTGGAAATATTACGCCTAGAACGGGACGAGAACCCACATCTCTTTGCATTCCGGGCCAGTGTGATAACTATTACGCCACTTAGGATCACTGATATCACCATACTACCCATGCCTACCTGTATATCTGGTTACTTGCCTGAGACGTCAGTGCAGACTAGTGCAATATTGTTTACATTATATGCTAGTGCATCCAATATGCTGATGCATCAATGCAATGTATCCTATTGATCACGTGGTATGTTATTTGTTAAGGATATTCTGTGACAAATATCCTAATATTTAGCAAACCAGTCCTTGCCCTATATGATGCTGACTGACAAGCTAGAGGACAGCATACACTGAATTTTGTAAGTAATCTGTTTGACCCATGACCTCCTCTGAAATCCCGTATTTGCGGGTCCCCGCATCTCATATATGCGGGTGTTTGAAGCTATTTATGGCCGATCCAGTTAGGTGGTATGTGAGGGCTATGGTTAATGATATTCTGCTCTCTATTGTTTCTAGTGGATGTAGTACTATCCTGCTTAAGGCATGTATCCTGCATAAGGCGTACTATCCTGCATAAGGCATAATATCCTGCATAAGGCATAATATCCTGCTTAAGGCATACTATCCTGCATAAGGCATACTATCCTGCTTAAGGGTTAGGGTTAGGGTTAACTTGTTGATTGATGGGGTGTGCGCCGTTAATTGCAATACTCACTGTTGGCCTGTGGTCGGTCGCGGCCTCTAGTTTCCCGACAGTGCGTTGTACCGGCTGTCCATCAACTGGCCGTTCCTCTGCCACCGTGGTGCCTGGGCCGGTTGCATCCCCCACTGTCCCGCATTTTGACAGACCTGTTGGATATGGGGCCCGCCACATAACCAGCATCTCAGGGGTGGCCTGCTCTCATTATATCTCTCATTTCTGTAGATCTGCCTCGCTGGTTTTCTTCTATATGCTGCTGGCGCCTGTACCTGCGGCCTGGGGTGATATGGCAGTGCCTCTACAGGTTTTTCTTGTGGGACCATCAAACGCTCCACCATTTTCCGGAGTGCTTTTACCTCTCCCTGTAGAGTTTTCCTGTCATTCTCCGACACGCTCCTTCCATTCGCTGCGGTCTGCTGATCGGGGTGCTGTGGGGTGTTGTTTGGTTTGGGCAGATTCTCCAGGAGTGCATTCTCCCAGAGTGCCGCCTGCACCTTCTCCTCCCTCTCTACTGCTTTCGTCTCCATCCTCTTCCAGGCGTTCCCCTGCATGATCGCTTTTTCAAAAGCTTCCTCCAGGGTTGCGTGCCATCAGAAGTCCACCGCGGTGATCACAGCCTCATTTCTCAGCGAGTCTATGAACAAACCTAGCAGTATCCCCACTGAATCCAACCCTGGTTTGGCTTCTTCCAGGTCCCAACCCCTCTCCACTGCCAGTGCCAGTCGGAAACGTTGGCAATACGATGCTTCCATTTCCCCCCATTGCTGCTTCATTTTACTTACGATATTCCGCAGGTGGTCACGCTCATCTTGCGACAGGAGTGCCTCAGTGACCGCCTTGGCCACCGCTCTCCAGTCTCCTTCTCTATCCTCCCTGAAGACACCATAAATAATGTCTTGTAGCATGCCGCTCGCAAAACCCGGGGAGAACCGCGTGATCTCTTCTTCGGTCGCTTCTGCGAGGTCCCTGCGCGCTCGATTTGTCTTAGCCATTCGCGGAGAGCTCCCGCATCTGTCCCGTTTATTGCCGTTATTGATTACCCATAATCTCGGAGAATCTTCGCCCGGTCCGCTCTGCCTCTATGGGCTGTGGCCGAATCTTCTCTCCCCCTCCCTCCGTTCCTCCAAGGTCTCCCTTCTTTCTGCATCTTCCTTTACTATAATGATCTTAGATTTGCAGAACTCTAGCCAATAGCTGTCCTGATATTTCATCTCATCGATCCCTCCAGTTGCTGCGGATAGGTCATACCAGTCCTCAAACTCCTGTTTGAGTTGAGACTGGTGGGAGCGTCGGTAAGGCATAATTGCGTTTGATATGGCAGGTTAATACGCGCTCAATAATACATTAATACAACTTGTATTTGTTTTCTACCAACCTTACACGTCTCCTATCGCGTCGAGCTCCACCACTCTGTCTTCGCTGGTGCCGTCCTCTCGCCGTTGTGCCTGTTATGTTACTCGTCTTACTTCCCTTCTAACCACCTCCCATTTCCCATTTTAACCACATCCCACGCATCCTGCCCAACCAGATAGCTCGAGCATGTGGTCGCCAGTCTGAAATCCTGTATTTGCCGGTCCCCGAATCTCATATATGCGGGCGTTTGAAGCTATTGGTGGCCGACCCAGTTAGGTGATATGCCAGTGCTATGGTTAATGATATTCTGCTCTCTATTGTTTCTAATGGCTGTAGTACTATCCTGCTTAAGGCATCTATCCTGCCCTTTTGATTTTACACTCCGACATGGAAGAACCTGATAGCGCTCTTATCTATTCAGGTGGCATCTCTAATAGAACCATGTGTTCATTATGTAACAAATTTTAGCCTTGAAAGTACCTTCACTTTTTTATTGTACATTACTCAATTATGAAATCTTATCGGAGATTCCGCTAACAATTATATATATGAGCCTGTCTCAAAAGGTTATAACCAATTTTTTGTTGTGTCTGCGTAATGAATGACACAAAACAGTACAGAAACAGTTACACTGAAAACACAAGGATATTTGCTTCAAATCAATGTGTATTCTATTGGGATTATGAAAACCATAAATCAGTTTATCCTGAGCAAATGCATAAGCAAATAGTATGTTGATCGTTCTGTCATAATTATTTGGAATGGAGTCCACCTGCATTGCTATTAACCTGTATATATGTCTTTTGGTGCTATATGAGCGATGGTTAATTATGGGTCTGCAGGCCAGTAGGGGACGCTATGCGACTCAATCGTTGTAATACATTGCTGCCCGTGAGCCACCCGATATAAAGCTGATATATGACTGAGTGATGTTATTGTGTAGCGGTCCGACTTGCACCCCAGGGGGGGGGGTACTTCCTATGTTAACACCTGCTTGCTTGTCTACTGCTCACTGGACTGGGCTGGAGTGCCTTGGCTACCAGCTCAATGCTCCCAATATGGGCGAGCTACCGACTCAAGGGGGTCACATGCATGTGTGCTCCCCCACTATTTGCCTCACTATCGCAGAATTTTGACTTTAAATAAAGCAGAGGGGCCTTTTAAGGAGGGTCCAGCCAGAGATAGCTCAAGCAAACTAATTGTATTGTCTTCTCATTTACGTCACAGATCGAATAATACAATGGACAAAGTTACTTATCTCCTTTTGAGGCAGGCTCATATACATGTATAACTAGCTAGTCAGTGTTAGATGGGTATGATCAAGCCAGTACGGTGTCTGTTTGATTGTTTGAGTTTTTAGCAACATCTAAGGTCATATAAATATAGAGGATGTGAAGCCTAAATCCATAATAACAGTGTGTTATATCAACACATTTACTGACTTGTGACCGTGCACTCAGGTAACATGTATAATTCACGACACTCGGACAAAGGACACGACTACAAGTTTAGACAATCAATTTTGAATTGTTTCACAAATCAAATCAGTAAACATGCCACTGGGGCAAACAGGAGGCTGGCACCTGGGGCAGACATGAAGGCGGCTGGCACCTTGTGATCAGGAAATGTTCAAGAGGTCTGATTTGGCCCCACTTAATGTTCATGCCGGATGGCGATCGGGTGCCTGGAGTGAGTTATCATATGAACAATCAAGAATCAATAACAATCAATAATGTAAAGGTAAACAAAACCACAGCACTTAACCCTTACCAGCAGAGGGTAGGTGGGAGGGACAATTTTGACTTGCTAGTATGAAAGCAGTGAGAGAAGTGGCCGGGTCGCTGTGCATAAAGTAGGTCAGTGCGAGGTCAGCCTTTTACCTCGTGCATGAATTAAACATGTTGCCTCGTCAACATGCCTAATGTTGCACTGAAAGGTCACGCCGCCAACACCATGACCCGATATCCCATTATGTCATATTACCCTCATACTGAGCAGACGAGTCATTGCCCTATCCTAGTGATGCCAAACACCAGGGTAAGTAGTGACAGTATCAATTTGGTAAGTAATTGGTTTGAGTCAGTTGGTATTAGCAAAGATCCTATAATACTAAGACGGCTCACTTCCTATCTCTCCAATGGTAATGTAAATTTTGCAGTGCCACTTTGTGATGCGTTTGATTAGTCGGCTGCTGCTTGGTGTTTCACATGTAAACACAGACAATTATATTATACATGAGATAGGTAAGTATGAATACACATCAATATGAAATTGTTATGAACAAATACACATCATCATCAGCATCATCATCAGCATCGCCATCATCACACATCTTTTACATTCATATATGCATTTATACATATAATATAGCACCTGTTTAACCAAGAGAACAGCCAGCGCACCAAGGGGTCGGTTTGATCATTTTGATTACACAGTACAGGCTGAGCGAGCCGTCTTAGTATTATAGGGTCTTTGGTATTAGAACCCACAGCCTTCCACATGGGAAGCCGGCCATCTTACCGATTCGGCATTCATGTCGGTCTAACCATAAAAGGGTTACAACATGAGGTTTAAAGTTGCATCCTCCGATGGATTTGAATTTTGGGGAATTTTCTGAAATAATATATATTCAATTGATTGTCATAATCTACTGTAATACAGTATTAAGTAACTTTTATTTTAAATGACGTTTTGAGATATTTGAAATTCAAATATGTGAACATAGTTTTGGCAAAGAACGCCAAAACTCTGATGCCATAAACATAAGCAAAACAGGTTGCATTAACTTGTCTTAGTATTACCGTCTATGTGGCAACAAAATAATGCTTAATAAGTGCATCAATATCGAAGTCAGATATGTAGAGTCAATTCTATATAATTATTTTGGTTTCAACAGTTTGATCCAGCATCAGACTTGTTGGCATCCTTCAGCCTTGCAGACTATGGAGTAGCGGTTGTAGAGTTGGTTCAGACAACATCCTTTTCTATGGCTGTAGTGACCAATCCTCGCTTTGCACAATCTGATGGAGCTCTGGCAGGTGAAGTATTGGATATACGCATCCTGTGATTCTGTAGAAGCACCTTCTTTGTTTTGATGAATGGCTTTCCTCCTGCCCCCCTTGTCCTCGGCAGCATTGCGCATGCCAGACTCTCCCTGTTTTTACAGCGTGTGAGACTGGCTGTTTCCACAGAGTTCTGCATAGGATTATGCAGCTTTAATTAAATTGTACCTCTAGATTTGGCCCCATTCCTAGCAAGTGCCTCGGTTCTGTTAGATGGTGACGACGTTGATGATAATGACAATTCCGTAGACAGAAATATCATCTTTCTAGGTGATTTCTACATCTAGATATTTATCTTCAACTGTCTGATAAGTGGACCCATGAACAATTAAAGGAAATAACGTGCGATGAGTGTGACAAGGCAATAGATTGTTTCCACGTGTCAGCTCCTACTCCATATTGGCAACTATTGGAATGCCACTCATGACGATTCTGTCACTGGCTTTTAGATATGGTGGTGGTCTCCAAAATGTAATTGCTTTCTTGACAGTCAGAAAATAGCATTTGTAATAAGCTTTATTATCTGAGTCTAATCAGCTGAGTATGTCTTCCCAAATGAAATAGACCGGCAGAGCACAGTGTGCGATGAGCTAGAGTCCTAAGCGCTATTTGCTTCTGCTTCCACTAAAAGGATATTTGAGGAGGTCAGGAGCAAAACTTGACCAAACTTGAGATAAACATTGGAGTCAAACCTTTAGAAGATTCGTTCATTGCTCCAAAACCATTTCATCACAAGGATAATGGAATTAGTGAGAATTAAAATTAGCTTCATGTAAACAATCTGTTAGTTTAATTAAATTTGTGGGCTGGGGGTTTATAGGAGTTTGTGCCTGAACTCTTCATTTCGTGCTGGAATTCCTATATTGATCATTTTCCACAGAGCAAGCATACATCACAGCGGCCGTAATCGATTAACACGACCCGGGCGACTCTTGTCACCCGTCGTCGTCAGAATTTCAAATCGAACACCGCGAGTGGAGTCGAAAAATACATGTGCCGTGTGTAAAACTACCCGACCACAGTAACCCACCTCTTGGCTGGGGTTTGCAAGGAGCGATGATGTCACATTTGCACTGGTACCATCCTGCAGGATAACAGCCACCGGTACCAGTCATATATTTTTGTTGTTGGTAATAACATAGATTAATGAAATGGAAATATCACTAAACTATGCAATCATAAAAAATAGTTAAATCATATTTTGCTGTAATTATATCGGCTACTAAAAAAACAAATAAAAGGGCCACCATTTTTGTCACCCGAGCATGGAGAAGCTTATTTGATTATTCGACCCGAGTCTGCAGTATGTGTGCATGTGCCAAAAAGTGGCTCGGGTGACCAGAGTCGATTAATCGATTACACCCAGTGAGGTGCTAACCTCAACATTAGTTCTTCCCACTGACATCAGATGGGGCGGGGGCTGGTGCTCAGCATTAATGGGATAGGGCAAGGACTGAGTGGCTCAGTGTCAGGATAATGTCACTGAGTGGGATATTGGGTCATGGTGCTGTCGGCCTGATTTCCCAGTCGGACAGTATGATTATGAGTGCATACTGCCACATTTGTTTGTTTGTTGGTTGTTTTACATCCTAGCAACATCTATGTTCATATCAGCGTGGGCACCGACTTGTGACAGTGCACACTCATGACAATTGTATTGTCCTGTCCCACTGGGAGACCAAGCCACTAGCCTCATGACCTGATATCCCACTCCGTCACATTATCCTGACACTGAACTAACCAGTCCTTATCCTATCCTATTAATTAATGCTCAGCACCAGGCTAGGAAGTGCCAAGTATCATTTTGTAAGTCATTGGTTTGACTCGACCAGCGTTCAAACCCACGATCCCACGGTCTACCAACACAGGATACGGACGCTCTAACTCAAGGTTGTGCATTTGCCCCCACGCTCTTCTCCATCTTCCTATCAGCAATGCTCGATGAGGCTTTCTGAGGCATGGGGGATGGCATCTATATACAGTCCAGCAGAGCACTGACCGATTCAATGTTGCACACTTCAAAGCGAAGACCAATACTACTCGGATACTGGTGAGCTGCTATTTGCAGATAACAGTGCACTGGTTGCCCACTCTGCTGAAGAGATCCAGAAAATAGTGGATGCTTTCTCCGATGCATCAAAGAAGTTTGGCCTGAAGATTAACATCAAGAAGATGGAGGTGCTCTACCAACCTAACTATACAAGAACCCGAGAGGAGGATATCATGGTTGATGGAAACAAGCTGAACTCTGTTCTGGAATTCACCTACCTCGGAAGCACTATATCAAATGATGGACATATTGATGCTGAAATACAGAAGAGGATGGCCAAGGCTAGCGCATCTTTTGGCCGACTATGCCAGAGACTCTGGAACAACCACCATGTGTCCATGCAGGTCAAAGGCAAGATCTACCGTGCAATTGTGCTATTCACCCTACTATACGGAGCCGAGGCCTGGAAACTGTACAGAAGACAGGTAAAAATGCTGCATGCCTTCATGATGCGACATCTGCATTCAATCATGAGGCAAACCTGGAAGGCCAAGGTTACAAATACGGAAATACTCAAACAGACGGGGCTGCCCCCTGTGGAAGATCTTCTGATCAACTAGAATCTCCGGTGGACTGGACACCTCATGAGGATGTCATCAGACAGACTACCAAAGCAGATCCTCTACTCTCAACTGTCTTCTGGTTACAGAAAGAGAGGGCTCCATCATCTCCGGTTCAAGGATACCATCAAGAGAAACCTGAAGGTGAGAGCCATTAAGACCGACTCATGGACATCACTCTCATGCAGAGAGCGAAATGGAGAGCGGCAGTCAAGTAATGAAAGCACTCTTTGTTGCATCGTGACTGACATCATGATGATGATGATGAACTTATTTGGCTATCCCGTCGCCTCTCGTACTGGCACAAGTCAGTATGCATCCTGATATGACCATGAATGCTACCAGGATGGAAAAGTCCAAAAACTAATCAACAACTGGTCGGTTCAATCTGAATGAATAAAACAGGACAGTATGCAATATTCTATACAATGGCAGTGTTATGGTCTAGTGGACTGTGAGGCTTGGACACTGCAGGTCTGTGGAAGCCCGATAGGTGGTGGTATATGAGACTATCTCAAAAGGTGCTAAGCAATATGGGACAAAACTGTGTCCATTGTAACGATCAACATACTATCTGCTTATCCATTTGCTCAGGATAAACTGATCTGTTTTTTACATGGTGTTTCATAATCCCAATAGGACACATATTGATTTGAAGCAAATGTCCTAGTGTTTTCAGTGTAACCATTTCTGTGCTGTCTTGTGTCAATTATTACAATGGACACAAACAAAAAGAGTTAACACCTTTTGAGACAGTCTCATATATGCAACAGAAGGCACCATACATACATAAAGGAACACAACTTAAAAGTGAATTAACAAAAGGCGTAGCATTGTTGAGTGAACCCATTTGAACACATTCAGACCGAGCATTATATAGACCAAGTAAAATTGGGTTAACTTGTAGATCACATTGATTTCTATCGCTGGGCTGTTAGGACTTTTTGCAGAAGTAGTATTTGGATATGATAACATGATAGGGTCAAGGGCTCAATGTGTCACGCAAGTAAGCTCTTTTTATTAAGTATGTATTGATTACCCCAGGGGATGAAGCTGTGATTAGGGGTTATAGGAAGATGAACCACAAGCCATTTGCTTGGAATCGTTGAACCTTGGCCTAGTAATCCCAATGGCTTAACATTGATAATTGTAACTACCTATACTGTCCGTTCGCATTAGAGTATAACTCCGTTAAACCACACTCGGTTAAACCAAATGATCGGTCAATCCTAACTTTTTCAGGTGCCCCGCAAAATACTACCATTTATCATATACAAAAGTTGGTTAAACCGAACCGGGGGGGGGGGGGAGTAGGGTGGCGAGCCGGACGGGGTAAGTGAGTGTGTGTGTGGGCAGTAGTGTGTGTAGGGGGGGGGGCAGTCAAAGAGAAAGTCAAAGTCGAAGCCAATGCTCGGTTAAACCAACGATCGGTTAATCCAAACAACTTTCTAGGGTCCCTTCAAGTTTGGTTTAACGGGGTTATACTGTACTAGGATAAGCTAACTAGCAGTGGAATGATGAAGACCAATTGTCCTCGATTGAATTTGTCCCTGCTTATTCACCTAAGGTCCAAACAAAATTGAAACTAATAGCTACTGTGCCAATATTCTTTATTCACAAATTAAATGTTCTCACCCTAAATATTATTCTCAGACCCCAGACACCATATTTGCCAAATTAAATGCTGAATTATGAACTGCCTGCAACGTGAGGTTCGAGGATACAGAATCTGAAGGGATTAATGTACATCTGTAAATGTGTGCAGTACAATGGATTATGTGTTAATAAATAACAGAATCACACCCCATATTTATTATGTTCCAGTAAGAAACTTCCAGCAAGATGCATGCGTTTGCGGAAGTAGAACATGTAATATGTGCTGTATCATATATTATGTGAGTATAAATAACAAATGCACTCATATATTGCATCACTACTCTATTTCGCATCATTCATTCCTCCACCTCCGACCAGACACGATGGCCAAATGAGTGGAAGGATATTGGGCCGGGAAGTGGTACGCAAGGTCTGGAAGCGGTGGTCGAATCAGTAGAATGCAGGCGACCCGTGTAGAAGGTCGGGAGTTCGAATCCCAGAATAGTCAAACCGATGACTTAGCAAATTGATAGATGTCGCTACTTAGACTGGCGCTTGGCATTACTAGGATAGGGTAAATCTGGTTAGCTCAGTGTCAAGATAATGTGACCGAGTGGGATATCAGGTCATGGTGCTGGCGGTCTGCTACCCAAGTGCAAAAGCCCTATTTTTTAAATGTATTTGTTATCGATACAGTATTTATTCTGCCCATACTGTGTAAGCTCCCGCGAGGGTGCTTGTTTTCAACGCTGGACAGCAATAATGTCATTATGATTGCGCAATGTAACAAATCAGTACCCATCCTGATTTGTCCTTAGATGTTGCTTGGATGTACAACTCCAACAAGCAGACAAACAAACAAGCAAATCAAGGCTGAGGAGCTGTGGAATCAAAGGCAGCCATTGGAAGATTGAGGGTTAATACAAACTCCCTCCGCTCAACCCGCAGCAACCTGGGAAGGTCGCAGGCGTCAATCAATTACCACTCCCTCATTATCGTAGGTGATAAAAGCCCCAGTCACACCTACCCAGACGAGCCCCGGATTTTGAGCCGGACCATCCCCAGACCAGTCACCCGGATTGTCCCAGACATCTCGGATAAAATCACTATTTTCGTTGCCTTTTGCCTCGTGCTCACACATACCCGGCCGGTGCGATCCGGGGGTGGACCGGGTGGTCCGGGGGTGAACCGGGGCCTGTCCGGGCTGTTCGGGGGCGGTCCGGGGCTGTTTTGCTACTACTACTACTACTACTATCATGCCGGATCGAGCCCGGATGCCCCGGACCGCGCTGGATGTTTTAAACATTTTAAAACATCCAGGGCGGACCCCAGACCAGCCACGGATCATGGCGGATCACGCCGGATCACGCCGGATCACCACGAATGAGACACGGATCACCCCGGATCGCCACGGACCACCCTGGATGACGGTCCGGGGCTCGTCCGGCCTCTGATCCGGGTAGGTGTGACTGAGGCTTAAAGTGCTCACCACTATCCAGATATGTATATGGATATATAACTTTTATAAGTCATGGGCTGTGATGAAAATGGGAAATATGGCGCCTAGAGCGGGACTCGCACCAACATCTCTTTGCATTCGGGCTAGTGTGCTAACCATTATACCGCCTAGGCTCCCTGATGTCACAACACTACCCACGCCTACCTGTCTTTGTGGCTCCTTGCTTGAGAGGTCAGTGCAGACTACTACACTCGTCCCCCTAGAATTGTAATGTTATAATACTAACAATTACATCCATACAGGCAAAGAACTTACGCAGCAACTACACAACGCATAGTTTGTACAGGCTCCTGGTCACGGCAACCAGTGTCGTGGGTGGGTGGTGCGTGATGAAAATGAGAAATATTGCTCACAGAGCGGGACTCAAAGCCACATCTCTTTGCAGTGTGTTAACCATCACACCACCTAGGCTCCCTGATATCACCCCACTACCCACGCCTACCTGTCCATGCGGCTCCTTGCCTGAGAGGACAGTGTAGACTACTATATATATGGATAGTGATGAAGCCCTTTATCACGGGCAATACGTTCTATAGTGGCTACTCCCCCCCTCTCCTTTAATGGGGTTGGGGAGGGGTGGGTGCCAAACATGCACCCCGCCCCCCTCCTGGGGGGCTGCTTTCGCCACTCGGTCGGAAGCAATTGTTGTATATATATATATATATATATATGCAGACATATTTGTTAGTTGGATTTAACTGCTTGTGAATCGATGGTGATACAGCGTAGCGATTCCATGCAGTGTCCGAGACTTGGACAAGCATTTTGTTTGTTAGGTGTTTGAATTTTACATTCTGGCAACATCTAAGGTCATGTCAGGACAGGTACCGACATCTCACAGTGTGCACTCATGGCAACTTTATAGTGTTGTCCCACAGACAAAACATTATGTCAACTCTGATATACACACACAATATAAACCTTCATGTGACTCTGGATTCTGCTATTAATTGGAATGTTTTCTTTTATTACTTGGAATGTTTTCCCTTTTGGACGTTTGGCTGTCATGTCAGAAAAGTGGTACACAACTTGTGAAAACGAGCTTTTATATATATGTATATATATAATGAGCCTGTCTCAAAAGGTGATAACTAATTTTGTATTTGTCCACGTTACGGTTGACACAAAATAGGACAGAAATGGTTACACTGAAAATACAAGGACATACACTTCAAATCATTATGTATTATATTGGGATTGTGAAACACCATATAAAAATGAATCAGTTTATCCCAAGCAAATGCATGAACATTATGGTATGTTGTTTATTGCAATTCACGACACTCGGAGAAAGGACTAGTAAGACATTCTTTACAATCAATGTGTATTGATTATGAAATCAAATAATTAATCAATCATGATAACAGCTCCTCAGGGGCATGCAGGAGGCTGGCTCCGATAGCATTGTGTCATAGTATGATGTAACAGCAGGCAACTGGGACCTTGCAACATGGAAGGGCTGGCTTCCGAGCATTGTGAGTAATACAGGTGATAGATAGTTGTAATCGGACATATGAAAGTCTGCAGCGAGATAAGTCCAAATGGTGAAAATCATAACAAACAGGAAAATAAACAACCTCAGCACTTAACCCTTTATGGATAGGGTTGGGTGGGTGGGGAAATCAGTGTTGCGCGTCCTACAGCTGGACGAGAAGTGGGCATAGGGAGGGTTTCCGGTCACGGGCTGAGCCTGATCCTTACCTCATGCGCTTTGTCCGAGTGTCGGGAATTACATATGTTGCCTCCCCGACATATTCAATGGACAAAGTTTTGTCCTATATTACTTATGCATCGAGAAGGACAACTGATTTGATGTAGGTAGTGTTACCGATGATGTAGCAGAAGATAATACGCAGTTCCAAAAGCTTCTAGTTGGATGTAAGTCTCGGCACCATTAGCTGTCTTGAAGGCAAGATTTATCGTCGGGGTTAGATGGGTGGGAATGTGAGTTGTGGTGATAGGGGCTGCTGTGACTGAAGATGGATTCTCCTTGGCCTGAGTTGTAAATGCAACTATATGCAACCCACGATTGCATTAATATCGGGTGCTACCCAATGCTACGACCACCAATGCTCGGCCGCAGTGGATTGGTGTTGATGGGACATGAACCAGGAACCAGGCTATCGCTCTCCATTATACCACTATATCTGTGGCACCAAATGGGATGCCCAAATGAGTTGAGCATCTGTGTCACATTTTGGTAGATTGTGTGATTTAAACCCACGTGATAGAACCCTGGGGCCATATGCAGGAGTCGGTGATAGCGAGCCAAAAGGCATTTAGACGGGATTTCTGGTTTAGCGCCGAAAAGTTTGTATGCACGAGTTAGTGATTGGCCTAACACCACGCATTTAAGGTCCGCGACACTAACCCTGTTTCATATGACGTTTAAGGGCGGTGTTAGCATAAGGTTGTCACCAAATCTATTCAATGCTATCATATTTAACATAATTAAATACGGAATAAGTTAAATTTATTCAAATTAACCCTAAATTCGAAGCAATATTAACTCTGCCGCCGCAACGGCGGCGATATTAATATTTATATTTTCGAATCGACGGTCGTAAAGTAAACAAATCGCCGCCCCACCTCATCAACGTCATTTTCCATACTGGCGGCAGCGGCGGTTTGTTTACTTTATGTTTGTCGATTCTAAAATATAACTATTTATATCGCCACCGTTACGGCGGCAGAGTTAATATTGCTTTGAATTTAGGGTTAATTTCATCAAATTTCACTTATTGCGTCTCTAATTCTGTTAAATATGATAGCATTTAATATATTTAAGCCTAATATATGGGTACAGACGCAGAGGGATTTCCCAAATCTATAAATAAATTCACGTTTAGCTATAATGAAAGTGTTACGCGCTCCTGCATATGACTTGACACAGTTCCCGACGTCGGTGATAGCTAAACGGTAATAGGCTCTAACACCAAACCCCGCTAACACTGACTCCTGCATATGGCCCCTGGTGCAATCAAACCCATGACTTGAAAATGTATATGTGTCACTTCCTAGCCAATGCGCCTGGCAGTATTGGGATAGGGCAAGGACTGGTTGCCTAGGTGTCAGGATAATGTGAATGAGTGGGATATCAGGTCTCCCAGTGGGGCCGCATGGTACAGTCGCCATGAATGTGCACTGTCACGACTTGGTACCCATCCTGATATGACCTTAGATGTTGCCAGGACGTTAAACTCCAGCAAGCAAACATCAATCTTTTCTGTGCAGGCGTTAAGTTTTGTCACTGCAATAATACAAATCAAAGTATTCCGTGGTAGTGGGATTCGACCATCACTGTGATTGTATGTTCGGGGTTTTACATGCTGGCAACAGCTAAGGTCATGGGAGGACATGTACATACTTGTGATAAGGCGCACTCGTGACGACTTTATAGTGCTGCTCCATAGAAGAGAATGGCCGAGGCAGCAGCTGCGCAGGTACTAGTTTGGTGTGAGACAGGTGTCATGATACAACACACCGGAAGATTTTGATGGGAAATGTTATTGATGTGCAAATAATAAATTATGTAATATATAGGAAGAGTGCATGAACAAAACCCGGTAAACGCAAATCCAAATATTTAGTTAAAATAACAGATTTTCAAGAACCTAATTTTAATTCTCACTAATGTCTTGTAGTGAAATGTTAATGGAGCACTGACAAATGAATAGCAATGTAAACAAAAAAATGTTTGCAGGTTAGGTTTTGAAGGTTTTCTCACATTTTGGAGTGTCTGTTTAATGAGTTTTGCACCTGAATTATTCATGTATATATGTATATATATTTACGTATATATATATATATATATATATATACATCGATGTATGTATACATAGATATTTATATATGGAAACATATATATATACAGTATATGTGTTTGCTTGGCAATGCGGGTACTTGCTACGCCATTTCCTGCAAGCATTATCTAAATGACCTGAGTAATATACGCACCCGGAAGTAGTTCCGTAACTTCAAGAATGGAACACCAGGTGGCTGCCGGACGACTTTAGAAGTAACTGCCATATATTCATGATACTCAACTGACATTGTTATCCTCCATCACCTAGCAACAGCGCCGATAGACTACATCACGTTTCCGACTGCGCATGCGCCGAAAACGGCCTTGGGAGCAAAGCAAAGGCGTGCGGCCATTGAGTTTGCCTATACGCGCATTGAAAAACGTCAGTTTTATTCAAAATTAATAGAAATCCCATACCCTAACCTTATCAATTTAATATAATCTTTTTGTTAAACCTGTTTTCTATATGTGTTCCAAGCGGTTTGTGTCTCGGTGGTGTGATTTTATCAATATTTTACTTTTTCTGTATGGAGATTGCTCACTGCCATTGACAATGCATTGAGTACTCTGGCTGTGGCTCTAACACTAGTCTGAGTGCCTAGATCTTTCTAAATATAAATGCACATGGCATAAGATGTGCTGATTATATTGATGTAAATGCAATGCTGGATAAAAGATTAATATCTTAATTTATTATATATATATTTTTAGTTAGTATTCTATGTTTCAAACAAGAGCTGAGATGAGCTGAAACTAGCATATTTCATAGCTGCACCCATTGTATTAGCATGTGCCATGTGCTTTTGGGGGGGTGTTTTGCTCTGACCCATCCCACAATGCACCGCGCCGCTGGAACCGTTATGTAGTCTATTGGCCCGAATCAAAGTCCTGACAGGTTGGTTCAATTGCCGCTCGCATGTGGCGCCACGGTGGAGGAAAGTCGAACCATCTCAGCATGGTGCATAGTTTATTGGTGGTGATTATCTCAGCATTGGATCCTATTCTTGTAGGTATCTCAATCACAATGTCGCAAATTTCAAATGTTGTTGACCAGACGGGGATGGCCGAATGAGTTGAGCGTCCGCCTCCAGTTTTGCTATACCATGGAATTCGAACCCATGGGTTCGAACTCAGGTTGAGTTCAGCCAATGATTTCAAGATAGATATTTCTCGCTTTCTAGCCAGGCACTGAACATTAATAGGACAGGGCAAGGACTGGTTGGCTCACTGTCAGGATAATGCGACTGATTTGGGATATTAGGTCATGATGCTGTTGGCTTGGTTCGCCAGTGGGGTAGCACTATACTATTACCATGACTGCGCACTGCCACAAGTCCGGACAAATCATACTGTTTATGATCTTACATGTTGGCACGCTGCAACACTCCAACAACCAACCATCTAAACAATCTGAGAGATACCTGGTGAGTAGCAGAGGAACGAAAGACAACCGAAAAGAGCATGGATCCTTACAATGAAATACAATGTGCAAAAGTCTTCCAAAAGACATTTGCACACATGTGGCCGCTCATACATCAAAGAGCTATCCGTCATCATCCGGCCCGGTGTTCATTGTGCGCATGTCCAGAGAATAGTTTGTGAGTGTGACTGATGACAGCCTCCCTAATGTACAGCGTAGCATTACTTTGTTTATTTGTTCCTTTCTGGTGTTTCTTGGAGATATTTGTGCGTAGCTTAAGATGAGTTATTTTGCATGATGCGTACACACATACACATATATCCCACTTAAACGCCAATCCAAAAATCGAGTTTAAATCAAAGATTCTTTCCTGAAAATAATTGTACTTCTCACTAATTCCACTTTTCATATGATCATATGGATTTGGAGAAATTAACAAAAAAGGAGGAATGTAAAAAAATTAATATGTTGTAGGTTTGATTCCAATGTATATCTCCATTTTTGGATTGACGTTTCCGGATTGTTGGTTGATTGGTCTTTGCAAGTTGATGTCCTGACAACATTTAAGGTCATATTAGGACGCTGTACGGGTGAGAAGTGAAGGGCTAAGGGAACCTACCAGGTGCAGAACAATGTTATTGTGATAGCATGTGCGATATTATTTTTCTTTTTGTTCTTCTTTTTTTTATTGAGGCTGTATTTATACTGTCCATAGCATGTACGCCCGGGTATCCAGGCTTGTTTTCAATGCTGGCCAGCTGTAGTTTTGGTCTTGTCTTCACACTACGACGTAATGACGTCAACGTAGGGAGAACGTGAAGAACGTTGAACTTCTCAGCGTAGTATGCAAATTTGGGCACAAGTTGAACGTGGATGCAGCGTAGTGGACGAGAACGTAACGTTGGTAAAGCGTAGTGATACCGTCAAGCACCGAGAGAGGACAACGTCACTACGCTCACGGAACGTTATGAACGTTATTCCATCGCCAGAACTACGTTGCTTTACGTTCCCTTACGTTAGTTACGTCAGGAAACGGTGGCAAAACGGTAAACCTACGTTGGATATCCGTTAGGCGTCCGTTAACCCGGCGGTTTCACTACGTGGACTGCACGTTCCCCCTCGGATTAATGTGGGTCAACGTAGTGCAACGTAATGCAACGTAGTTGAACGTAGTGACCGACGTTTTAATAACGTTTGTCTAACGTCATTGACGTTCGCCGAACGTGTACAGAACGTACGGCGAACGTAAACCCTTAAGTTCAAGCTACGTCGAACGTTTTGAACATGTCCAAAACTTCGACGTAACTCGACGTAACACAACGTAATGTGACGTAGCTCGACGTCAGTCTAACGTCATTATGACGTCATCATAACGTAATCCAACGTACATAAACGTAATGACAAAATATCACCACGTTAGGCTCACGTTTGCTCATTACGTTGTAGTGTGACAGGGGTATAACCAAGCAGTAGCTGCTGATAAGTTATTTGATTGTCTGCATTTCAATAGCAGATATATAGTCTGTCGTTATGTTTAGTAGTCTATGTTAGTTTTCTTTTGGGCCCTCTTGGCATTGTATTTTCGTTCTATTCTTATTACTATGTTAGTTGTTTTCTTAAGGTTCTATGTTAGTGTTTTGGGGTTTTCTTGGGAAGAGTTTTCCGCTTTTTTTCTACTTAATTCTATACTAGCCTATTTTATTTACATGTCCATAGGCCTGTACGTAATAGGTGGTTGAGTTATGTTTGTTTACCCTCCCCCCTACCCAGACTTGCCGATAGTTTGCGAGTGATGAACTTATTCTAGTTCCATTGTATTGCAGTGCTATCCATAACACTGCAATACAATGGACTTACATAGATTATCCCCATAGTGTACTCGTGCTTAAACTAATCCAATTCGCTTCCTCGCAGGGGCATAGATCAAGTGACCTGAATAGTGACCAGCCAGAACACAGCGAACCTCTGATGTTTAGGGGGTAGCAGCTAGCCTGTCACACAGGGACAGTCTACCCAGGGACTACCTCTGGCTAGCCTGAGTCTAACTTTGGTCAGCGTACTCCCATCCGCCATTGGGTGATCGTGTGTGGCGCATGTACAAATATAATAAACGAGGAAGTTCTCGCCAACCGCATCAGGTAATTGGACCACAGAAAGGTCTCCTAACAACCGTAAAGAGATGCACGCTGCAGTGAAACTGCTAAATTTCTGACCAAAACCATCTTGCTGGGCTCAGTTAAAGGAGGGAGGAAAACAAGGGTGAAAAAGCAAGAGGGTGGAACAGTACATCAGCGAATGGACAGGCTTGGAGTTGAGCAAGGCAAGTTACCAGAGGGCAGTGGAGAACAGGGTTAACTGGATAACCGATTGCAAAATCATATGTGGGGCCCAAGCTGTCCACATGAGGAGGAGGACGAGGATGAGGATGAGTATACTAATGAGGAAGAGGAGGAAGGGAGTGGGGCATAGGTAAGTATGGCATTGCTAATGCCGAAGGACGGTGAGCGGAAGGGCGAAATGTAGGCCTACAAAGAATGGGGGGTCGTGGGGCGGGGCAGGAGTTGGGCTGTTCCGTTACCCTCCCCCCTACCGAGACTTGCCCATAATTTGCGAGTTATGAACCCATACTAACTTACCGTAGCTGCTGCATTATCCACATGCTACCACTAACAGGTGGTAATGCACGGTTCGCGGAACCCCACAGACTCCGACACGCCACCTGCCGGCCATCTCCATTAACTTCTCACTCTACTTGCAGCCAGGACGCAGGGAATGGTCATCAATCATTGGGTCTAGTCGGCCGGGCACCAGTCTGACTCACTGGAGGTGGAGCAGTAATAGTTTGTTGGGTGTTGGAGTTTTAGGTCCTCGCAACATCTGAGGCAATATCAGGACGTGTGCAGCAATGGTTGGCATCTGTGGGAGTAATCTAGATTGTAGCATCATGTTGTACTTGATTGTTTATTGGCTTCAGGATTGTGGAAACCTTTCTTTCGTTGACATTTCATTTGGCAGCCTACCGGATGCGGTGTTCGAATTGGTAGAGCACAGGCCTCAGGTGTGGGAGATTGGAGGTTCTGTTCCCCGTCGAGTCAAACCAATGACTTACAAAATTGATACTTGTTGCTTCCTAGCCTGGTGCTCGGCATTAATAGGATAGGGCAAGGACTGGTTAGCTCAGTGTCAGTATAATCTGACTGAGTGGGATATCCAGTCAGGGTGCTGCCAGCCTGGTTTACCAGTGGGGCATCACTATAAAATTGCCACTAGTCGGTACCCGTCCTGATATGAACCTAGATGATGCCAGGATGTAAAACTCCACTATCCAACCAATCATTTGGTATAATATGTAGTGCTGGTGCTAATGTACTGATCCGCCAGTTGTAGACTTGTCACTCCAGTCGAAGGTCATAATATCTGGTGGCTAAAAGGTAATGGTCGCTGTGCAGTGTGGACAGTGCAAAAGTGAGTGAGTGAGTGCAAGTACACTGACCAACGAATGATGCGCCACCATCAACTACCTATCTGAGCCGACCTACTGTTGACATTCAATACTTTTTGTGAATTAATATTAATGTATTAGCTATATAAATGTGAGCTGCAGCCCAGTTATCAACCAGCTCGGCTCAGTGGCCTCCCAGACCAAACCTATTGCAGCCGGAAAGGGGATTCCTGCCAACTTGACCTTTGACCTCGTATACCACCAGATGTATTTTTAATAGTTGAGAGCAGAAATGAGTCGTTGTTCCAACCAACGCCCACTAAACTCGGTTCAATTTCCTCCCAGACACAGCCAGGTCTGGAATTCCTGCCGACTTGACCTTTGACCTTGTATATCACCAGATGGATTTTTTTAATAGTCGAGAGCAAAAATGAGTCGTTTTTCCCACCACCGCCCACTAATTTCGGTTCAATTTCCTCCCAGGCACAGCCAGGCGAGAATTCCTGCCAACTTGACCTTTGACCTCGTATACCACCAGATGGAGTTTTAATAGTTGAGAGCAGAAAATGAGTCGTCGCCACAATGACTGCCAGGTCACCTTTCTTCTCCGTTTAGGTCCTTGTTTTGTATTACAGCATTTCACAACACTCACTCAGGCATGTAACACTTGAACCAAATAACACCGCTTAAAATTATCCTGAAGTTACATCAAATTTTGGACATCAAATGGCGAACAAAGATTTCATCCTACATATTAACTTTAGATAAGTGAACACTTGTTAAACAGTTATTGTTGCATAGAAAGGAATACAGAAGCTGTGTAATATACTTCATTATTTGCTGAAGCCTCAAGTGTAATACATTTAGATTAATCTAGTAGCCATTGAGGTGGCCAATCTATTTAGTCTCATACAGGTTTTTGTCTCTGCTAATTATTTGTGCCTGACACCCCTATAACGACATCCAGATGGGTGTGGAGCTCTCACCCTAGAGCAATTTTCATAACATCGGAGATTCCAAAATGGCCACGATCACAAGTTGAGTTTTTGTTGAAAATGATATATCTCCTGATGAAATAGACCTAGAGACTTGATGTTCATGTCAAATGAATCACTTAAAACTGCGTATTTATCTGTATGTGTTTTTATACATCTTAAAATCCAATACGGCTACGATAATATTTTAAATATGTTCTTTTCCTTATTTATTTTTTCAAATTCTGTCTGTGAAACATGAGTGATAAGTTTGTTTGTTTTGTTGGAATTGTATAGTCTAACAACATCTAAGGTCATATAAGGACAGTTATGTGGCAGTGTGCACACATATTGACTTCATAGTGCTGCCCCACTGGGGAGACCAGTCGACTGTCCCCAGGACTCCATAATTTGTATTATCCTGATATTGAGCTACCCAGCCCTTTCCCTATCCTAGTAATGTTGAGCACCAGGCTGGATAGCATCAAGTAAAACTTGTATAAGTCATTGATCTGAATCAACCGGGAATCAAAGCTCTCGGCATTTAAGGGTGGAAGAACAATGCTCCGGTGATGACCAAATGCATGTTTAGAAGAATAAACACATTTACCAGTAAGAACAAAGTGCGGAGGGTGAAAGAGCATGCTAGAGGGCGTGACGTCACACTTTGACAGCTTTCTTCTGAAATATAATATGTTCTTTATTCGGTTTAGCATTTACTCTGTATCTGCATGTCATCATCATCATCATCATGTTGGTCACGATGCGACAAAGACTGCTTTTATTTCTTAACCACCACTATTTCGTGTGGTTGTGCATTTCATAAAAGCTGCTTGCAAAGTGTTGAACTGTTGCTGGCTTTTGCAAGTTACTAGCAGCACTCACTCGGGGAGCAAATATAGGTCTCACACCAGCAAGAACACGTCAAGACAGGCACAAATTATTTGTCCCTGCAGTAGCTGACCAGGAGATGTTGGGAGTTCCCTTCATCACCGCCCCTCAATGCTGCCATGGAAGCATGGTTTTCCGTTAGGGTTTGCTCCCTTAGCCTTTGGTTCTATCAAGAACCTGTACGACAAGGCAGTGGTTTATAACTTTGCAAGGCAGGGGCGTCCACATGCATGTATACATATGCATGTATACACACACATGCCTACACATGTATTCATACATGCTAGTATGCATAAACATCCATACATATGTAGTGGTCTGCACTGACCTCTCAGGCAAGTAACCACATAGACAGGTAGGCGTCAGGAGTGTGTTGATATGAGGGAGCCTAGGTGGTGTAATGGTTAGCACACTGGCCCGGAATGCAAAGAGATGTGGGTTCGAGTCCCACTCTAGGCACAATATTTCCCATTTTCATCACCCCCACGACACTGGTGCCATGACCAGGATCCTATACAAGCTTTGCGCTGTATGGTTGTTGAACCTACCCTGTGTATGTATGTGTTAGTGCATTGCCTGTATGTGTGTAATTGTAAGCATTAAAAGACTTACAATTCCAGGGGGACGAGTGTAGTGGTCTGCACTGACCTCTCAGGCAAGTAACCACATAGACAGGTAGGCGTCAGGAGTGTGTTGATATCAGGGAGCCTAGGTGGTGTAATGGTTAGCACACTGGCCCGGAATGCAAAGAGATGTGGGTTCGAGTCCCACTCTAGGCACAATATTTCCCATTTTCATCACCCCCACGACACATACATCAATACACATCCATAAATCAATACACATCCATACATCCATACATCCAACCATCCAACCAAACATTCATCCATTCATCCATACATTTATGTGAGGTATAAAGTACTTATGCAAATATTATTATGTATGTAATTCTCCTGTCGTCTATTATTATTATTATGTCTGCTCCTGTGACCTTCCTTTTGATATGCTTCTTTCTACTTGGGTTACTGGAGGCTGGGGTGCAGCCTGGAGACTGGGAGGCCTGCTTCCAAGCAGCTCCCTTAATTCCCCTCCTTTCCTCCAGGCGGCGCCTCAGCCCCCTACTAACGGCCCATTTCGTCAACGATTTAGCGATAAAATTAACGGTAGGTCTAAGGGCCAGCCAGAGTTATAGGCTCGATCCATACAAATCTGACTTCTGTTATGTTCTTGCTATTATTATGGAAGGAACTAATAGTAATAATACATACATACATACATGCATACATACATACATACATGCATACATACATCCTAGCCAACACCCACCCTGGTAGGAAGATGTGTTTGTACCCAGTGACTGTGAGTGGGCACGTGTATGTGGGGGGGGGGGGGGGGGGCGAGGTTGGCTGTATGGGATGCATCTCTGATGGGTTGCGTGGAGGGGGTATGTATGGAAGTGAGGCTAGAAGCTGGTGTATGTGTCAGTGTTTGTGTGTGTGTGTGGGAGGGGGTAATGTAACGGATGCATTTGCATCCGATTCAGTGATGTTTCTACTCTTTCCCACATGGTGATGGTGGGGGGGGAGGCTGTGGTTGGGGGGATGGAATGTGGTTGGAAGTGCGGTTACTATGGTTACTGGAGGTGTGAAAGGCAGAGTCTGGCAGGGGTGTCAGTTTCAGGTTCCCCATGTCCTCCACCTCCCTGCGGCGAATCAAAGGTTATGCAAAGCATACCGACAAAGTGTGTGTATATAAGGATACAACAGTATGTACATAATTATATATATTTATATATATAATTATGTAAATATATACACAAATATATACACTTATTTATTCATATCATTGAAACTCATCCATATATGAGTCTGTCTCAAAAGCTGATCAGTCTTCTTTTGTGTTTGTCCATTGTAGCAATTGGTCGTAATGCTCGCATTGCGTTTGATGCGAGGAAAGGAAGAGACCCTCCCCCCGCCTCTCCTGCCTGTCGCGCAGCATTCTCACCTGCCCTGTCTTCCGCCCGAAACCCTCCCCCCGCCTCTCCTGCCTGTCGCGCAGCACTCTCACCTGCCCTGTCATCCGCCCCTCAGCTTTCTCCCGCTCCCTCCGCCCTGCCCCGCCGCTTTCTCACCTCCCCCGCCCTCGCCCTCCAGCTCCCTCCCTTATAAGGCCGCCCGCCGGTCTCCCTCAGTCACTCGCCCTCCAGCCGTCCTCCCTGCAGCTCCAATTTCTTCTCCACCCACCCACACAACTCTCTTCCTACTGTTGGTGGAGGGCTCCTCAGCGCCCCTCCCCTGAACTCTAAGCTCCCACGAGCTCCTGCTACCCTAGTTAAGTTTTACCCTCTCGCTCCTTCTGAGCTCCTCTTGTAGCAGTCCATTGTAGCAATTGACACAAAACAGCACAGAAGTGGTTACACTGAAAACACAAGAACATTTGCTTAAAGTCAATATGTATTCCATTCGGATTATGAAACACCATGTATAAAAACAAATCTATAAACTGATGCAGTATAAGCAGATAGTATGTTGATCGTTACAATGGACAAAGTGTTGTCCCATATTGCTTAGCACCTTTTGATTTCTACTAATTGTACGGGGAGGGGGATGATGGGGGAATCATGGGTGTGAGGAGGGGTATGTGTAGGGGGGAGGAGGGGGAAATGTTGGGGTCAGGCTCAGTGTGTGGTGATTGAGCGGCTGCAGGGGACCAATGCCCCCTTCAAGCTGCTTCTGACCACTGGCACCCCCTCTACCCACTCCCTCCCACACACACACTGTGGTGCTGTGCCGCAGTGCTTTGACCCTCCACACACACACACATGCCGCAGTGCTTCACCTTCCACACACACACACAGGTGCATGTATGTGCGTATGTATGTATGTATGTAGTATGTGTGTAAGTATGTATTTGTATGAATGTATGTGTATGAATGTATGTGTATGCATGTATGTGTGTATGTAGTGTGTGCATTATGTGTGTATGTACATGTATTTATGTATGACTGTATGTATGTATGTATGTATGCATGCATATATATGTGTAAGAAAAGCACGGCAACACAGTATTGGTGGGTACATCGTTTATTTACAGGAAATGACAATATTAGAGGATAGTAATGCACCTGGCTGGGCCTCAAATGCCCTGCCTAAATATATGAAGGATACAGAAACAAGTGCTGAATGGCAGCGTGGACACTCTGGGTGATCGTGACACACTGAGGCAAGCACCAACAACAGGTGTAGGGGGTCCTGGCCCACCTGGTTGGTGTGCAGGGTACTATCCTGTGAGCCCCCAAGGAGACCCTGGGTGGCAGCACTGTGCAATTCGGTATATAGGTATATATGTCCTCAGAGCGAGTGGAGAGCAGAGCCCCGCAGATGACAGAGAGGTGCATGCTGGTACCTTTCCCAACCCTGGAACGGGGGGTGCAAGACACAACAGACCTTATTACATGTGAGAAAGGGGTTATCACTATCCGTATATATGTATGTATGTATCTAGGTGTGCGCATGTATGTGTGTGTACACGTTTGTATATGTGTACATGTATGTATGTATGCATGCATGCACACCCTGACCCCACCATTCGCCACTAAATTGTCTGAACAAATATTGTAATTGAATAAAATACCACTTCCTACATGTTTGTTCTTCACCAACCCCTTCATCCTGTGTTAACTTTGGTCATTCACACCCTGTCCTAATTAGTAACCATGGTAACCCCACCCACCCTTGCTTGCAAGCAGCAGGGTCCCCTCTGCTGCTCAGCAGTGCAGCCCACAATGGCCACTCTGTGTGTGTGGGGGTGGGGGTGGCTGTGGTGTTGGGGGTGATGAGGGAGGGGCATGTGCTCGGGTGGAGGAAGCCTGACCTCGGGTTGAGATAGACACACAGGGTGCATACATTCATTTTCAGCGTTATCATGAGGCAGCAGTTACCATAACTAAGGCATACTTTGCTAGAACACAAACACCAGATCATTTCCCTGATCACATAAACATAACATCTTCAAATGTTTTCTTTAATAATATCAATAATATCAATATTATTTGCCAGTTTAAAAATACCACCATGACATGAGATGCAATGCATACGCATCCTTCTGTCTTAACGTAAATTCAATGCTTAATTACTCTTAATTACTCTTAAATAAAACACCAAATGTGGCTGATAGTCATTTAATTG
Organism: Branchipolynoe longqiensis; assembly: GCA_030323885.1. NCBI lineage: Eukaryota > Metazoa > Annelida > Polychaeta > Phyllodocida > Polynoidae > Branchipolynoe > Branchipolynoe longqiensis. The sequence continues at coordinate 35,810,909 of CM059199.1, read as the reverse complement.
GCGCATGTGAATCAACGTGATAAAGCTGAGATCCAAGAGTCCTGTTATGTTTCCGACACTGGCATGCTGGATGGCCATGTGTGACCCATGGTGTTCCAGTTGGTCGCGTCCTTCTGTACAGAAAGTGCACCTCACAATCACAGAGGCTGCTCATGATCATGTACCTCCAAAGCTGTCATGGGTTATTTCCTCCCCTGCCTGCTCCAGTGGCCAGTGCCTTTAGGTAAAACATCATAGTCACCAATGCGTTGTTCCATGCCGTGGTTGTTCTGCCACTTGTAGGGATTAGGCTATCTGGAAGTATACTGGACTTCCGATCACAGTGTGATGGGGGTTCTCCCTAACAAAGTTCATATCGTCAATGTTCTCAATGTTATAAATCATGTCAATTGTCAGTGATGGGTGCTAGCCATGTGTCCTGGGTAAAGATCATCATTGCCATCAATGCCTTGTTCGATTCGGGATGGTTGTGCCTCTTGTAGAGGGCAGGTTGTATGGAAGTATACTGAACTAGTGATCAGAAGTTGAGATTTAATTTTCCTTTTACTACCAGCTACAGTGTTACTATGTATAGAAAACAGCTTTGAGTGCTTAGTACTATGGACATTACCACATGAGAGCACCATGCACACACAAAACACACCAAGTATGCACATGAAATGAGATACAAGAGCATATCTATAATTTAAAAAGTAAAGATACAAATTCTCAGCCCAGACCAACACTCAACACTCACTAAGATAAATAAATAAATATGTCAATACAACAGTCACCAATATTTACACACATGGGGGTTGGTGGGTTCTTGGGTGTGGGGGGAGGTTGCATGCATGGGAGAGTGATTGCGAGGATCCGGGTTTTGTGGTCGATGGGCCACCTACGTTTACTGCACTTCCTCTGACAGAACTGAAGGGCCAACCAGGCTTCAAGATTGGCCATCTAAACATACAAAGTCTCCCCAACAGTATTGACCAGCTAAGGATAGATCTACCTGAGTCAGGATTTGATGTCTTCACAATATCAGAAACATGGCTCAACAGTCATATGGAAGATAGACTAAACAGAGTGCCAGGCTACTAATGTATGAGAGCCAACAGAAAAACAAAGTGGTGAGATGACCAAACCAAACAAGGAGGTGGACTGGGATTTTATGAAAAAAATGAGCTGCATACTGATACATCAAATATGAGGATCTTAACCTCTCCAACTGCAACATTGAACTACAATGGGAAATTGTAACCAGACCTCCCACCATGAGTATACTCATCGGCAACATATATAGGCCTCCAGATGGAAATCTAATATGAAGGAATTGACCTTCTAAACGAATCCATGAGACAGATAACTGACATGGAAAAATATGAGATACTCATACTAGGAGACTTTAATGTGGATTACAATGAGAAGAAGCAGACTCTGTGGGGAACAATGAAACAATTTGCTGCCGATCATGAACTCCAGCAAATGATACACAAACCAACTAGGATAACTAGAACCTCTGACAAAACAATAGACATAGCATTCACCATTATTAAGCACTGCATCAATGCAGGAGTTATCAATTATAACATAAGTGACCACAAACCAATATACATACTAAAAAAGAAAATAAGGAATGACAAGAGATCTACCACCTACTGGGGACGGTCATACCAAAACTGTGATCAGAGAGAATTGGAAAACTCACTGCAGGAATTCAATCAAAGAGAGCTACTAGTGGAACAAGACCCACACACATGGTGAGAAATGCTTAACACAACAATAACAAAAGCAGCTGACATGCACTGTCCCCTAGTAGAGCTCATTATTAGAACTAACATGGCTGGGTACCTTAAGCAAAGCATTCGATATAGTAGACCATAACATACTACTGGAAAAACTAAAATCCATGGGCATAAAATCCAACACTATGCACTGGATAAAATGCTACCTGAACAACAGGCAACAGAAAACAAAAATAACCAATACACTATCAGACAACAAACCTGTCACATGTGGTGTACCCCAAGGGTCAGTGTTAGGGCCACTGCTCGTTATAATCTAGATAAACAATCTTGAAAAATGGTTGCAAACGGAATGCCACCAACTATATGCATATGCCACAGTTATATATGCAAATGGCACCACAGAAGAGGAGGGAATAACTAACTAAACAAGCTCCTACTAAAACTGGACGAGTGGTGTGCGTCCAACAAAATAACCATGAACACAAGTAAGTCAAAAACAGTTCTCTTCTTCATAGACAAATGCCAGAAAGAAAACTACACTGTAAGCTATGAAACCAAACATTAGAACATGTAGACCATTACAAATACCTAGGCCTTGAGTTTGACAGCCAACTAAACTACACCCTATCTATAAACAAAATTGTCCAGAAGGTAAACCACAAACTGTGGCTATTTGCAAAGCTAAGAGACTACATGACACAAGAAATGTCAATAACAATCTTCAAAGGCATCGTGGTCCCCTATTTTGACTATGGAGATGTAAACCAGGTGGGTGCGACAAAGAACTTCTAAAAAAACTGCAAACACTACAGAACAGAGCCCTGAAAATCTGCCTCAGAGTAGAAAAGCTGCACCCCACCTATGACATATACAAAAGAACCAAAGTATAATTACTCAAAAATAGGAGAATAGTTCATCTGAAAACATTAGCATATAGCTATAGTCAAAAAAATAAACTCCTAACAAAACCACAAAGGGCTACTAGAGCAAATAATGCGCCACTACTAAAGCAGACCAGAAGCCAAATAAATGCTCATGAGAGAAGCCCGCTGGAAATGTCTGCCAAGGTGTGGAATGCCCAAACAGTAAAGGAACAACAAATTCCTGGTCTAAAAACATACAAAAAATATCTGTGCAAAATAAGGCTGGGAAACCAACATTAAGCTGCACTGCAAAGGGGCATGTGATATGTCACGGCCCACCAGCGGGATGCACAATGGAAGGTAACCATGCCAAAAGTAGCCAGATACCACACCACACAGCTATGTACAATCCTATGGTATGTAAATAGGAGTAGGCTAGTCTAGTAGTAAGAGAACAAATAAAACAGAAAAAGTTGATTGATTGATTGGTGGTTGCTTTACGCCGTGTCGGCAGCATTTGCCATATTCACGGTGAGAAATGTTTGTTTTTTGTTCAAACCACCCCTTTTACATGTAAGAACAGACAATCAAGTATGTGCCAATAGACACTCATTCAATTAGAAAGCTCACAATCATATATATGTGGTCAAGGGAAACAAATTCCCATAGAAAAAGGAAAAGTTGTATCAATAATTGATAGAATTTATTTAGTAAACTATAGGAGGTGGTACAGTCCAGCTGCCCTCAAAAAGGCTAAAATGTTTTCTTGTTTTACTTTAGTAAAAAGGTCATGCATACTGTCTGCAGTGTAGAATTGTTGGTGCAGGGCCAACAAATCAATGCAACTTAGTCAAATGTGTTTGAGTGTCAGTGGGGACTGGCACCCAATACATTCAAGGGGAGGTTCTGCCTTGAGCAGAAAAAGTAGAAACAAATATAACACATATATGCCAAGAAAATCAAAACAAATTAACATAGGTTACTAACCAGACCAACCAACTATCTATCTGCTACTGAAATGCAGGGAATCAAATATTGTGTGATAAGATAACACCAATACTACAGCTGGCCAGCATTGAAAACAAGCCTGATTAACCGTGCTGATATACTATGGACAGTATAAATACAGCCTCAAAAAACTAATTTATTATAAAAACTAGATCAGTATTATTCAGATCAATGTGAGTATTTACATAGTATTTAGAATGCAAGCAGACATTATCTTCTGTATTCAGTTGGTAAAGTTGTAGTAAGTTGCAATGTTCAGTTGGAGTTAGGCAAGCAGTATATTACATGTCAGTTTGTTAGAAATATTCTAGTGTTACTCTACCATAGTTAGTTTTAATGTTCAGTTGGAGTTAGGCAAGCGGTATATTAAATGTCAGTTTGTTAGAAATATTCTAGTGTTACTCTACTGTAGTTAGTTATATCAGTTTATGAATTATGTTGTTGGGGTGGGGTTGTTAGTAATACACTGGACCAGCTGTGACCAGTGAAACAGTGGACGCTACATTTATTGCACAGTTCCATCCCAGCTAACACATAACATTAACTGACTTTCAGGCGAATGTTATTATTTAGTTATGGTACATTATAACATCATAGCAATGTTATCCTGATGCCATAACATGTATTGTAATGTGTTGGGGTCCATCTTGATTGAGACAGAGGGCAGCCATCTTAGAAGAGAGTGCAAAGACATGTGAGACATAAAGTATACCCAAAAGTAATCTAGATGATATTGGTGCGATCTCCATTACAAATTTGGTGATGATGATGGGATGATCTGAGCTAACCATCTTATGACCATTTAATGGGAACCTAACCTGCATTAAAGTGACATTCAAGAAAAGAAAGTGAATCCGTTTACACAGAACGAAGGGCCACTGCAGGGCAACCAAAATCAAGTATCACAGCAAGTACCCATTAAGAACATTGTTTAGCATTGTATACCTGGTAGTCAGGGCAACATGGCTATCTATTATCATTTAACATGCAATGTTATATGAAAACATCTTAATGACATTAAAAAACATCTCTAGAACATTATAAATTAATGTTATATACTGTTGTTTACTCCATACAAAATAACGTGTATATGATGTTTGTGATAACCTTATTTTGACATTCTATTATGTTATTCTGATGTAACTATGACGTTTTATTGTTAGCTGGGATAAACTGACACAAACTAGTGTGAGTGATGTCTTTAATTTACCGTATTACTATTGACAAAGAAACACACTCACCCTAAGCTGGCTCATTATATATATATTTAAAATAAAGCTTCTATATATATATCTATTCAAAATAAAGCTGTGGTCAGACAAAGGCAGGAGAGTTAATGAACTTTAGACTGACTTGATGACGTCAGAAGAAACAGTGACTGCTGATGGCCAGCTAATGGAGATGCCAACTGGTGAGAGAGCATCATTAATATGGGAGGTATGGAAGAAATGCAAAGGAAAGAATACTCGAGTAAATTTCAAAACTAATAGGACGTGGCTTCAATAAACTGCAAAACCAGATCCAACCAGCCTAACGGCGATGAGGAAGAGAGGCAAAGCTACAGCTTAGAGAATAGCATCGATACTGGATCGGACACGGTTCGCAAATCAGTACAGCGCAGGCTTCCCATGTGGAAGGTCGGGACTTTGAATCCCAATTGAGTCAAAGCAGTGACTTATATAATTGATCGCTATCTAGTCTAGTGCTCGGAATTAATAGCATGGGGCAAGGATTCCTGAGCACAGTATCAGGATACTGTGGCTGAGTGGGATATCCGGTCATTGTGCTGGTGACCTGCTCTCCCATTTGGGTTAGAATTATAACGTCATCATTATTAAAAGGAAACTTTATTTCATGTAGCGATGCCTCTAGTGGACATTGATTTTTATCGTCGGCTATTGGGCGTCAAACATATGGTCATTCTGAGATATTTCTTTGGAGGAAACCCACTGCCACCACATAGGCTACTCTTTCCAATAAGCAGCAATGGGTCTTTTATATGCACTTTCCCTCAGGCGGGACAGCACATACCACAGCCTTTGATGAACTAGTTGTGGACCACTGGTTAGAACGGAAAATAGCCCAACCTGCAAATGTGTCCACTGAGCAGGATCAATAGGATGACCGACACCTTCACAGGTGGACATGCTGCCACCTGAGCTATGTCCCGCTCCCACGTCATCATGAGTGTGCACTGTCACAAATCTACTGTTGCACCTGTCAAGCATCCGTTGTGCATATATGTGGCATGGTAAGTCAATTTAATAAAACCATTGCCGCATATCAGGTCAGATCAAATCGTAAATACGTCATATCTGTTGTGGTCCAAGTTTCTCTTCTTTGGATGGGATACTAAGATTGTATTAATGGTGTCTTGGTCATAATGCACTAGTTGTGTTCCATGGGATTTTCCCAGAATCAGATTTTTGCTTGGTTGATCAGAATTGACGGTTGTTCTTCTTGGCAGACATTCAAAGTCCTGCCATCTGGATATATCTCTTTATTCGGGTGTTATGTCCTAGCAACATCTAAGGTCATATCAGGATAAGTGGCCACTTCTAAAAGTGCACACTCATGGCAGCGTTATAGTGCTGCCCCACTCGGAGAGCAGAGTGTCGATACCAGGATGCGAAATCCCACTCAGTCACAATATCCTGTTACTTAGCTAACCAGTCCTTCCCCTGTCCTAGTATGTGTAATGCCGAATGGCAGGCTAAGTTGTGCACATGTGTGAATTCTGTACATATTCAATTTCACACTGCGAAGATTATTTAAACCAGATCGTCCGCATGGGAAGTCAATCGGTTGGTTGTGGGAGTTTTATATTCTGGCAACATCATTGGTCATATCAGCATGGTTACCGAGTGTTACAGTGCTGCCCCACTGGGAAATCAGGGCACAGGCACCATGACCCGATATCCCACTCAGATACATTACCCTGACACTGAGCTAACCAGTCCTTGCTCTATCCTATTAATGCTGATCGGCATGCTAGGAAGCGACAAGTATCAATTTTGTATGTCATTGGTTTGATTCGACCAAGAACCAAACTCCAGATCTTCCGCATGCGAGGCCCGTGCTCTACCGATTCGGCCACTGCGCCCAGAGGGAAGTCAGCTCGACTACCCCTTAGGACAGCATGCCCAGTCTGATATCTGGATCGCATTGTGCCAATCTTGGATTATGGCTATTTGAGGCATTGGTCGGGCTGATGCTCAGCCACCTCAACCCAAGCTTCTTCTGGGGCCAGCCTTCCATTGATTGCTTTAGGCCACTATGCTGTCTGTATTGCTTTAGGCCACTATGCTGGTGGCATCCAATCTCAAACGGGGCGCGGTGGCCAGATAGGTAGAGTGCATGCTTCTCGTGCCGGAGATCAGGATTTTGGTTCCCGGTCGAGTCAAACCAATGACTTGGTCGTAATGCGAAGCATTACGTTTGATGCGAGGAGAGGAAGAGACCCTCCCCCCGCCCCAGGCTGTCGCGCCGCGCTCACACCTCACCCGACGCCGCTGCGTGCCGCTCCCTCCCCCGCCCCCCTGTCGCGCAGCATTCGCGCCTCACCCGACGCCCGCTGCTCACTTTCTCTCGCCCTCCCCCGGGCCGGCAGCTTTCACACCTCACCTGCTGTCGCCCTTCCCCCTTCCCTTATAAGGCCGCCCGCCGGCCTCCCTCAGGCACTCGCCCTCCTGCCGCCGTCCAGCTCTCTCCTTTTTTCCTGTTTGGCATTCTTCACCTCGGACCGCTGCATCCCCTCGGACCGCTCCAGGATGCCCAGACACGGCAAGGGCACGGGCCGCCAGAGCTCCCAGGCGACCGCCCTGGCCACGCCGGGACCCTCCTCGGGCGCGCCGGGAGGCGCGTCGCCCTCCTCGGCCCCGGCCTCTCCGTCGGCACCCTCGGACCCCGCCTCGGGCACCGAGACAAGTCCGATTCTCAAGGCTCTCCTCGACCTTGGGGCCCTCCAGCGCGCCACCACCGCCCGCCTCTACGCCCGCCTGGACGCCCTCGAGTCGGGGAGAGCCCGAGGGCAACCCCCCTACACCACGCCGACCGCCCCAGCACCTCGGGCGCGCGCCGCAGGCGGGGCCTGCCCCCCGCCGCCGCCTCAAGCGACTCTGCCGGGGGCGGCCCCACCCCAGCAAGAACACGGCAGCCGTCTCACCGCCACGCCCGAGGGGACGCCACTGCCCAACCCGAGGCGGCGGACGGCGTACACCACACCCTACATCACGCCGACGGCCCCAGCACCTCGGGCGCGTGCCACAGGCGGGGCCTGCCCCCCGCCGCCGCCTCAAGCGACTCTGCCGGGGGCAGTGCACCCCCAGCACGAACGCGGCAGCCGTCTCACCGCCGCGCCCGAGGGGACGCCCCCGCCCACCCCGAGGCGCACACCGCCCATCCCAGCACCTCGGGCACACGTCCCCGCGGGGGCGCGCCCTCCCCCGCCGCCTCAAGCACCGCGGAAGGGAGCCCGGATGACCGCCGCCGCCACGCCGGCCCCATCCTCGGGCAGGCCGGGAGGCGCCTCGCCGAGCTCGGCCCCGGGTTCCTCCCCGGCGCCTCGGGACCAGCCCTCGGGCACCGAGGCCGCCACCCTCCAGGCGCCTCAACAGATCACGGCCCGCCCCGAGATCCTGGCGTCGGCCGAGGTGCAGCACAGCGGGAGACGCCAGACCCCGGCCGCCTCGGCGGATTTTTGTCCCCCCCCCCCCTCCGGCCGGCCCGGGGGGCCACCTCCGGCACCTCACCCACACCCATGCCGACAACCCCGTCACCACTACCGACAACCCCTCAGAGATCACCGATCGAAACGCCGCCCAGACGCAGCCGTGGAGGGCAGCATGGTCACCCATGCCCCTATGTCACCCTGGTGACCCACGTCGCCCAGCCATGGCACCCTGGAACTACCTCCAGCCACCCTGCCTACGCTCTCACCGCAGTCACCATCAGACTGCTGGTCACCCATGCCCCCAGGTCACCCTGGTCACCCATGTCACCCAGCCATGGCACCCTGGAACTATCTCCAGCCACCCTGCCTACGCTCTCACCGCAGTCACCATCGGATTGCTGGTCACCCAGGTCACCCTGGTCACCCACGTCACCCAGCCATGGCACCCTGGAACTACCTCCAGCCACCCTGCCTACGCTCTCGCCGCAGTCACCATCAGACTACTGGTCACCCATGCCCCCAGGTCACCCTGGTCACCCTGGTCACCCAGCCATGGCACCCTGGAACTACCTCCAGCCACCCTGCCTACGCTCTCCTGGGGATCATCACCTCGCACCTCACGCCTCAGGCACAAACCAGCCTCACGAGGAACCCTCCCCAGACGTGGCCCATCCTCAGGACGGACCCTCCCCAGACAACACCGCCGCCGACCGTCACGACCACCGACAACCCCCCAGCGACCACCGACCGAAACGCCGCCCAGTCAGAGCCGGGGATCATCACCTCAGACCTCAGACCTCAGACCACAGCCCAGCCCAGCCTCACAAGGAACCCTCAGACCATAGCCTAGCCCAGCCTCACGAGGAACCTCCGTTGGCACAGCCGCCGACCTTCACGACACCACATTCCTCAACCCGCCCGACCCGACCCCAACCCCCACCCCACCCAGCCCTCAGGACGTTGCTGCCCCCCCTGCTCGACCCTCGCCGGACCTCCTCACCGGATCCCTCCAGGGAGCGGGCCTCTTCCTTCTTTGGCCGCCCGCTCCCCGTTGACGCAGGCCCCGGACACTCCCCGCACACAGAGGGAACCTGACCCCTGAGGCGGTGCACCCTCTCTGCCGGTCCCCCCTCGCCCCCTCGGGCGCGCCTCGAGCCCTCTCCACCCTTTTTTGGTGGAGGGCTCCTCGGCACCCCCTCTCTGAACTTTTACAAACATTAACTCTGCCTCATCATTCCTATCTCCTTGTACTTTCCTATTTGCTCCTTATGAGCCCTCATCGCTTTGCTCCTCATGAGCCTGTTTATTCTCACTCCTCATGAGCCCTTTCATTGCATTGCTCCTGACCCTGTATATTTCTCTGTCTCTGTATGCTCTGTTGTTGAGGCGTTAATAAACGCCTTTCCTTCCACCCCCGCCTTGCCTCTCTTCCTTTTCGCGCATCATAAAATTGATACCTTTTGCTTCATAACCTTGAACATGGTATTACTATGTTAGGACACGGCCGATAGCTGATGTCTACTTGTTGTCGTTAAACAAGAAAAAAAAAGGACAAGGACTGGTTAGTTCAGTATCAGGATAATATGACTGAGTGGGACATCAGGTCATTCCCATTGGTGCAGCACTATAACGTTGCCATGAGTGTACCCTGTGCTAAGTCGGTACCCATCCTGATATGACCCTAGATGTTGCCAGGATGTAAACCTCCAACGACCAAACAACCAATCCAATCACACTGGCTTCCCCAATTAGGAGTATTTCGTCGAGTATCCCACAGGGCTGATACTGAGCAGCCACAAAATAACCCCACTAATGACTCGTGAGAATGTCACCACTCCCAGGCGCACCGCCTACGGAACCGGAAATGATCATTAGGGGCTGGGTGGGGCGGTCATTCCAGAGATGTCCATCTTAGATACTGACCAGCCAATGTCTTGTTTGCAGGAGCCGACCACTTAGCTTGTGGTTATTATATCGTTGTTGAGAGCTGAGTGAGCAGGACGTAGCTCAGGCGGTAGAGTGCCCACCTGTTAAGGTATGGGTTATCCGATCGATCCTGCTCAGTGGACCCATTTGCAGTTTGGGTTATTTTCCTTTCCAAGCAATTGTAGAGTCCTATGCTCGCTACTGTGGTGTGTGGGTATGCTATGAGGAAAACAATACAGACAAAGAGAAAGTTAGAGAGTAAAGTGTAACATGTACTGTAAGACAGAGAGTCCAGCCCTCTGGTATATTGTTATATAGTTGCATGGGTTCATTGTAGAGTATGATACCACCTCCTTCCACCAATAGGAATCTAGCATTCCTAGTTTCACCGGTAGGAATCCAGCAGTCCAGGGCCCGTATGCAGGAGTTTGTGATAGCGGCGTCTGGTGTTACAGCATGATACCGTTTAGCTATCTCCGAGCCGGGGAATGCGGTCAAGCCATATGCAGGAGCATGTAACACTTTTATTATAGCTAAACGTGAATTTATTTATAGATTTGGGAAATCCCTCGGTTCAACACTATGAATAACGGTGCCAATGTGGCGGTGGTGTTAATATCGGTTCAAATTTAGAGTTAAATTGATAAAATTTCACTTATTGCATATGTAATTCTGTTAAATATGATCACATTGAATAGATTTGGCTTTAATATATTGTCGCCGATACGCGGGTGGCGGTGGTGGCCATGTTTAGTTGACATTCGACAGTATGGACATCAACGTCGATGCAGCGGCGGCGATTTGTTTACTTTATATTTGTCAATTCGAAAATATTAATATCACCGCCATTGCGGCACCAGCGTTAATCTTGCTTCGATTATATGGTTAATTCAATAAAATGTCACTATTTGACTATGTAACTCTGTTAAATATGAAAACATTGAATAGATTTGGCCCTAATCAGTACCTAACACCTCCTGTAAACCAGCTATGTTTCTGGTTTACCGTAACCTAGTTTAAGCTTCTGGTGTTAGGCCTATCACTGACTCATGCATGCCACTTTTTGCTGCTAAACGGGAATTCCCGCCAAACCCCGTTTTGCCTCGCTATCACTGACTCCTGCATACGGGCCCTGGTCTCTATGGATACCAGTGGTCTTCCCACCATCAGTAGCTGTCTGTCCCCTTGGCCACCACCAACCTTGACGTTTTGAGTGTGGTGACCCCTACCCCAGCAGAAGGGCGAGGCCCTGAGTGAAATCACACCCAGTCCTGCAAGGACCACTATGTCTATTTACATCCCACTCAGGCACCACCAAACCATACATATATGGGCCTGGCCAAGTACACTGATCAGTAATATAACAATTGCATTCCTCCCTTGCCGAATATCGAATATGTTACACAGTGGTCCGCAACTGATGCATCAAAGGATGGGGTATGTCTTCTCCTGTGTGTGTGACACTCCATATAAAATACTCCTTGGTACTTATCCGAAAGAGTAGCCTATGTAACTGAAGTGGGTTTACTCCAAAGAAATATGTCAGAATGACCATATGTTTGACGTCCAATAGCCGATGATCAACATCAATGTGCTCTAGAGGCGTTGTTAAATAAAACAAATTTTCTTTTTGGTGACAGCTGCACCATTGTTGAGCGGATGGACCCTCTCTCTTGATTCTAATCAAGGTCAGTGCTCAGAGATCTGCGATTACACTGAATGGATTGTGGCGGTGGAGATCAACACTGCCCGGCCAAAGTATAGTTACTGGCAAAGTTGCTACTACACACTGCTGAGAGATCTGTTATTTATCTGATTCACGGTATCCAATCTCAGGCATATTTTGTTTATACCGTTGGTAATAAAGTCATGCAAACATGTTGGAATAACACTATAACTATTTTATCTACTTTTGCATTTAGTTAGATAAAAGATCACCCCGTACTTGTAATATGAGCGAAAATCAACCTCGTATAAAAGCTGGCGAAGAATTTCGACATCCTGGGTATATGAACTGAGTGGATAAATTCTTAATTTAAGAAGCAAATGATATTCTTCATACAGGTCCTCATAGTTACCCACTACTTTTGATTTGGAAAATAGAATAAAACATGTCGTTTAATGAACTTTAAAGTAAAATCGACAAGTTATTTCGAAATTTCATCAACACAGTGTAATGCGCCCAACGGCCACTAGGGGTATTTCCTTTCCCCTGGCGCCAGTCTTCTATACAGCTCGCTGGCAGGTACCAGGTACCAGTCTGCTCGGATGTAGCAAGCGGCAGGAGTGGCGGAGTCTCGGGTAGATGGATTAAGCGGCTGTCCGCACCTAGCCCCCGCCGAATGGAAACCGGAAGTGCGCGTTCAGCTTTTCTACCTTCGCCTCCGAAGTGCCGGAGAGTGGTGAATAACAGTTAGTTGTGTGTTTCGACATCCATTTCAAAATTGTTTGATTGTGTGCAGAGCCAGCTGAAGGCACCAGAAACTAGGCTTGTTGCCGATGGTGCCACATTCTCAGGGGGTGTCAGCATCAGTTTAAAATTACTTAAACAAAAATTATGCTTGGAAGGGCCCCAAAGTTCAACTTCCCCAGAAGACCAGTAACCATAGGGCCGGCTGTGAGTATGCGGGTGTGTGGGGTGGCAGGGAACAGGGGAGAGGTGGAGGGGTGGTGATCTATGGGTGTTTGTTTGGACCATTTCAGACATGCATGTGTACAGAAACCAACAAGTAAATATTCCAGTATGTTTTGATATAGCCGCGTTGAAGTAGATAGCAGCACGTTTACCCATCAGCCTGCTGAGCTCAGTAAATAAACAAACCAATACGGGTATTGTTCATTTACACAATAAGGTGTAAATGCCTCCAGGTGTTCCCGTCCTGAGATGATCTTAGATTTTGCTAGGATGTAAAACAACAACAAACAAACAAACCTCCAGTTGTTTGTTGTAGATAGAGAACAAGAACTTCGCAAAACCACGTAAACGCCAATACAAAAATGGAGATAAACAGTGGAATCAAACCTTCAAAAAGTTAATTTTGTTGTATTCCTCCTCTTTTTTTCATTGGCCCATAACCATGTGATCATATGAAAAGTGGAATTTGTGAGAATTTATATTATTTTCAGATACAGATATGTTATATAAACTACATATATGGATTGGCCTTTATGTGGTTTTGCCCCTGAATTCTTCATATGCAGTGATACTTCTCGTTCAGAGGACAACTCTACATTCAGGTCAATCTAGTCCTGACATAGCAAGTGTGTTGTAATCGGAGGGAAACTCAAAAGAGGCGGAAACAGCTTGTACATTGAAAAAGAAAAAGAAAGTGTATGCATTTGGTAGGGATTCACTAATCGCAGATATCACTAAAGACAGTGACTACAGTTAAGGACATAATATTGAGTACATATTTACATATCTCCAGATATCCATATGGTTAAGGCTTTTGAAATCGGGACCAGTAGCAACAATTGTTGTCCTTTGCTCAGAATATCTAAACTTTTATTTCAACCATTTCAAAACCTATATGGATGGAAAGATCTCATGAAGAAAAATTCAGACATATATATGTTCATGTATGTGTACATTTATCCAAGTATCCTTGTAGCTATATACAACCACACATATATATCCATACAGATATCCACTTATCCAGATATCCAGATATCAATATATCTATATATTGTTGTCTTCAACCTTCCTAATAAAATGTAATTATATGTTATTACCTACGTACATCCATACCCACATATGAGACTGTCTGAAAAGGTGCTAAGCAATATGGGACAACAGTTTGTCCATTGTAACAATCAACATACTATCTGCTTATGCATTTGGTCAGGATAAACTGATTTGTTTTTTACATGGTGTTTCATTAATCCCACTAGAATACATATTGATTTGAAGCAAATGTCCTTGTCTTTTCAGTGTAACCGTTTCTGTGCTGTTTTGTGTCAATCATTACAATGGAATATAAAAAAGAAGAGTTATCACCTTTTGAGACAGGCATACATATATATTCAGATATATATACATACACCAAGGTTTGTGTACATAATGCATACGAGCAACAAGTCATATACACATCTGGACACATGTAGGGCCTACATATGCATTATGTGTGCATATATAGATATCTGCAATTATGCCTTTTGCATATTATATATTAATGCATCCACACATTAACACATTCGAATAATAACACCCACTTAAATATACATATATAGATACATATATGTGCATATTCATGTATATTCATATATGTACACATATTATATACATCATATGTGCATACATAATTAGATAAAACATGTACAGTATATACATATATGCATATGGAAAAATCCGTGTAGGCAATGCTGTATATATGTTTTTATCCATGTATGCATATGTATATGTGTATATATATAAGCATTGTTGTACATGTGTATGCACATACCTCAGGTTGGAGAGCTTACCTCGTTTGTGCTATGGTGGGTATAGTACCTCTTTGACCACCGGTTCAATTACCAAGGTTGAATTTTATATAGGATTAATGTGCAGGTTCACAAATATGGCAGTGGCACAGTGAGTTTTGGCATGTTTTCATATTGGAATACATCGATAGAAAGCAAAAAATAATATCTAATTGTCTGGACATTTACTTGGGATCAGATTGAGTAAATGAACGGTGAATATTACGAAATAATTGATTAGTTACAACACATGGCTATAGGCCAGAACTGTTCATGATACTACTGTGTTGGTATAGCCATGCATCGCAAACAATAGAGGAACCTCGAGACAACCATTTATATTTCATTTATTTTACTGTATTTATATTATTTGAATGCCCGGAGTCTCAGTACTGGGAGGCCAGGAACCCTGGCGCCAGGCGGGAAGCCAGGACACCTGGCACCGAGAAGCAGGGATTCCCGGCGCTGATAGGCTGCTGTCTCCTGCCCCCGAACCCTCACCTCCTATGCATATTATAAATGTTATGCATATACATATACATACATATATAATAATATACATACATATATACACATATACATATATATATATACATATATATACATATATATATATACATAAACACATATAGCCATGCCCCTGTATGTTTATATATATATTTATATGTATATCCATATATAAAGGTATATATACATATATATGTAGTGTCTGCCCCCCCCCTATCAAAAGGGGGGGCAGCCCCTAGCGCGGGTGTGAGTGGGGAGGGAGTCCCATGAGAGTTTTTGATGAGTCCCGTGAGAGTTTTTGGTGAGTCCCGTGAGAGTGTTTGGTGAGTTTGGTTGACAGGTGACCGAGTGGTGTCTGCCGTCACACGCCCCCCCCCACCCCCTACACCGCTGTTCTGGCGGGTTGTGTGTGAGGAGGGGGGGGGGGGTGACAGCACAGCTGTATGAATATATACATAAATATATGCATATGTAATATGTATACGCACATATTTACATGTATATTTATATACATACCCATGATGTATTTTTCTATGTATATCCATAAAACCTCTCTATACCGGCCCCTTCACAGAACGACCACTCCGCTCTATCAATCGCTCTCTTTGGGTCACACCAATACCATTGTAAGGATATTATTATCCCTGACTTACACCAATAACCAGACTGCAAAATATAACGATGAAGACATTGCAAAATATAAAATAAATACAAATAATGTGAAATATGATAGTGAAATAGGAAATAATTAAATTAAGGACCTTGCTACTTTTTATGCATAGTGTTATCATAATATAAAGTGAAGAAGAACTAACCAGTGTTAAACATGCATGTATGACTGAATCACATCTTGCACAGTAGTCCTCCATTTGCAAATAATAAGTTGACCCATGTGTTGTCTGTGCCTTCAGAGTTATGTGTGTGCAGTGCACTGGGGCTCTGAGCCTGATACAAAATTGATATACCAAATCCAATCCACTGACAGTCTCACACCTATTCCAAGGGGCATGAGCTCAGATCTCAGTGGATGTGCAACCCAGAGCACCATTGGCAACCTGAGGTGTGAAAGCTTTCCTTGGCAGTTTTTGGTTAACATCTGAGAGTTAAAGTGTCAGAGGTTAGGCCCCTTGCAATAAGTCTGAGAGTGAAACAGACTACACATGGGTTAACTTACCAATGACAAATGGAGGACCACTCTACAATATGTGATGCAGTCATCTCTAAATACAGTATCTATTCACATATAATATAATTATGTAGTCATATATAGGTCTCTATATGCATATATGTGAACACATACGTAGATATGTATGTGTGTATATATACATATATATATACATAAGTCCACTGTAATATTTATATATGTATATACACATAGGTATATATATATTTATATGTATACACATATGTATTTGTATATGTATATTGATATATATATCCATATATATATGTATATTATATATGTATATACATGTTGATGTAGCTCTAAAAATAATGCTAATAATAACAAAAATAATACAGTAATAATAATGACAATAATAATGATAATAACGATGATAACAATAACAACAATATAATGATACAAATGGCAATAATACTTGACTTTACTTGACCTGACTTTACCCGACCTGCCTTTACCTGACCTGACTTTACCTGACTCTACTTTACCCGACTCTCCTTTGCCCGACCTGCTTTAACCCAACCTGACTTTACCCGACCTGACATTACCCTACCTGACTTTACCGAACCTGGCCTGACATTACCCGGCATGACATGACATTACCCGACCTGATATTACCTGACCTGACCCGACCTGACTTGACCATACCTGACTGGACCCAAACTAACTTTACCCGACCTGACTTTCGCCGACCTGACTTTACCCTACTCTACTTTACCCGACTCTATGTTCCCTGACTCTACTTTACTTGACTCGACTTTACCTGACTCTACTTTACTGGACTCTACTTTATCCGACTCTAATTTACCCAACTCTACTTTACTCCAACCTGACTTCGGCGTCCCAGGAATCACGACCTTCCGGCGCCGAGAGTCATGGATAATGATGAATATAATTCACAGCACTCGGAAGAAAACCAGAACAAGGGTTATAACGAAGAATTTATTGAATCTTTATTAATCATAATAAGATAACTGATCAGCAATCATGAGTAAGTAATGATAATCAAGGTCAGTGCCCAGAGGCGGTAGAGGCTGGCTCTGAGTACAGGTGGCTGGCATGTGTGACTGTGGAAGACTGTCGTCCGGTGGTTGATGGAGTTTGGGTGATGTCAGGATAATCAGGCATCAAGATGTCAGCTTCATAGTCAGGAGTGATTGGTCAAAGGAGGACAGGATAATGATAATCGGATATGGCTTCTGGAGCGAGATAAAGTTGACATGTTGATAATCAAAACAATAACAATCAGTGTCAGTAATCAGCACCTAACCCAAAAGAGTTAGAAGTGTTGATGAAGCAACTGTAATCGGTGCGTGTTTCAGGTAATTATTGATGACATCACTCGACCAAGAGCCTGCCTCTCGGATATCGTAGAGGGGAACCTTTGGTGCGATACACGCTTGTGCCGCGCCGCATCTGAGGCTATGTAGGGTCAAGGCTGGGGCCAGGGAAAGAACCGCCGCAGCGGCCAAAGCTAGGACCCGGGAGAGTGTGGAAGCTGTCAAATATGCCCCATGCCCCTGACGGGAGGAGGAAAGCGGGGGAGAGCCTAGCAGGGCGGAGAGTGGCAGAGTAGTGTAATCAAGCAGCTAGGGGACAGCAGGGAGAGCCAGGGTGGGCCGGAATAGAAAACAGCACGGGATGCTGAGCGGTGAACCACGTCTTGGTAGACCGGAAACTGATGAACAAGGCATCACTAGAGGGAAGCACATCATAGAACCGTAGTCGCAGTCAGAGAGACCAGGTTCGATTGTCTAAGTAAGGTTAAATAACCTAGGCAAAGTGCCACCCGGAAAACAGAGGCTTCTGATCCACACCTATCGAGAACCAGGAGGAGGCGAGCGAGGTCAGAAGGGATAAGCAGAGTCGCCCTGGAGACTACATGTTGGGAGTTCTTAAGGATGCCTCTCTTCAAAATACGTCAATGAAATGACTCAAACAAATTAGCTGACGCGGAAATCGGAGTGAGCCATGTTTTAACTGAACTGAGATAGTTGAAGACTGACCCCGGAGCTCGAAGTCTGGAGGCAACGTAGGTAACCTAAGCTAGAATGTCATACAGTGCAGGAGCGAGCAGCTGCACATCATGCTCCTTACAGAAGGCGATATAGACTGCGATGTGGAGCCTCTTATTCTTCCAGGTCCCTTGTGTGAGAGCCTTGCTGTATGCACTCAGCAGTTGCAGCTGCTGGATCATGGAGTAGCCTGAAAGATATAACCAAAGAAAATAAGGTATCTTCCAGCTACGCTTACAGCTTGAAATCAATAACAGAGAGGGACGGAGTCACTGAGATCTGTTTGAGGTTACGAGAGGCAATTTGTACATTCATTGTGTTCTGTACAACTCAACTTGTTGGGGCTCTACTTTGTGGATCCGCGAACACTAGCTCTTTTCCTGGCTTTTGACTATTGGGTTAGTATTACTTCTTGCTGCCATGGGCCAAAGCTGTTGTGCGCAAGCGCAAAGAAAAGGGTCCCTCCCCGAGCCAGAAGAGAGGACCTGCTGTGAGGTTTGATTATCGGTATTGATTGAGATTATGTAATTGTGAGGCTGTGCCGGCAAGAGGCATGTTAATGCCAAGACAAGGTTCAATCCTTCTAACTGATTAATCGAGGCGAGGTTGTCAGTGATTTCTGTGGTGTATGCAACTGAATAGCAAGCGTGTTGTGAGAAGGCCCCCCCCCCCTGCCTGGAGGGTAGAATCACATTCAATTTCCCATAGTGGTGGAGGGCCTGCGGGAAGGAGGATCACGTTATTCAGGTCGGAGGTAAACTTAAAAAAACAATCTAAGTCTTTGAGGATATCGGGTGAAAATGGATGCAACCCTACATGCGGAGCCACCCTGAGAGCTGCAAGGACCCTATTCATGAAGCGAGTCGCAGGCTTAACGCACTTCGCTAAATGTTGAAGCTTCCCTGCCAGGCTTTGGAGATGCTTACGTGACACTAACCTCTTCTCTTTCCAAGAAGGACATTCTTTAGAGAACCTGATCAATCTTATGTTGTGGTATGGTTACTGTCATGGCGACCGCATCTTTGGAAAAACCCAGCCATACTAACTGTTGAACTGGAGGAGAACATTTTTCAGGCGCTAGTACTCAATCCAAATCTCAGGTCACCTGTAAAATAAAGTTGTCTATGCCCTAGTATAGAAAAAAGGCTGCAAAGCGAGGAGTGGTAGGAAGCCTCCATTTTATGTCCAGAGGTCATTGGCAGTAAATGGCACAATCGATTCAATACGTAGATAATAAATAGCATGCACAATTAACAATAAAATAACATAATATCACAAGCCTACACCGCAACTTTATTCTCCTATAATTAATTATATATCACATATATGTCACAGCATTATGCCGTTTTTTTGAGTGGGAAAGCAATATATTTGCACTCTGCATAAATAGCACTCTGCACTGAAATTGTTATCGATGTGGAGAAGGTAGCCCTTTGATATTTATATATACGAGTCAGCCTCACGAAAATGGGCCAATTGGTGGTTTACTTAAAATGTTGGCGTCACAATTCTTAAAGTGTAGTGCATTTCTTTGTTTTCTATTAAATTATCCTAGAAACAAATAAGGTTGTTGTATTTTCTCTACCTTTACATTCACGATAAATTTAAGGACTTTCCAATACCTCTGTCAATGCTAAACTATAATTATGACGATCGACGCCGACATCCAATGATCGAGGCCGACACCTTTACCAGGATTTCAGCGTCACAATTCTTAAAGTGTAGGGCATTTCTTTGTTTTATATTAAATTATCCTGGAAACAAATAAGGGTGTTGTATTTTCTCTACCTTTACATTCAGGATAAATTTAAGGACTTTCCAATACCTCTGTCAATGCTAAACTATAATTATGACGATCGATGCCGACATCCAATGATCGACGCTGACAACTTCCCCCAATTGGCCTCTTTTCGTGATCCTGACCGATATATATATATGCACAGATGCTGATATTGGAAATGAGGAAGTCCTCGCATCTACAATATATCATCCTGCATATATATGAAGAATTCAGGGGAAAAACCATGTAACGGTCAATCCATAAATGTAGTTTATATAACATAAATTCTCACTAATTCCACTTTTCATATGATCACATGGTTATGGGTCAATGAAGAAAAGAGAAGGAATACAACAAAATTAACTTTTTGAATGTTTGATTCCACTGTTTATCTCCATTTTTGGATTGCTGTTTACGTGGTTTTGTGCCTGAACACTTCTTATGCTCCCAGAGAGGCAACAGTAACCAGAGCGGTCTCTAATTTCGCCCGGAATATCTGGCGTTGTTTGCCGGTACAAGGGACTTTGGCCCTCCAAATAATATCTATCAGCACTTCGGATACGCTGCGAAGTCTGCACTGGGGATCTGGTCTAGAGTAACTGAAACGCTGCTGGCTTATTGGCTCCTGCATTTCTTCAGTGTCACGTAACTGACTAATTCACAACATCTGGCAGCGCTCTGGATAATGGTGTTAGATTCAATGCATCCATCACAGAATGCATGCCTCATAGTCATAGTTGCCGTGGCAATGGTAACCTCCCAATTCGTTGGTGCTGATTTGATTCGATTTGATTCATATCCATCATCATCATCATGAATCCCTCGACCAGACGGGATGGCCGAATGAAATGAGCCTCTGTCTCCTGGGTTGGTAGATCGTGGTATTCGAACCGATGAGTTTGATCCCTGATCGAGTCAAACCAACGACTTAACTATTGATACTTGTTACTTCCTAGCCAGTTGCTCAGCATTATTAGGATAGGGCAAGGACTGGTTAGCTCACTGTAAGGATAATGTGACGGATTGGGATATCAGGTCATGATGGTAGTGGAGTGGTCTCCCAGTGGGACAGCACTATACAATTGTCATGAGTATGCACTGTCACACGTAGGAACCCATCCTGATACGACCTTAGATGTTGAAAGGACGTAAGACTCCAACAACCAACCGACCTCACAAATCCATTAACCAGGATTGTTATTGGTGCACCACATATAACTTTGCAACCAACTTTCCCCATTTTTCGCCATTCACCACTACCCCCTGAGACCTGCCAACCTCCAGTCCAGGCCAGGCTATGATGTCGCGTTCTCAGCTCTTCCTTTCTCTGTCTAGTCTTCATCCCATTTTCACTGCATCTTGCAAAATGGGTTTGGATAATTGAGCGCATGGACATGGCGCACCTCCCATTAATCTGTTATTGATTCATGTACTAAACTTAATTAGATACCCCACGCCACCTAGCGGATGTCCCAGTTTTCTATTCGGAAACTAACTTCCCCTACGCCATTTCCTGCCATAGACTTGTGTTACTATATAAACGCTGCGCAGCCGTGAGCCATTCACTTAAAGCTGAGCGACAGAAGGAGGTCAATCAACAACGGGACAACATTTGCATTCCCACCCACCCTACAGATAATACGATAATGATATGACACATTTGGTTAAGGGTCTCCAGCCTCACATCAAGACTATATATAAGAACATTGACACTGTATAAGAATATCAGAAATGCCAAGAGAAATGTCAATTACATACATATGGGGGGGGGTGATGGAAATGGGAAATATTGC
Source organism: Branchipolynoe longqiensis (assembly GCA_030323885.1). Taxonomy (NCBI): domain Eukaryota; kingdom Metazoa; phylum Annelida; class Polychaeta; order Phyllodocida; family Polynoidae; genus Branchipolynoe; species Branchipolynoe longqiensis. The sequence goes on along the minus strand of CM059199.1, from coordinate 35,788,980 downwards.
GCTTAGAGTTGGACTCGAACCCACAACTCGTTTCATTCAGGCCCTGTGTGCTAATTATTACACCACCTAGGCTCCCTGATGTCACCACACTACCCATGCCTATCTGTCTATGCCGCTGCTTGCCTGAGAGGTCAGTGCAGACTACTACACATATAGTATATGCTGTGTTCTTGTTGCTCAATTATAACCACATTTACAACATTGACTAATGGGCAGCAGCGTTTGCAATTAAGTCATTTGAAAATACTTCATCCTTCAAGTGAGACAAGTGTAGATACGCCTACTGCTATGTGAAGTCCTGATCTATATGTTAACATGACAATATTAGTACCACTGCCCCAGTTGGTGCCTGGTCTAGTTCCGTGAGTCCTCACTAACCGGAAGTGGCGCCTCAAACTGCGCTGGCAGTATGCCAAGTACCACTGCATCAGCAGCTGCCTCCTCACATACATAACTCATTTGCTAGATTCGTTGCTTGGAAATGAACAGAAATAACCAGGGCAGTGCTATTTATTGACGTTACCAGTCAGATTACACGTATAATACTTATGCAGCATATACGAAGAGATCATTTTACATCCCATAAAAGTGGTCACCAGGCAGCCACAATCATCTTGGGCGCAATATATTGGAGGTGAGATAGATCACGACCAGTCTCAGGTTAAAGTGCCTGATATTACACACTATTTCACCAACCCACCGTCGGCTACCCTGTGGTCGTTCATCCCCCGTGATCGTTCATCCCCTGTGGTCGTTGAGAAAGCCATTGGTTATCCTCCGACTCACGGAACTGAGGAAGTTTGGGACACATCCACTTGAGTACCAAGGACTGCATGCAGAGATTCAAGGCCAGTTTGCAGACCACCTCTGCATATACACTGATGGTTCGAAAGACCAAAGCCGGGTAGCTGCTGCGTCAGTCTGCCAACGGGAAGAATTTGGCGTATGTTTGCCTGATCAGAGCTCAATTTTCACTGCAGACGCCCAAGCACTCCCTCTCACATTGGAGTGTATCGAGATATTCAGCCATACTAACTATGTTATATACAGTGATTCGTTCACTTGACTCCTGGCTGTTGCTGGACTGAAAACAAATCACCCTATTCTAGCGATTGTCATTTATAAAATGAACCAACTGACAACGGATGGGTATGACATCCACCTCTGCTGGGTGCCTGGCCATGCCAGCATACAAGGAAACAAATGAGCTGATCGGGCTGCGAAGAAGAACCTGAACTGTGATCTTGAACCGTGTCTGATCCCTCACTCTGATCTGAAACCACTAATAGCCAGCCACATAAAATCCAAATGGCAACATGAGTGGGATGAAAACATTAATACAATTAAAGAAATTGAACCATCTGTGGGAAAGCCACCACAGACTCATGCTGGAGGTCAGCGCGACCAAGTGGTCCTTAGCGGCTGCCATATTGGCCACTCGTGGCTTACACATGCTTTTCTGCTCAAGGGGGAACCTCCCCCTGAATGTATTGGGTGTCAGTCCTCGCTGACACTCAAACACATTTTACTAAGTTGTGTTGATTTGTTGGCCCTGCGCCAACAGTTCTACACCGCACACAGTATGCATGACCTTTTAACTAAGGTAAAACAGGAAAACATTTTAGCCTTTTTGAGGGCAGCTGGGCTGCACCACCTCATATAGTGTACTAAATAGATTCTATCAATTATTAATAAAACTTTTCTTTTTCTATGGGAATTTGTTTCCCTTGACCACAAATATATGATTGTGAGCTTTCTAATTTAATGAGTGTCTATTGGCACATACTTGATTGTCTGCTTTTACATGTAAAAGCGATGGTTTGAACAACAAACAAACATTTCTCACCGTGAATATGTCCTATGCTGCCGACACTGCATAAAGCAACCACCAATCAATCAATCAACCGTCGGCTACCCAAAAACACGTCACTGCACCTACATTCCCTGAACCACACCCACGCTCTAACCATCACCCACCCACACACTCCACCCCATCTATTCCTCCTCACATCATCCCCTTGTCAAATCTTCCGATATTTGGCAAGGGGGGAATGCAATTGTTCTATTACTGATCGGTGTGCTTGACCAGGTGCTTGTATATATATATATGGGTTGGTGGTGCCTTAGTGGGATGTAAATAGACATAGTGGTGCTGGCAGGTCTGGGTTTGATTGCACTCAGGGGCTAGCCCTTCTGCTGGGGTAGGGGTCGCCACACTGAAAAGGTCAAGGTCAGTGGAGGCCAAGGGGCCAGACAGCTACCTGTGGTGGGCAGACCACTGGTACCCATAGAGACCAGGAATGCTGGATTCCTATTGGTGAGACCAGGAATGCTAGATTCCTTTTGGTGGAAAGAGGTGGCATGATATCCTGCCAAGAACCCTTGTAACTATATAATAATAAGCCAGAGAGCTGCATTCTGTCTTACACTTTACTGTCTTACTTTCTCTTTGTCTGTATTTTGCTTTTCCTCATAGCATTCGTACACAGCCACCGATCCGAGCATGCACTCTACAAATCTGGTGACCACAACAACTGGTTGGTTTCTACACCCTCAACTCACCCATCCTCCAACCGGACGTGGTGGCCGAATGGGTAGAGCGCAGGCTTCCCATGCAGAAGGTTGGGAGTTATAATGCCAGCTGAGTCAAACCAATGAGTTATACAAATGTATACCTGTCGCTACCTAGCCAGGCACTCGGCATAAACCGGATAATACAAGGTCCGGTTTGCACAGTATCAGGAAAATGACTGTGTGGGATATCGGGTCATGGTGTTGGCGGCCTGGATACCCAGTGGTGCCTTTGCCATGAGTCCCCCTGTTTGTCCTCATATGATATTAGATGTTGCTAGGTCAGAAAACAACAATAATCAATTAATTAAATGAAGGACACTTAGGGGTGATAAGGATTCAATTGTGCAATGCATGGTTAGTGACGTGGTTATGCAGGGTGTCGGAGGAGGGGGAGCTCAGACGCGTTTGTAATTCCAACTGTACATGCGCTGAATACTGAGTCCAAACCAAAACAAATGCACACAAGACATTGGGTTTACCTATATGCACAGCATTAAACCTTGTGTATTTCTATTAATTTAAATGAAATCTAACAATTAGGCATAAACATGGACTCCCTCAGGCAACATAACAATGTAATGAATATATTTAATACACAGCTATTCATAATTAAGCATTTTGAGCTAACAAACATCTAATTCCCTCCAAAATTGTCAACCCCTTGACTTACTTAGGGTGTTGTCCACATCACCAATAACAGACAAAGTTTCAGCTGAGGGCACATACTCTTTAGTAAATGTGTAATCGAGAGAAATGCAATAATATTCTAAATGCCATGATTAATCAAATATATTTGTTTAATTCCATGCTCTTCAAACGCTGTCGGAAACTGACTCTGGCTATACTTCTAAATCGAGATGTGTCTAGATCTAAATGCAGACAGTGTAAGACCTGCTGATGACAGTTGTGTACATAAAGTAGTACTGGTAGATCAACTACTCCCATGACATTTTTTGTTCACAAACTAACAGATTCCATAGCTGCATTCACTGCTTCAACATGAACCACGTGCTTTACACAGGTTTATTTTGAATTCACACATCCCACAATGCACTGCGCGGCTGGAATTGCAAACTCGTCTATTCTAAGCAGCTGTGTCGACGTCCGCTTCCGGTGGGGCACAACCGGTGATGCGGATTCCGAGGGACACCAGTTTGCCAGGGACACTTCTATTAAAATGCATTGTTAACAGCCGTGAGCAAATCTTCATACTGAAGAAGTCAAATATCTCTTAAATTACACCATCTAGAAAAAAATCGTTTGGTACACATATAGAAAACATCTTTACCAAAAATATTATATTAAATTTATAAGGTTAGTGACGATGCTGTTCGATTTTGACGCATGTGCAGAAGCGATGTGTCCCTCGCAAACTGGTGTCCATGGGAAACCGCAACACCGGCATGGACACGTGACGACTTACTGATACCATCCATTATTCAGTAGGCTGCAGCCATTCTTCGCATTGTGTTCTCTTGTCATCAGGGGGGCTTTTCAAAAGGAAAACGGGAGCGGGGGGGATCATTCCATGATGAGAAAACTTTAGGAAAATCGGAGGGTGTTCACCTAGAGGATGGGTGAGGTCAGGGGGAATTGTGGGTGGAGGAATAGACCGGGTAGCGTGTGTGGGTGGGTGGGTGGGTGGTGAGAAATGGGTGGGTGTGGTTTGGGAAATGTGTGTGTTGGTGGGTGTGTGGATGTGTATTGGCTGAGCGGATGGTGGTACGGTTTTAAGGTGTGTAATATCAGCCACTTTAACTCCAGACTAGTGGGGGCCCATCTCCTCTCCAATGCAATACACCAAAATGATGGTGGCTCCCTGCTGGTTTCTTTGTCGGGTTTTAAAATGATCTCTTTATATATGCTGTATAAGCATTATATGAGTATAATAATGGTGGACGCTTCCACCTGCTCCTCAGCCTTTACTCCTTCCTCGGTACTGTGTCAGGATAATGTGACTGAGTGGGATATCGGCAAGATTTGCAGAATTCATTTGGCGTGCACATTGTAATTCTTTTATTCGGACATTATAGCCTTCAGCAGTAGCAGGTCCAACTAAATTTACATTAAATTGCTGTTGGAGTTATTTTATTCCTCTTCATATCATATTATCAGAGCAACTACTGTTCTTGCAGCGCTAATGGTAAATCAAGTAATATTAGTACAGATGAATAAGCAAAGCATTAATATAAATGATGCGTAGAGAATGAGATAAAAGATAGATAATAATTATCGGGGAACTTAATATGAAGAGTTCAGGTGCAAAACAATGTAAACGGCAATCAAAAATGGAGATAAACATTGTGTAATAAAACAGGACTCTGCCGTGTGAGCCCCGCACATTACTAGTATCCACAGGTTTGTTCTGACAATTGTCTGTCAGTTTCCACCTGCAATTACGCTCAACAACTCATAAGGAAGAAAGGAAGACAAGTCATGCAAGATTGACAGTGAAGAAGTTGTGCTTTATTGGCATCAATTCCTGTTCACCTACTGGCAACCTATCACCCTCACTCCTTACCAACTGCCCACACAGATCGTCATGACTCTTGCTGGTGTATCTAGGAATCAGTGCCTGCAGCGCATTGAACCTGAGTCCAATGGTTGTTGTGCACAGCTCAGTGTCTTTAGAATAGATGCTGCTAGTTTGAGTGTAGAACGTGGAGTTGTCTCTTGCTAGATAGTCTAGCCAAGAGGGTCTCCCAAGAGTGCTTCGCCCAGAGTCCTATGTATCAGGTACAAGGAATGCAGGTGACTGGGCTCATACAGCCAGCCAATCAGATACCCCCTACAGCATGGGTGGGCGATGCCCTAATAGGGGACAGCTGTCACTCAAACCCAGCTACAGGTGGTGTCAATAATGGATGCAGAATGGCTGGGCCTGCTTGCCTATTGGCCCCATGGTAACCGGTAGTTGCAGACAGTTACAACAAACATACATTAAAAATGCCCTTCCCCTCCACTTGCATTCTTTCTGCTGCGTGGAGGGAACATTTAAATAATGCTTAACCGTCTCCTAAAGTAAGAACATCTCATCGCAATCTCGGTCGCTATGTGTTATCACATTTCCACATAGGCGCTTACATCACACAGCGAGTGGGGTAACCATTGCTTCTCTGTTACATAATCCTGGTCCCCACTCCTTCGCCCGAGAATAGTAATGCTCTTTGCCAATGTATAAATCCAAACCGAAAATCTGTATATTTTTACAATTGGAATCAAACCTTCAACATGTTGTTGTTTAGATATCTGTACTCTTTTGTTCATTGCTCCACACCCATATGATTATATAAACAATGCAATTAGTGAGCATTACAATTATTGTCAGGTCAAAATCTGTTATTTAAGCTACAATTTGGGATCTGAGTTTACATGGTTTTGCGCCTCAACTCTTCATATAAATCCCCTGATATGCAGCAGGAAATGCTTAACCCTTTCAGACTTTGGTACAGAATAATCTGTACGAAAAGGAAAAGCCATTGTGACTTCAGTACGTGAATTTCCATACACTGGTTTAATTGTGACATAGCAGTGAATATACGGAGACTGCGCATGTCTGCCTTTTCCCTATATTATATGTATTGTATTCTTCACTTAGGTAGTTGGGTAAAAGCTTATAACATTTTACGATTCAGTAGATGACCTTTAGTGTACTTCTAGTGGCACCTGAATGATTTTCTGACATTTTTCTTATTGTCACTCATGCACATATATGATCATAGATAATAAACCACAGCAGATATAGCAGTGAAACGTGTTGACTCTTCTAAGGCGTTATTCTGGCTTGTGAAAACACTATTTTTATTCAAATATACAGAAGCATTTTTTTTTACAATCATTTTAATATTTGTATTCACACCAATTTTAAATTTTCATATTGTTTACTCGTTTGCCATAGTATCTTGCATTAGCCTGTTTATGAAAATCATAATAAAATATACATGGCTGGATAGGAAATTAATCAAGCTTTCAGAAAATGTATAATGTATTGGGTCTTTATCTCATTCCCATGACGTTCTTTTAACATTTCCCCACCTTGGAGATGAAATATTAATGTTCCCTGAAATAAATACATCACCTAGGCATTGTTTTGATAAAAAAAAAAGTAAGTCTGAAAGGGTTAATAATATTGTGGAGATAGGATATTGGGGATCAAATCTAGGTGATTGTTTTCATTCTGCAAAATCTGCTGCGTTCATCAGAATGCGCCACTTTAATCTTCAGAGCATGGCATTTCACATTGATATGGCCTTGACCCCTTTTATGGGGTCAACATTTGACCCCTTGTCTCAGCCTCTTGCTGCGGGTTGAGATGGTGTAATGTGTCTATTGAGTTGTTGTTGGGTCATCCGTCGTGTGTCAGAAGCACCCATAATGCTGGAGGCGGATAGATGGTGGACATCTCTAGGGCGTAATCGGTTAACACAACCCGGGCAACTCGGGTCACCCGAGTTGTTAGAATTTCAAATCAAACACAGCCAGTGGAGTCGACAAATACACGCGCCGTGTGCAAAACGACCCGACCCCAGTACCCCACCTCTTGGCCGGGGTGGCTAGGAGCAATGATGTCACATTTGCGCTGGTACCGTCCTGCAGGAGAACAGCTACCAATACCAGTCATACATGTTTTTCTTTGCTAATAACCTAGATCAATTAAATGGAAATATAACTAAACTATGCCATCATAAACTATTTTAAATCCTATTTTGCTATAGTTATATTGGTTATTAAAAAAAAAAGAAGGTTTTGGATTAAGCCACCATTTTGTCCACCCCAAGCGTGGAGAAACGTATTCGATTATTCGACCCAAGTCTGTAGGATGTGCGCATGCGCCAAAAAGTGGCTTGGGTGACCCGAGTTGATTAATGTATTACGCCCCTAGGGTCTAGCCATTGCATGATACACTTGTCATTGTGTACAATGATGTTATCAGTTGGGGAGCTCATCTCCTAAAGAATGTCTGTTTTAACGTTTCTGGAAACAGGCACATGTCTCAGTCGGTGAGTTGGTTGGTTCATTGTTGGTGTTTTATGCCCTGGGAATATCTAAAGTCATATCAGGATGGGTAGTGACTTCTGACAGTATGCACTCATTGAGACTGTATAGTCATACCCCACTGGGAGCGCTCGCTCCCAGCACCATGACCCGATTTCCCACTCAGTCACATTATCCTGACACTGACCCAACCTCTCCTTGCCCTATGCTAATAATACCGAGTGCGTGGCTAGGACAGGATGATAAATATATGGAACAGTCTCGCACAAAATGTTATTGATGCCGAGTCAATAAATTCATTCAAGAACAGATTAGAAAAAGCATGGGCTGATGATCCAGCGAAATTTGACCCCTTATTCACCACATGCGACTAATTATTCCTTGTGTTGCTGACTTACTTGCACTCAAGCAAAAATGAGAGAGAAATAAGTGTTCACACTTCCTGTCTACCATTCGCTATTTCGCTATTTCGCTATTTCGAGGTGACACAATGTATCAATGTATAAGTCATTGGTTTGAGTCGACCACGGATCGAGTCCGATGGTTCGAATCCCAATATCTACCAACACGGGAGACTCCGGTTGGTCGACACATGTCTCATGCCAGGATCACTTCCTTATATGATGTATATCATTTACGTGTTGAGGTTTTACATATTTGCAAAGGGATCATAGGAGGACATGTACCGACTTGTTTCTTTATTAGTTGTTTTTTTTCACTCTGGCACATCTAAGGTAATATCAAGATGGGTACCAATTTTTGACAGTGCACACTCATGCTGACGTTAAAGTGATGCGCTGCTGGGAGACCAGCCCACCAGCACCTTGACCCAATTTCCCACTCAGTCACATTGTTTTTGATGCTCAGCAACACGGGTAATTTGGCATTCGATCGCCGCCATGGCCTCATAGCATTAAGATAATACTTATGCTGCCACCTATCTAGTAACGGCGAAACTACCTTCCGACTTATGCGTCACAGCCGCCTAGATATTCGTACTTTGATACAAAATACTTCGAGATGCTAACTCTGTCTTACTGACCTGCCATCTGCGGTCGCCGGCTCGAACTACTGGCCCAAGCGCCTATATAAGCACTGACTTAGCAGTGGTGAGATCACTTTGACACGGCCACAGGAGGACACTAGCTGGCTTTGAACTGCCATCCCACCCACCCCTGCTAAAAGACTATATAGGGCTACGGGTTAAAGCTTATTTACCTCTTTGTGCATAACTCATTGGCTTATCTCACTGTGCTTATTCTGTTGAATTTAATATGTGCTTACTAAAATTGACATGTGCTTACTACAGACTCATTATTGAAAAAGAAATAAATCCAACTTTAAACTCATATGTGGTTTCGCTGTCAAATTATCCTCATACTGAGCTAATCCATCCTTGCCATATCCTAGTAGTGACAGGTGCCAAACTAGGTAGTTAGAAGTATCAATTATGTAAGTCAATTGTTTGTTTCAGCCCTGATTTGAACTCCCGACCTTCCCCACAGGAAACCTGCAACCATACACTTTCCAGCACTTTGTCCAGTTTGTAAGTAAAACTGTAACGAGGAACTCTGCTATATGGGGCTATTGGCCAGAAAGTGTGTTTTATATTTTACGACACCTCGAGAGCACATTAATAATAATAAAAAAAACTTTTTTAAATATTTTAAATATTTTTTTATTGAGGCTGTATTTATTCTGTCCATAGCATGTAAGCCTGGGTACCCAGGCTTGTTTTCAATGCTGGCCAGCTGTAGTGTTGGTGTTGTCTTAGCAAACAGTAGCTGCTGATAAGTTATTTGATTGTCTGCATTTCAGTAGCAGATAGATAGTCTGTTGGTAATCGAAGAGTTCAGGTGCAAAACCTCCGTAAACGCCAATCCAAAAATGGAGATAAACCTTGGAATCAAACTTTCAAAAAGTATATTTTTTTATATTCTTATTTTGTTTGTTCATTGCTCCATAACCATGTGATCATATGAAAAGTGGAATTAGTGAGAATTAACATTATTTTCAGATAAAAATCTTGTTATTTAAATTACATTTTTGGATTGGCGTTTACGTGGTTTTGCACCTGAACTCTTCATTATGTTATCACCGGTTTTTGGAGGTAGGGCTAATGTACAATGCATTATAGCACGTTTTCTTAATTGAATCTAATCTTCACAGCAGCAAGGTTATGTCTGAATGGATGACTAAATATATAACTTGGGAATTTTGTTTTGTAATATGGGAGTGATGCTTACCAACTACGTCAGCCCTTGTTGCTCCAAAAATTAACGTGGGATCACGTGTTGTTGTTTGTTGTTTTATGTCCTGGTGACAGCTAACGTCATATCAGGACAGGTACCAACTTGAGACAGTGCGCACTCATGGCAACTTTATAGTGCTGCCCCACTGGGAAGCCGGACCGCCAGCACCATGACCTGATATCCCACTCAGTCACATTATCCTGACACTGACTCAACCAGTCCTTACCCTCTCCTAATAATATCGAGCATCTGGCTAGGAAGTGACAAGTATCACTTTTTTAGTCATTGGTTTGACTCGTCCAGGGTTCAAACCCACGATCCTATGGTCTACCATCACGGGGCACAGACGCTCTAACTCATTCGTCCATCCCGTCTGGTCCAACGTGGAAGCAGGTACCCTATCTATTGCCATACAACTAACGTCATATCCCCTGCTCCATCTCCCCACACCCACACAACACACAGACCGGATAGGGTCGCCAAATCGGTAGAGTCCAGGCCTCTCGAATGTGAGGTCGGAAGTTTGATTACCCTCGAATCAAACCAATGACTTAAATAATTAGTAATTGTCCCTTCCTAGCCTGGTGCTCTGCATTAATATGACAGGGGAAGGACTGGTTAGCTCAGTGTCAGGATAATGTGACTGAGTGAGATAGTAGGTCAAGGTGCTGGTGGCCTGATTTATCAGTGGGGAAGGGCTATTAAGTCGGGATGATGTCACAACTCGGTACCCATCCTGATATGACTTTCGATGTTGCCAGGATGTCAAATTCCAATAAGCAACCAACCAACAAACCTACACAAAACATGACACTTGACACATTGGAACAATACATTTAATTCAGGGTATGGCAAATTAATCATCATCATCATCATCATGCTGTCAGTCATAATGCGACAAAGACTGCTTTCATTACTTGACTGCCGCTCTCCATTTAGCTCTCTGCTGTGAGAGTGATGTCCATGAGTCGGTCTTAATGTCTCTCAGCTTCAGGTTTCTCTTGATGGTATCCTTGAACCGGAGACGAGGGCGTCCTCTCTTTCTGTAAGTAGAAGACAGTTAAGAGTAAAGGATCTGCTTTGGTAGCCTGTCTGATGACATCCTCATGAGGTGTCCAGTCCACCGGAGATTCCGTTTGATCAGAAGATCTTCCATAGAGGGCAGCCCTATCCATTCGAGTATTTCCTTATTTGTCACTTTGTCCTTCCAGGTTAGCCTCATGATTGAATGCAGATGTCGCATCATGAAGGCATGCAGCTTGTTCACCTGTTGTCTGTACACTGTCCAGGCCTCGGCTCTGTGTAGTAGGGTGGATAGCACAATTGCATGGTAGATCTTGAATTTGACCATCATAGACACATGGTGGTTGTTCCAGAGAGTCTCTGGCATAGTCGGCCAAAAGATGTGTTAGCCTTGGGCATCCTCCTCTGTATTTCAGCATCAATGCGTCCATATACTGCTTCTGAGGTAGGTGAATTCCGGAACAGTGTTCAACTTGTTTCCGTCAACCATGATATCCTCCTCTTGGGTTCTTGTAGAGTTGGGTTGGTGCAGCACCTCTGTCTTCTTGATGTTAATCTTCAGGCCAAACTTCTTTGATGCATCGGAGAAAGCATCCACTATTTTCTGGATCTCTTCCGCAAAGTGGGCAACCAGTCCACTGTCATCTGCGAATAGCAGCTCTCTCACCAGTATCGGAGTAGTCTTGGTCTTCACTCTGAAATTAATAAACAACTGAAATATGCATACAAAACGGAAGTATCCCTATCGAATTATAGACAACCATCGGTGTAGTGTGACAGTTTTCTTTCCTCATTCTGAGGTCATATTAATACTCCACAGAGTTCCACAACCAGCCACCAATAAATTAACCAAAGCACCGGTCTTTGGGGGCAACAGAAAGTGGAATAACTGAACTCACAGGATGAGAAACCTATATATATGATATAAATCAGATGTCAGAAGGCATATATATGATATAAATCAGATGTCAGAAGGCAGCTAATTGGCCAGGCCCAAAGACAATAAGATAACGAAATGACTGAATGCCCAATCAGAGCTGTGCCTTCTGTGCTCCCCCCCCCCCCCCTCTCTGGTACATCCTGCCTGCTCGCCTCCCCCTTCCAATAGTCCCTTCCCACGAACATTGGGATTCCTCATTCCTCATACCAACTCATGAATATATTTCTATAATACATAACAAACCAATAGTCAAGAAATCTTGCTTGACTTACTAACACAAACATAACGACAACATAAACCTTTTATGTAAATGTAAAATGATTTAATCTCCCTCATACTCGTTACTTACTGCATTGTGTACATTTTAATTTCAGAATCTACTTCTCATATCGAGACACTATATAAACAATGTATCAGAAGCAGAAATTGTGTAAATTCCAAGATACCTGTAACACTTACGGTCGGAAGAGCAGTGCTATGGCGCTGACAAAAGATTTACATGAACATAATTCATGTACCCCCTGCCCCCAGAAAAGCATATATAAACTAATAACGTAAGCATCCTGATGGAGCTATTTATGCAGACTGTGTCAGCGTAATGGTTGCTTCTCATTCAAATTATATATGGTTACTAATGCCATATTCACACCACGCTTGTGATTGCGTATGACCGCATTGCGACCACTGTGCGACCATCAAAAAGGGACGATCGCAAAGTGGTCGCCGACCGGTCAGCGGTCAGCGGTCAGCGGTCAGCGAGGACCTCTAAGCGACCATTTTGGTCACAAGGAGGTTGCAGGTGCTGCACCAAAGACCACCTTCTTCTGACCAAAATGTCAATTTTCAGTGTTAGTTACCAGTCGCAAAACTATTTTCGATGATCGCCGACTGTTTTCCAAAAACAGTTACCCCCGCTTTGTTTTTGCTTTGGTTGCAGGTAGAAGAATGACGACAAAGTAGAAATGTACACTTCCCACATTTATGAAGTATTTCCTTCCACCACCGCATCACAAAACCAAGTGATCCCACCCCATGCGCAGCCAGTTCACCGATAACCTCTCATGATAGGGGGAGCCACTAGTTGAACCCAGTAGGGGCAGTCCACATGGGGCATACTCGATTAACGCGACCCAGGCAACTCGGATCACCCGAGTCGTCAGAATTTCAAATCGAACACAGCGAGTGGAGTCGACTAATACAAGTACCATGTGCAAAACGACCCGATCCCAGTAACCCACCTCTTGGCTAGGGTGGCTAGGAGCGATGATGTCACTTTTTTCGGGGGGTCACATGTTTTTTGGGGGTAATAACCTAGATTAATTAAATGGAAATATAACTAAACTATGCCATCCTAAAATACTTTAAATCCTATTTTGCTGTAGTTATATCGGTTATTTAATAACACAAAAAAAGGTTTTGGATTGAGCCACCATTATTTCCCCACTGAGCGTGAAGAAATGTATTCGATTATTAGACCCGAATCTGTACGATGTGCGCATGCACCAAAAGGTGGCTCGAGTGACCCGAGTTGATTAATCGATTACGCCCATAGGGACCTATCCATCGGCTAGCGTGGTGCCACCTGGTGCAGAAGAACTGTGACAGTAGATGTGATACTGTATGCCAGCAATGCGTGGTTGTAGAGCTCATGTTGGGACGACTCCAACACCTTTGTTAATACATGGAATCCTCCCACATTGGCTGCTGTGATACGAGACATGATTTTAGGGGACAATGCCCTACAATACGCATCCGTACCCTTTGTTCCTACTACTGAATGCAAGCTCAGGAAACACCAGACAGAATCCGAGATCATTGTGCCATCACAATACACCACAGGGCTATCTGTCCAACATGTATATGTGCTATGTGCTATGCAATATGGGACAAAAATTTGTCCATTGTAACGATCAACATACTATCTACTTATGCATGTGCTCAGGATAAACTGATCTGTTTTTTACATGGTGTTTCATAATCCCAATAGAATACATAGTGATTTGAAGCAAATGTCCTTGTGTTTTCAGTCTATATGTTTCTGTGCTGTTTTGTGTCAATCGTTGAAATGGACAAAATAAAGCAGAGTTGTCAGCTTTTGAGACAGGTTCATATATGTAGTAACCCCAGTAATGCATGCAATCTGATGTGGTGCCAGAACTAATATTGGCAGGTCAAGTCTAATATGCAATAATGATTCTCATGTGAAGCCATGACTATTAGATTTCAGCTGAAGGTACATTCAGTTTAATGATTCAATTAGTTGGGTTTGTTTTGTTCAGATAAGCTGCGACATGCCCTAACAATGCCCTACTCAATATGAAACTGATAGACTATAATGACAAAAAAACCCATAATCAATTTTATTTTACTGAAAACAACTTTAATGAATTTGTCGTTGTTTTGTACCTGAGCCCTTCATTGCGCACTCAGAAGTTTGTCTAGAAAATCTTTCTTGATGGCAAGATAAACATAGTTTGTCCAGCCACCTAATTATAGCACTGGACGCGGTGACCAAATCGGTAGAGCGCAAGCCTCCCGTACAGAAGGTCGGGAGTCCAATTCCCAGTTGAGTCAAACCCATGACTTACAAAATTGATATGTATTGCTTCCTAGCTTGGTGCTCTACATTGATAGGATAGGGCAAGGACTGGTTAGCTCAGTGTCAGGATACTGTGACTGAGTGGACATTGGGTCATGGTGCTGGAGGCGTGATTTCCAGGTGGATCAGCACTATCAAGTCACCATGAGTGTGCACTGTCTGCCACAAGTCGGTACCCATCCTGGTATGCCCTTTGATGTTGTCAGGACGTACAACTCCAACAACCAACCACCCAGGATGAGTGCACAATGTCACAAGTCAGTACCTGTCTTGATATGACCTTATATTTTGCCAGGACGTTAAACCCCAACAACCAACCAACGTACCTGTATGTCAACAAGGAGAGATACTTGAATAATGCCTATTGAAACTGGGGGAGAGATCCCAGCTGTCCATTAAAGGTGCATAGTTTTTGAATTTTGGTCATTTTCCAATTGAATTGATTGTTATTTTCTCATATTGAATTGAGTGTTATAATTTGACACCGACACAGCATATAAGGTTAAGGCTGGATTTATTTTTCAATAACAAATTTCTATTAAGCACAATGTTTAGTTTCAAACAAGTTAATCAGAGTGAGGTCAAGAGCTTTTAACTCCATACCCCACAGAAACATGTCACATAGGGGTGGGTGGGGGGGCAGTTCAAAAAGCCAGTCAGTGTCCTCCGGTGGCCGTGTCAAAGTGAGCTCACCGCCATAGAATCAGTCCTTATATAGGCACTGAAGGCCAATAGTTCAAGTAAACGACTGCAGATGGCAGGTCAGCAAAGTTATTAGTCAGCATTAATCAAATTTCATATTAAAAAGTGAACATAGGCAGCGCTGAGGCACAAGTCATATGGTAATATTGCCGTCACTCGATAGGTGGCAGCATAAGGCTTTTCTTAATGCTATGAAGCTATGACCGTGTCCGAATTCCAAATTACCCGTGTTGCTGAGCATCACAAACAATCGAGCTTACTTTCTTTGTGGTAACTGTTATTTCAAATTCCTAACATTGGATATATTTGAAACATGCAGAATTAATTTTGGCATGCATGCCGAAACTCCGACTCCACACGTGTATGCAGTAACAGGTTCTATAAATTGACCGAGTATTCCGTTTTATATCGCAGCTAATCTTGAATAAGTATATCATTAGCTGAGTTAGATATGTCAAATCAAATCTAGGTGAGTATTTGGTTTTGAAAAAATGTGATATTTTATTAGACTACTCAACCTTAAATGATTGCTGATGGGTGTTCTATGTCCACTGAGAGTTTGCTAAGGTTCTGGTGCGAAGTCTAATTTACACTAAACCAGTTATATATATGTGGGACGTCGCAAGTGATGTATCTCTTCCAGTAAGCAGGGCCTCAGCTCTCTCCACGAAGCAGCCGGGCAGCGCCGCCGGGCCTCCCTACGGACTGGTCCCGGGGACACTTGGCCTGAAGGAGTCGGAGGAGCCCACCTTAAGAGAACCTTGAACATCGTTGATGGTTGATGGTTGATGGTTATATTATCGAACACGATTTTCATGTGATTATTATTGCAACTGATAGGTTAAATTATGTACCAACAAATTGTCCTGAATGGCCGGAAGCCCAGGCATTATTCACTTAATAAACTACATTTTACTTGTTAGTATACACACAAATGGTTGATGGTTGGTTTGTTGTTGGAGGTTATTTCTCATTGCATGACACTGGTCAGTTGAGTTCATTTGGTGAGAGTTTGACATCTTTTGTTGGTAAAGTATTTATTCATTTGCATATGACATTTGTCAGCGCCGGAGCATTTGTCTTCCAGCCATCTTACTATTGGAATTGACAGTCATAATAACCTAAGTGTTGATCAGTGCTCTATTAGTTACAGCACCGATCTTGTAGAATTAAGGGAGTGGCTTCTGCTGTATAATGTACAGCACCAGTTACTGTACTTCATGCAACAATGGGGTGTCGATGTCGGGAAGTCCACCCATATAGGTTGGTTGGTATTTGGAGATTGACATCCTGGCAACATGGTGGCGTCATAATGCTGCCCCACTGGGAAATCAGACTGCCAGCACCATGATCTGATATCCCACTCAATCACATTATCCTGACACTGAGCTAAGCAATCCTTAATCTATTCTAATAACGTCGGTACCCATCCTAATATGACCTTAACTGTTAAACTTAGACACAACTCAAACAAACTAACTTCAATACAGCAGTGGATAACTCTCACCCCACCTAGCAAATAGCTGGTACTCTCTCATAATAAATTAACCAGACAAGTCAATTCTTACCCACCATCCCACCATACTTTGATTGGGTCCACAAAGTATCTTCCATTAATCGAACAATAACAAAATAAAGCAATCTTAAGAAATCATATATATATATGCTATTACGGAAACAGTTGTTTCTGTTTATTGCCAAGAGGTTACTAATAAATTATACACAATTAATATGTGAATATATGCAGTTTGTCTCTCGCGCAATATCATATTCGGCATGTGAGGCAAATTCACCAATCAATTGATCAAGTATCACGTTGACAGGCCTGCGGGTTGAGGTACATGTATCCTGATATTAGAATACATTGTGTCTTCAGCGGATGCTATGCCTGAATCAGTAGAACGCAGGGTTCCTGTACCTAAGGCGGGAGATTGAATCTCAGCCGGTGTCAAACCAATTACTTACAACATTGGTATTTGCTGCTGCCTAGCCTGGCACTCAGCATTAATAGGATAGAACAAGGACTGGTTAGCATAATATCAGGATAATGTGCCTGTGTAGGATATTCGGTCATGGTGCCAGTGGCCTGGTGTCCCAATGGGGCAGCTCTATAAAGTCGCCATGAGTGCGCACTGTCGCAAGTCGGTACCCATCCTGATATGACTTTAGATGTTGCCAGGACGTGAAACTTCAACAACCAACTGCTGCGAATAATTGGATTATTTTTTGTGTGGTGCTAGATAATAAATATACTAAAAGTTAATTTATAGACCGATGTATAGAGCGTCTAGAATAATACCATTGCCCAAAGGCACCTGGGGCAGCACTATAAAGTCGCCATGACTGCACACTTTATAAAGGCGGTACCAGCCAACCAAGGGGAGTTGTTACTCCGCATACCCAGGTACGCAGCTATTTACCACCTGAGATTACAAATATTTAAGTTTCATTGAAATACATGATGCTTTATTGTGATTGATTCCATTTCATTTAATTTCACTAGCATTTTATTTCATCTGCGTACCACTTTAAAAATCCCAAGCTAGGCCACTGAATCTGAGACTGCAAAACAAAAATAATCTTATGCATAAATCATTCAGCAGAAAAGAGATGTGTCAAGTATCAAATATCATATTCAACAAGGACTACCGTACCTACGTCAGCGCATAACACCTGTAGAATATATATATATATATATATATGTTGGATGGGTTCCCTATTAGGAACCGCGAAGTCAGCTTTCATATTTCAAAACGTCATCATTGTATCGTCTTTCAAATCCTCATCATTGAATCAGAGAACTGCAAAGATATTGTACTGTTGGTACCAGGATCTGTTAATGTGCAAGTAGGCTGTAGGGCAATATGATACAGGCAAGAAGAAAGAGAAAGTAAGAGTGAAGAGAGTAATGGCCCTGTCACACTACGACGTGACTACGTCAGCGTAGGCACAACATGAAAATAATTATATTACGTTGAAGTTATCGGCGTAATATGCAAATTGTGGACGTGAATGCCGCGTAGTTGACGTGAGCGCAAAGTGAAAGTAACGTCGGCATAACGTCACCGGACGTTCAGAACACGTTCCAATCACGTTCGGATCAGGTTACGCACATTACCAACACGCTACGGGATCGTCAATGACGTGAACTACGTGACGACACGTTCGCAACACGTTATAACGACGTTATCGACCCGTCAGCGTGTCGCTCTGGCTACGCTCCGTTACGTCCGACCCCCGTTAACTTAACGCTGCCCACACGTTACGTCATAGTGTGACAGGGGTATAAATGTGGGTCAACGAGTGGAACGTAGTGAGGAACGTTTGCCTAACGTCCGTTTAACGTCATTGACGTTCGCTGAACGTGAACAGAACGTACGGAGAACGTAAACCCTTACGTTCGAGCTACGTCGAAACTTTTGAACATGTCCAAAACTTCGATGTAGCTCCGACGTAACACAACGTAACACAACGTAAGTGGAGAAAGATCGACATCAGTCTAACGTCATTATGACATCATCATAACGTAATCCAACGTACATCAACGTAATGACGAAATATCACCACGTTAGGCTCACGTTGGCTCATTACGTTGTAGTGTGACAGGGGTATTAGGGAAGGCAAGCCTTCTATCTTTATTTGTATAGTATGTATGTTGCCTGGTAGTGTGTCACACCACCCCTGTCAGCCAATAGGAGAACAGCATTTCTAGTCCCCATGGCAACTGGTAGTCTGCCCAACACCACCAATGGCTGCCTGGCCACCACCAACATTTATTTAGTTTTTTGGGTTGTTGTTTAAAAAAAATATTTATTCATCAGGGCCCGTATGCACCAAGTTGTGCTAGGCTTAACCGGAGCCAGGCGCTAGCTCCGGTCAGCTACCGGGGGTTCCGTGAAAAATGTAAACTGGTATGCTACAATATTTTAGCCGGGGCGGGTAGATAACCGTGAGTTTATTTATAGATTTGGGAATTCCCTCCAGCCGACAATATTAATATTGCCACCGTTGTAGCCTGCGGCGTTACTTTTGGTTCGTTTTTGTGGTTAATTTGCTAAAATATCACTTGTACAGTATGTAATTCTGTTAAATATGATAGCATTGAATAGATTTGGGTGTAATATATTGCCACCGATGTGGCGGCGGCGATGGCGGCCATTTTTAGTTGTCGTTGTACAGTATGGATATCGACGTCGACGCGGCGGCGGCAATTTGTTTACTTTACATTCGTCGATTCGACACTTTGAATAACGCCGCCAATGCGGCTGGAGCGTTAATAACGGTTCGATTTTAGGGTTAATTTGAATAAATTTCACTTATTGAGTATGTAAATGTGTTAAATATGATCGCATTGA
Source organism: Branchipolynoe longqiensis (assembly GCA_030323885.1). Lineage (NCBI taxonomy): Eukaryota > Metazoa > Annelida > Polychaeta > Phyllodocida > Polynoidae > Branchipolynoe > Branchipolynoe longqiensis. The sequence goes on along the minus strand of CM059199.1, from coordinate 35,769,540 downwards.
ATAGATTGACATCCATACACACACACTAACCGCCCTGGCTAGCAGTTAAACCCGATTTGATAATGGTTTAGCTTAGCCTAGGCTACGGTCGGCGGTTAGCGCTGGCACCGATTGATGCATACAGATTTTCCACAGTTAGCCCTGTGGAGATAGTCAAACTGCTGTTAAGGCCCTAACTCCGATTGGTGCATACGGCCCCTGAATATGACATTTGTCAGCACCGGAGCACTGGTCTTCCGGTCATCTTACTATTGGAATTGACATTCTAAATAATCTAAGTTGGGTCAGTGCTGCATTAGTCACAGCACCGAACATTGATCTGGCTGCTCTTCACAGCCTGACTGTGTTGACCCCTACTGGATTGTGTTGACCCCTAATCAGGCAGAAGGGCCTGGTCCTGAGTGCCACTGCACTCAACCTGCCAGCACTCACTATATCATACACGTTAACTCAGTTATAACTCAACCAATACATATATATATAAATATACATACATATACATACACATACATATACATACATATACATACATATACATACATATACATACATATACATACATATACATACACATACCTACATATCCATACATATACATACATATACATACATATACATACATATACATACATATACATACATATACATACAAGCTCCCTTGGCTAGGTATACAAATAACACCCCCCTTCCGTATATCGGAATATTTTACTATATGTTTTGGGAAGATGCAATTTAGTCCACTAGTAGTGTATTACATTATCTACAGGTGTCTGAGTGTAATTTCGTTGTTGTGGTATGGATTCAGTCTGGAGGTTGAGAAAAAATAACACTGTCAGTGGCACAAACTGTGCAACGTCAGATTATAAATGTAATATCCTTGGGCAATATATACAGACTTCACGCGCAAAACTCTGTAAACACCCACTAATTTAGATAAACATCGGAGTTGATCCTTGACAAGGTTGATGTGTTGTAGATTCCTATTTTGTTATTCATTGTTCTATTATTATTTCACCAGAAAAATATTGGAATTAATGAGAATTAAAATGACTTTCAGGTAAAAATCTGTTATTTGTATTAAATTTTTGGAATGGCGTTTACATGGTTTTCCACCTAAACTCTTCATATATTACACTCCATAATCCTACTTATATGTTCCAATAATAACATGATATATGAGTACGCTTATAATCCGTGTGCTGCAGTGAGCTAAATGGAATACACCATTTATACTCTAGTGGCACTATGAATTTATGCTATATACAAAGCACTTATGTGTATATTTTCATGGAAGGCAATTATTCTTTTATTAGCTATTGTCACCTCCCAATTCATGGAACCTTAATCTGAAGTCATTGGTAGTTGGTGGGAGTGCTCAGTTGACTCATTTGCCATTTGGGCTATTTTCAGTTCCAACCAGTGGTCCACAACTGGTTTATCAAAGGTTATATCGTATGTGCTGTCATGTCTGAGGGAAAGTGTATATAAAATACCCCTTGCTGCTTGTCGGAATGACTAGCCTATGTGGCAGCAGTGGATTTCCTATAACAAAATATGTCAGAATGACCATGTTTGACGCCCAATAGGCAGTGATGATAATCAATGTGCTCTAGAGATGTCGGTAACTAAAACTAACTTTTATTTGTATTGGTGCTGGAAGTTGATGTGCAGCCTGTAGGGCTGGAGGTCTGCTCCCAAACCGCTCTACTCCCCTCCTTCCCTCCAGATGGCACCTCTGCCCCTCGCCATCTGCCCACTTCGCCTCCATTCCAGAACCCAACTACCACCGCCTAATCAGGAGAGCGTGGGCCTCGCCTGCGGAATGTCGGGAGTTTGGTACCTGGTCGAGTGAGATCAATGACTTTAAAATTGTTACTTGTCACTTCCTAGCCTGGTGTTTGGAATTAACAGGATAGCACAAGGACTAATTAGCTCAGCCTCAGGATAATGTGACTGAGTGGGATATTGCACCAGGAGGCTGATTTTCCAGTGGGGCAGCGTTATAAACTCACCATTACTGTGCACTGTCAAAAGTAGGTACCCATCCGGTTATAACCTTATATATTGCCAGGACGTAAAACTCCAACAACCAACGAACCAACAACTACAAAATAAGGTTACAGGAGATTGGAGGTGACAATTTCAAAATAATAAGATGATTCCATTCCATCCTAAGATACGGATCATTCCTTTATATATACCAGTAACATTTGGTTGGGTGGGTAAAATAAATGCTGTCTTGTCCAGCTGAATGTTGACAAACTGACTGATTAGCGTTATTCAGTATGATACAAGAGAATGCCAACTACATGCTGATATCAGTCTTGCCAACCTGGAGGTACTGAGAATCCTTGAGTTGTTATATTGCAGGCGTGAAACCCTAGTTGTAGCAGTCACAACATTGCTAGGGGGACCGGGGATACCCCACTCCCTTCAGCATTGTTTTAATGGCTTTGACATCGGATATTTGCGAGAATCTCCAAGTGAATGTAGCCTGATATTTTAGCATATCTATAACATGATACCTACCTGTATTTAATCAAAAGTGGACCGTAGTATAGGATACGAATTAGAGAAAAGCAAAAATAGTAATCAAGACATCGTCATTTCATCATAACACGGCGTCATCGTGATGTGGAGTATATCCACCACATCACGATGCACAATACATTTAGCTTTGCTGGTCGTGAAATTTGTGGGATTTTGGGGTCGTTCAATTACTCGTGAGGTGACTGATCAGAATAATTGCCGTCACTCTCACAGGAATTTCGAGAGAGTTGGCAAAACTTGTGATTTGGGTAGGAGGTGAACTTGACTGTAGTGAGTATTGGACGTGTTTGACTGCTGTTGTACGGGCAGTTTGTGCATAAGCATATTCAGCGCTCTACGGAGCCACCCAACCACCCACGGTGCGACCCAGCCAGCCATGGTTGAACTCGTTTGAGCTCGTTTAAACTTGTTTCCGGTACAAAGGCTAGGGGACCAGGTTGGAAACTGAGTGATAATAGATGAAAATTCCTGTGCCTCTTCTCCATAAGCATATTCAGCGCAAAACGGAGCGACCCAACGAGCCACGGTGCGATCCAACCAGCCACGTTTGAACTTGTTTCAGCTCGTTTAAACTTGTCGCTCTCCATTTAGATCTCTGCTGTGAGAGTGATGTCCATGAGTTGGTCTTAATGTCTCTCAGCTTCAGGTTTCAAACTGGCAAGAACATGTCCAGGTTGGCCTTAGTACGTTTTCGTCAACCTGTCTATAAGAATATACGGATGAGCTCCGGATTGAATTTACTGAGTAAATACTGCCCGTTGATTTGGCAGGTACAAACTGAAGTTTGCTGGCGGTGCTAGGATCAGCAGGTAAGGATCTCGTGGCTTGCTATTTTCTGATTGGTTTGCAGGGTGAGTAGACAGTGTACATGCCTGCACGTGTTGCTGCTTGGTGTGGAGATTCCCATGTGTCCAGAAACAACAGCCAATGAAAGGCATTGGTTCATTCAACCTGATGCCATACAACATACAAGGTGCTTAAGGTTGCATAGTCCAATAGTTTCGAGTTTCTGTAATTTTTCTGAAATAATTATACTAAATTGATTGTTATGATCTACCTTACTTTACTTTGAAGTAACCTTCATTTTAAATGGCTAACCTTTGAGATATTTTAAGTGGTAAGCATGCACAATTAATTTTGGCAAGCACACCAAAACTCTGACACCATAGCCTTCTGCAGTAACAGGTTACATTCAACTGACTCAATATTCCCTTCTATGTTGCAACAAATGCTTAATAAGTGCATTAGTATCTAAGTTAGATATGTAGAATCAAATTTACATAAGTGTTTGGGTTTTGAAAATTTGATACTTCATCGGACTATGCAGCTTTAACCCGTATCCGGGGAATAAATTAGGCATGCCATATGGGGACGCTCTCCCCTGGGTTTTCTTTGGATAGTGGTTCATATAGTGAAGCAGTAATAACTGGTGCGACATATATGGGCTGGTCATATTGGTCTAGTTAGTCGGTATCGTGGACATTTTCACTAACTTAAAGTACATAACTACTGCCAGACAAAAACTAGGAAAGATGAGAACAAGTAGTGTACTGGATGATGTCCACAGCGTACACTTCGATCAAAACACATGCATCCAAGTGGGTTGTTTTTGGGAGCAGTACAATCACCTATGTATGGATATATAATTAATAATGCGGATATAAATAGGCAGAGTATTGCCTTTATTATAATTGCTCTGAGTTTATTCGCAAAATACATTATGTCCAATCATTGCCTTGCCTGGATTTGCCCCGGTTTGCCTCCGGTAGCGCCGCCAACAGCCACACTTCCATTAATGCTTGCACCAGGTCAAGTCACTTGCCCATTGAATTTGAAACATTTACCCGTAAGCCTGTTATTGTGCTAGCCAAGACGCACAATAAAAGTGTCCGTCCCATCACTCATCTGTCTATCTCTGTTTGTTAACATAGCCCGACTTTATATATATGTAGTCTAAACTGACCTGTCGGGCAAGGAGCCAGATAAACAGGTAGGCGTGGGTAGTGTGGTGACCTCATGGAGCCTCGCTGGTGTAATGGTTAGCACACTGGCCCGGAATGCAAAGAGATGTGGGTTCGAGTTCCGCTCTAGGTGCAATATTTCCCATTTTTATCACCCCCCCTACGAGATATATATATGAAGAGTTCAGGCGCAAAACTGTGAAAACACCAAAACAAAAATGGAGATGCACATTGGAATCAAACCGTCAAAGATTTATTTATTTATATTCCTACTCTTTTGTTCATTGTTCCATAACCATTTGATCATATGAAAAGTGGAATTAGTGTAATATTATGTTCAGGTAAACGAAAATTTTGGATTGTCGTTCACATGATTTTGAGCTTGAACTCTTAATATAAATGCATGTATATATATATATATATTATATGTAGTAGAGACCAGACAGGATGGCCGAATGAGTTAGAGCATCTGTCTCTAGTGTTGGTAGACCGTGGGATCGTGGGATCGTTGGTTCGAAACCTGGTTGAGTCAAACCAATGACTTAAATAATTGATACATGTCGCTTCCTAGTCTGGTGCTCGGTGTCAATAGGATAGGATAAGGACTGGTTGGCTCAGTGTCAGGATAATGTGACTGAGTGGGATATCAAGTTATGGTGCTGGTGGCCTGGTGTTCCAGTGGGGCAGCACTATAACGTCACCATGAGTGTGCACTGTCACAAGTCAGTACCCATACTGATATGACCTTATATGTTGCTCGGACGTAAAACAACAACACATAAACACACACTATATGTTGTAGTCCCTACGTGAGCTCCACCACCACGCGATGGCTGCAGGAACTATGCAGCAGACTGCCGCAGTTCTACCTCACCAGATGGCAGCACGCTAGCCACTGGGCAGTGCCCTGAATGAACTACCCACTATTGCTTGTGGCTAGCCTACCCCCCCTCCCTCCCGGTCCCACACCAACAGAGGCGCCGTGGGACCTCGCTAGTCAGGGGGTGCGTGACTTGAATGTGGACGCCTCGGTGGGTGGAACAAATAATAAAGGTCTGAAGGCTTGATATTTATTTGTCTTGAAATCCCAACATTGACAAGCCAATGTCAAACCCTCAGCAAATGAACTCAGTTGACCAGTGACATGAAACGACAAATAATCTTCAGAAGATACCTGTTAATGTTGACAGCAGCTCACACATTAATGAAATGCTATTGTAATCATGTTCCGCTGCACTATTTGGAAATACGTTTATAATCCAACCAGTGACAACCAGGTCCCTTTTGTCTTAAAAATAGGTAATTGCACTCGCGAATCTGGCTCACCTTGTAAGTAACGATTCACATTCTTTTCGCCACCTGTATGAATAATTTCAAACTAAAAACCGAATCTACCTGCTATGCCACCTAGCGACTTAACCTGATACGTCCAACTAACGATGGACGCCTGATCACATCGCCACGCGTATATATGCTAACTAATGGTTTACGCCATCGGTTGTAATGCTTGCATTGTGTTTGATTTGCGGCGGAGGAGGAGGACCCCCCCCCCTCCCCCTCTCTCCTTCCCTGCTCGACGGTTGGAAGTTCCGTCACCCCCCCCCCCCCGCGGACTCCCGGCCCTTATAACCGGTGTCGCAGTTTCAGTGCCCTGCCAGTTTCAGCTGACTGCATACACTCAAGCTCAAGGCATTGTCAATGGTCGTGAGCAATCTTCATACAGAAAATACAGAAGAAGTGTAATATCTCTAAAACCACACCACTTATTAACAAATCGCTTAGTACACATATAGAAAAAATATTTACCAAAAAGATTATATTAAATTTAAAAGGTTAGGGTTCTTGATTTCTATTTATTTTGAATAAAACTAATGTTTTGCACTGCGCATACCATCAAAGTCAAGGCATTGTTAATGGTCGTGAGCAATCTTCATACAGAAAATACAGGAAAAGTGAAATATCTCTAAATGCACACCACCTAGAAACAAATCGCTTGGTACACATATAGAAAACATCTTTACCAAAACCATTATATTAAATTCATAAGGTTAGTGACGATGCTGTCAGATTTTGACGCATGCGCATGAAACTGACAGTCAGCTCAAACTGGCAGGGCGCTCAAACTGCGACACCGGGTCAGTCGCTGCCCACATCCACTCCCCCTCCGCCCCTCGGCACGTGACCCTGTCGTGCTGCTCATCTCTTACCTTCCGGGGCTCATTACCCTGATTAACTTAGATTGTTTTGCCTTATTGATAGTACTGTTCCTCGTTGTTCATTGTTCATAGTATTGTTCCCTTGTGACTCCATTTACTCATAGTATTGTTCTCTGCTCTTACCTTATGTTCTCGCACTTTATTCTGTAAAAAAACTGTTGTTTTTCTCCATCTCGGCCTCCTCTTTCTCTTTCGTCGCATATCACATCGCTGTCCAAGTAACTATGGATGCTCATGGCACCAGCAGTGTTCCTTTATTTAACTAAATACCTCCCGTGCCATCTAACCGTATCGCATGTCAAGGATATAATCATGTGCAATGACACTGCATCTCACTTCAATGCGAGCGCTAGGGCAAAACTTTCAAGTTTCCGACGATTTTCCAATCCCAAGCGCCCCTTCAAACGAGATGAAAATGTAACGGAACTCTAAGGGTTAACTATCTATGGCCTCACATAAGCATATTCAGCACATTTGAATATGTAAAAAGATCAAAATACAAATAAATGCCAGTATATTAATGTGTCGGATTCGCCTAAATGTCCACAGCGGATTTTGCTAGTTTGTTCAGATGTAATGTTTCTCAGCCCAATTATATCAGCGCAATATCAGGAAAGGCGTTTAACCCCAACGCAGCCTCCCAGATGTGCGCATCTGTGACAGTCTACTGGCTTATTGCCATGACACGTCAACTCGACGTAATCGCCCTTCACGTCATCCCCAGGACAGCAGTGCGTCACAGGAAGGTTTCTTTGTTGGGGTTTTACGTCCTGGCACTATGTATGGTCATATCAGGATAGTTGCCGACTTCTGACAGTGTGCGCGCAAGGCAAATGTATAGTGCTACCCAACTGGGAGACCAGCGTGCTAGCACCATGGTTGGTTGTTGGAGTTTAACGTCCTGGAAATATATACGGTCATATCAGGACAGGTACTGACTTGTGGCAGCGCACACTCATGGCAAATGTCCATTGCTGTCCAACTGGGAGAGCAGGGCACCAGCACAATCAGCCATATCCCACACACTCACTTTATCCTGATTCTATCCTAACCAGTCTTGCCCTGTCGTGGTAATCCTGAGCGCCAAAATATATGGTGACAAGTATCAATTTTGTGTGCAGGGTTTTTCTATATTGGCATATAGGTAAGAAATTGTGAGAAGGAAGCAAAGTCAAGATGGCAGCCACTGAGAGCTTTCGAATTGACTAGGCCTATTAATATATATTACCATACATGATTTCCTAAATTGCTACCCTAAAGGTAATGTGGCTATGATAGATATATATTTGAACAAACTATATAAAGCAAAATCATGTGATTATTTATATAACCCAGCCTTCCAACCATTCCTATAACAGGTTAGTGAGCAGCCATATCACAGAAACAGTGTCGCATGAGGAACTTATGGGGCTCTCACATTATGACGCTTCTCGCCGGCGTGCCACCAACATGCAAAATAAGTTGTACGCGTCGAGAAACGTCCAACTTTTCGGAGGAAGTTTGACGTCAGCCCAGCATGTTAGTAGCGCGCAGCCAATGTGTGTCAACGCGTGGTGACAAAAAAACAAAAAGAGGTTGGCGCGCCATCCTGATATGCACTTAGATGTACCTAGGGCATAAAATAACAACACACCAGTTTGGCGCAACATGTGGGAATGACCCTCCCGCGCGTGCGGTGTCTGCCTAGCATTCGCATAACGTTATTCCAGTGATGGCGACGTGCTTCTGACGTCCCCGTAACGTTGGCGTGCGTCAACGTGCCTCAAAAGTTTTGTGCAAGCACAAAACATTCGACGCGCGCCGACGTGCGCCAATGTGTGGGTGCGACCGTCGCTGTCACTCAAAATGTACCGACATGTACCAACCCGCGACTTACGCATACGGAACGCGCGTGTAATGCTTCCCGACATATCCCGTCTTTTTGCCAAAAAGTAAGACACATCGACACATGTTGGAGAGAAACGTCATAATGTGACAGCACCATTAGAGATTGAGCTGTTATAAAAGTTATAGTCATTAGCAGAAAGTTCTGATCCGCCAGGACCATTACGCTCAGACCTTGTCAATAAGGAGTAATTGGGTAGGAAATTCGTCACTTTTGTGGTAAGAATTGTTCTTCACCCAGCTTTCTGACAGTTCAGCAATGGGCCAGCTAATTTGACATCATAAAGAGGCATTTCCTTGCCAGGAACCCGCGCAGTGGCCAAATCGGAAAAGCGCTTGCCTCGCATGCGGAAGATCGGGAGTTGAGTTCCAGGGTCAAGTCAAAGCAATGACTTTTCAAGTTTATACTGGCCGCTTCCTGGCTAGGCACTCAGCATTATTAGGATAGGGCAATGACTGGTTAGCTCAGGATCAGGATCTGACTGGGTAGTGTATCAGGTTATCGTGCTGACGACCGAATTTCCCAGTGGGGCAGCACTAGGAAGTTACCATGAGGGCACACTGTCACAAATCGGTACCCATCCTGATATGGCCTTAGATGTTGCTAGGACGTAAAACTGCAACAAACAACTAACCAACCAAAGTGTCTATATTATCCGCACAGAGTAAATGAGAATGAAATTATTTATTTGTTACCCAGCGAAACCACACATATATATATATATATATAGTATATAGTTCAAAATCAGGGCCAACACTGGTGAAATATGGCGCCCTGGCAGCGGAAGCTGGCGCTGGCGCAAGTATTGAGTAGTCCTGGGCTCGCACGCACCGGCCGGCGATTGGACATTATTAGATATTAACAAATATATATAAGCTTTCGGAGAATATATTTATTATTACAAGTTTACTCTGGCACTTTATATAAGTATAATATTATTATACTCCTTATATACGCCATTGCATATGCGTATTCGTGGTTATATTTTGCCCCGGATGGCGTTTGTCAGTGTGTGTGTGCCTGAAACCTTCATATATATTTACACATATATATATATATATGTATATATATATATATATATATATATATATATATATATATCACCAAAGTGTCCCTCTTATCTGTACAAAGCAGATAAGAATGCAATTATATATTTATTCCCAATCGGAAATCTCTCTCTCTATATATATCTCGATTAATGTCGACACGGTAATCGGCCTGTCGATACGGTAATCGGAGATTCTTATCCAATATCGGTTCGGTTGTGTTGATTCAAACAACTTTTGGCGGGAAAGTCGGAACGGCTGCTCTTCTGTGTTCAAGGCTACGGTAAACTATGAGCGACTACGGCACAACTACGGCGCTACTGACCTTCTACAGGGACGTCTGCCGTGATTTCTACCGTTTTTTCTTCGAGTAATCAACATATTTCGATTACGTCACTGTCGATACGGCCGTCTGTACTGCGACCGTCCGTACGGCGACCTGTCGATACGTTAATCACTGCCGTATCCGCACTGACAATGCCAAAGGAGTACTGGGCATTTTGTAGTATCGTCCATTTTGTAGTATTTTTCTTGGAATAATCTACATATTTCGATTAATTCCGAAAATCGCTACTGTCGATACGGCCGGCTGTACGGCGACCTGTCGATACGGTAATCACTGCCGTATCGACGGTAGTCACTGCCGTATCCGCACTGACAATGCCAAAGGAGTACTGCACATTTTGTAGTATCCTCCACCAGGAGCCAGTAAATCGTAGCCCGAATCGCTAAGCTGCGAAAGTGGTAGCTGGTTATCGCAGCCAATATTTTTGAATAATCGACATTTTTCGATTAATGTTGCGAATCGTCACTGTCGATACGGCCGGCCGTACGGCGACCTGTCGATACAGTAATCTCTGCCGTTTCCACACGTACAATGCCAAAGGAGTACTGCGCGTTCTGTAGTATCGTCCACCAGGAGCCAGTAAACGACGGCTGCAGGCATCGTTTTCCGACGAAACGGACGACTCGTTCGACGTCGAAAGCCGACAAGATGGCCGAGGGAGGAAAATTGTTATCGTCCAAGCCCGAAGTCGTGATCGACCAGATCGTCCGGCCCGAAGATGACGACAGCAAAGACGACGAACGAGAGATCGTAGCCCGAATCGCCAAGCTGCAAAAGCGGAAGCGTCTAGCCGAACTCGAAAGGGAGGAAGAAGACCTACTCGACGACGTCGCTCGGCTCTCTGCACGAACTTCGAAACAATCCGAAGAAATCCGACGGGACGAGATGGCGGGACCATCCAGCGGCCACCACGACAGCTCGCATTCGCGAGGCCGCAGCATGACACGAAGACGATCTTCGTCCTCACATCGTAGGAGATGTCATCATCGACATCGTGCTTCGAGTTCTTCCTCATCAGATGACCGCTCTGCCAGCAGAGAGAGGAAGGCCAGAAGCAAGTGGTCGCTGCGTAGGCACGCGGAGGATAGGAGGGACGTTAAGAAGTTGTCGCCCTTCGAGCTGATAGAGGCAACCGTAAACTGGGTGGTAGCCTCTAAGGTGACTGACGGCGGTACGCTCTTGCGCATCCTCCAACACCTTGGATACATCGCGGGCAAGGCCAAGTCTGGGACCTTCCAGGAAAACACGCACGTGAACTATGACCGTGCCATCCGCAAGCTCGCCGTCTCTAAGGGTTACGCGGCCTTCTCCGCGGGCAATCCCGAACTTGCCCTGAAATACTATGCCTTCGAGCATATGAAAAAGCAGGGTGGGGGGGGGGGAGTTGGTCACTCAAGCAGTGGTAACCGGGGTAGGCCGAGGCAGCTGTATGTCAGGGACGGGAAGAAGCCTTGCTTCTCATTCAATAAGGATGAGGGCTGCAGCAGGGACGACCGCACTTGTAGTTACGGCCACTGGTGCTCCAGGTGCGGTAGTAAAGCGCACATAAGGAGCAAGTGCTCGAAGGACTAGGGGTTTGTCGGCGGTCCGGTGCGGCGCGTCCTGAAATTGTGTTCAGGGGATCGTCATACCATTGTTGGGTTAGATCCTAGTGTTCTGGCAGATTGTGCTGCCTCCCCGACGCCGGTTACCATTTCCGACAACCTGCCATTAATTTCTCCCATGTGTGTGACCTCGGGCCCTGTGTTTGAACACGTTCCCCCATATGAACCTGTTCCTCGTGATGTAGTTCATGACCATTTACTTAAATCTGTTGGCCCCCTCGATTTGGCCGTCCATTGTAATGTGAACATTGACGTGCCCCCTATTGGCGGTGTGCCGCACTGCCCTCTAATTGACTGCAGTTGGCTAACATTGTCCTGGGTGGAGGGTAGTATCTACGTAACTGCCTTTGATAAACTTGGCTCTTCTAGTGAACCCACTGTGTTAACTGTTTCCCTTGCCTGTAAGAATGCCACATGTACATGTGTGCATTACATAGGCCCCAGCAGGGCTCAATTTAAACCATGTCGCGTCATATGCGAATGCTTCTTTCGCGGTTCAGTCATTGATGACTGGGAGTTCATAATGCAGGCTCCCTCTTTGGGTTCAAAGTCATCAACCCCAGTTGCACCGCCAGCTACTCGGCCCCCTCTCGGCCTACCCGGGATGGTGCCAACAAAATGTTTATCAATAGTAAGCTCAACTCTGAGCTCAGCTGTGGTTATATTAGTCGGGCCGACTCAGCCCCTATCTGCACCCACAATGTCTTTGCTGTCCCCAAGTCAGGCGGTGATGGAATGCGCACCATTGTCGACTGCAGTAAGCCCAGCGACCGCTCGGTGAACAGTTTTGTCGACGAGGTGTCGCATTCCTTTTGCTACCAGGGCGTTGGCGACTTAGTTGACCAGCTCCTTTGCAGAGACTTCATAGCCACTATGGACATTAAGGATGCCTATAGGGCCATCAACATCCATCCCACAGACCGTCCTTTCCAGGCTATCAGGTGGGACTTCGGCACTGGGGGTGGGCCAGAAATTTTCTTTGACAATCGACTATGTATGGGGCTCTCCTCTAGTCCCTACATTTTCAACCGCATATCGGATTTCGTTGCTCGCTGCGGCAGGCGCGACGGAGTCACCAGATGTGTGAACTACCTGGACGACTTCGCCGTTCTAGGCTCCTCGTTCGAGGATTGCGCAATTAATCAGCAAAAAATTGCTGCCGTCCTTCGCAGGATGGGGTTCTACTTAAGCTACCCCAAACTCCACGCGCCTGCCCAGTGTGCAAGATTTCTCGGTATCGAAGTTGACAGTGTCCTTCTCCAGCTCCGCCTTCCCCGAGATAAGATCATTAAACTTAAATGTGTACTATTAGGGTTCCTCGGCAAGCGGAAGGCCTCACGTAAAGACCTAGAGAGGTTAGGTGGCCGCTTAGCCCATTGCGCTACTGTCGTCCGGGGGGGCCGCTCCTTCTCTACCAGGGTCTACGACGCGATTCGTCAGCCGCGTAAACCATACTACATGTTCCGCCTTTATGAGGAATTCAGGTCAGAGCTCAAGTGGTGGCTTGGTTACGTTGATACTTTCAACGGCTACGCAAAAATTCTTGGCTCCCACGCAGCTGTCGTTTCGGTCTACAGTGACGCCTCTGATTGGGGCTTCGGAGCGACCCACTCGGACGACTGGTTGGTCGGCTGTTTTCATGCAAACGAGCGTGACCTGGCCTCTGAGGTCGGCCACCATCATGCCGATGCGACTGGGGTTGGGCCCAAAACCCACATTAACCAGAAAGAGATGTGGGCTGTCATCGCCGCTGTCCGCCGCTGGGGCCATCTTTGGCAGGACAAAAGTGTTGTGTTCGTGACTGACAACATTACGGTTTGTGCTGCACTTGCCACCGGCCGCTGCATTAATAAAACCATCATGGGCTGGGTTAAGGAGCTCTTCTGGACTTCAGTTACCTTTAACTTCGATGTGAAGTCTGTTTACATTAGGAGCGGAGACAACACTATCTGTGACGCTCTGAGCAGGTGGCAAGATGTTCTTAGCAAGCACCGCATTGTTCGCGCCGATCCTGCCGGCCGTCTCTGTTGTGCCCAATTATTTAGCAACTAACTCTATCTTGCAGCTCTAACCTGTTAAAGTAACCCAAGATGCCTCTCTTCCAAATTCCCTCTGCTCGTGGGGGTTCCAGACCTTTAGATTATGTTACCCTCCAGGCAACCATAAAAATATTCTCGGAAGAGGCCGGACTAGACGCCTCCTCATTCTCCTGCCACTCGCTCTGCTGGGGTGGGTGTACCTTCCTCGCCCTACAAGGGGCCACCATTGATGAGATCGAGGTTCGCGGTGACTGGTCCTCGGTCTGCGTCTATAGATACATTGCTCCTCCTCTGGCTGACCGGATCGTTGCGGACATCAAGGTCGCCACAGCTCCTTCCGTCTTGGTTTAATTTCTTTATTTTTCTCCTGTCTGGTGTGTCTCTGACTTTGGCATTTGAGGCCGAAAAAAAAAAAAAAAAAAAAGGGGGGGGGAAAGGGGGTGGAAAAAAATGGGGGGGGGGGGGGGGGGGGGGGGGGGGGGGGGGGGGGGGGGGGGGGGGTAATAATGGAATATAAAAAAGGGGGGGGGGGGGGGGGGGGGGGGGGGGGGGGGGGGGGGGGGGGGGGGGGGGGGGGGGAAAAAGGGGGGGGGGGGGGGGGGGGGGGGGGGGGGGGGGGGGGGGGGGGGGGGGGGGGGGGAAAAAAAACAGCCAGGTGCAATTACGTTCTCTACTATTCTCACTTCCTGTAAATAAATAATGTACCCACCAATACTGTGTTGCCGTGCAATTCTTACACCCACGTATATACAACGTATATGCGGATGTAACCGAATTGCACAGTGCTGCCACCCAGGGGGCTCCTGGGGGGCTCACAGGATAGTGCCATGCACGACCACCAGGTGGGGCAGGAGCCTCCCTACACCTGTTGTTTATGTTGGCTCAGTCTGTCCCTGGCAGCCATAGCCTCCACACTTGCTTTCAAAACTTTTTTCTTATCCATTAGGTAGGGCATTTGAGGCCCAGCCAGGTGCATTACTGTTCTCTACTATTCTCACTTCCTGTAAATAAATAATGTACCCACCAATACTGTGTTGCCGTGCAATTCTTACATATATATATATATATATATATATCACCAAAGTGTCCCTCTTATCTGTACAAAGCAGATAAGAATGCAATTATATATTTATTCCCCATCGGAAATCTCTCTCTCTATATATATACGCCATTGCACATGCACAATTAATGACATATCAATCTGAACTTGGAATAGAAATGTATGGATGGGGAGTGTGGACGGGTGAGTCTGGAGTGTGGAATGTGGAGGTCCGAGTGTGGAGTGTGGATGGGGGAGTGTGGAGTGTGGAGGGGAAGGGGGGGGTGATGGGTGAGCAGGGAGCGGTGAGTGTAGAGGGTGGAGGACGGAGTGTGGAGGGTGGAGTGTGGAGTGTGGTGTGTAGAGGGGGGAGTGCGGTGTGTGGAGTGTGGAGGGTGAAGTGTGGAGTGTGGAGTGGGGTGTGTGGAGTGGGGAGTGTGGAGTGTGGAGTGTGGAGGGTACAGGGGAGGGCGGAAGGGGGAAGGATTAGGGGAGGGGAGGAGAGGGGTAGCATGTGTTGAGAGCCATTTGAGAGGGGAGTTGGAGGCTGGAGTGTGGATTGTGGACTGTGCAGTGCGGAGTGGGGAGTGGCTTGTGGAGGGGGAGGCATGGGGTGGCGGTGTTGAGGGGGGTGTGAATGGAGAGTGTGGAGTGGAGGGGGGGGGACTGTTGGTGGGGATGTGGAGTGGAGTGTGGAGGGTGGAGTAATGGAGGGTGAGTGGGGACTGTGGTGGGGAGTGTGGAGTGTGGAGGGTGGAGGGAGGGACTGTGTTGGGGATGTGGTGGTGGAGTATGGAGTTGTGGAGGTGCGACTGGGTTGGGTTGTTAGAGGGTAGAGTGTGGAGGTGGAGTATGGCGGGTGAGGGGCGACTGTGGGGGGGAAAAAGGATTGTTTTAAGGAAGGGTGGAGTAGGCGGGGTGGAGGGGGCGACTGCGTGGGGAGTGTAGAGGGTGGAGGGTGGAGGGTGAGGGGGGACTGTGGTGGGGGATGGAGGTGGAAGGGGGACTGTGGTGGGGATTGTGGAGGTGAGTATGGCGGGTGGAGGGGGGGACTGTGGTGGGGGGAGTGTGGAGGGTAGAATATGGAGGGTGGAGTATGGAGGGTGGAGGGGGGACTGTGGTGGGGGATGGAGGGTGGAGGGGGGACTATGGTGGGGGAGTGTGGAGGGTGGAGTATGGCGGGTGGAGGGGGGAGTGTGGAGGGTAGAGTCTGGAGGGTGGAGTATGGAGGGGGAGTGTGGAGTGTGGAGGGGGAGTGTGGCGGGGGGAGTGTGGATTGTGGAGAGGGGAGTATGGAGTGTGGTGTGTGGAGTGTGGATGGAGTGAGTGGCAACCGTTGCAGTCCAATTGGCTGGCAGATTTCACCCAGGAGCCGCAGAGGAAGCAAGCTGTCAAACTAGACTCTTCCATATCGGGCTCGGGTTTGGGTCCCTGGAGAAGCTACTATCAGTGGCTGCACACCTCGCTATTGCAGTCCCTCACGCCTATTATATTGCCCCCTCCCCCTGCCACAGCATCCACAGCCTCCTCCGCCACACCCCCACCTCGCCCGGCAGCCATTCCACCGCCCCCCCCCCCCCACCTTCCCCGCACCCCCACCACCGTCCCCGTTCTGATATGACCTTAGATGTTTCCAGAACGTGGAACTTCAACAACCACTCACCCAACCAACCCACCAACCATCCAACCTCCCCCGTCAACCTCGCCTCTCTCCTCCTTCCCAACGCATACCAGGCCTCCCCCACCCCCCCCCACCCCACCCCCGCCACCGCGCGTCCATGCTACTCCCGTCACCGCCTTTCAAAACCACCCCCGCCACGACCATCCCCTCCTCCCCCGCCTCCCCCCTCGACCTTCCCCGCCATCACCCCCACTTTCTGCTCAACGAAATTTGATTTCTACCATACGGCGTCACCAGAGAGTTATCCACCGAAAATACATATGTTGCCCCACCAATATATCCAATTCACGACACTCAGACAAAGGACAAGCAAGACATTCTTTATAATCAGGATTTATTGATTATGACATCAAAGAAATAATCAAACAGTCTGACATTGCCTCAGGGGTGTGCGGGAGGCTGGCTCCGATAACAGTGTTGTATAATTACATGACAGCAGGCAACTGGGACCTAGCGACATGGAAGAGCTGGCTTCCGAACGTTCTGCGTAATCGGTGCAAGATATGAGTAATCGGGCAGAGGAAGTTCTGCAGCAAGATAAGTCAAACATGGTGAACATGATAGCAACAAGAAAATACACACCCTCAGCACTTAACCCTCTAATGAAAGGGATGGGTGGGTGGGAAAGTCAGTGTTGTTCATTCTGCAGCTGGGCGAGAAGTGGGCGTAGGGAGGGTTTCGGGTCATGCGCTGAGCTTGATCTTTACCTTGTGCGCTTTGTCCGAGTGTCGGGAATTAGAAGACAAAATGCTGCTGTACTTTTGAATAGTTCAGGCGCAAAACCCCTATAAACGTCAATCCATACATTGAGATAAGCATTCGAATCAAATCATCGTATAGTTTGTTGTATACATTATTCCCTGTTATTTCTTCATTGCTGCATGTGATATATGCATAATAGACATATAGGTGTGTGGCTAATATATGTTAACGAGATGCAGAGTTTGAGACAAAGTAATATGCTAATGAGATGACGTCGTGGAAAGTTTAGCCGGCGGGTCAAGCGAGCCCTAGGCCGTGAATAAACCATTCAGTATCCAGAAGTCAAAGTGTTCAACCGTTGTACTTTCACACTGCATAATCATTACAACACAATATTGTCGATGTGCTTTCTTTGTAAGATAATGGATTATACAGGTTAGATTCAAAAAGGATTAAGCGTATAGGTTGTATGGGATTCAGGTCACAGCACCCACGGTCATTGGGGGGGGGGGTTATACAGTTTGAAATATTGTGCCGAGAGCAGGATTGAAACCCAGCCATCTTGCTATTCCAGAGGTAATTTGCTAACCATGACACTCCCAAGGCTCCCTGATGCAATCACCTTATCAATAGCCACCTGTCTAGGTCGCACCTTGCCTGAGAGTCGCACCTTGCCTCAGTGCTGACTACTACAGTATGTTCTCAGTGCTACTGAATGCACTGGTCTCCCAACCTTAATGACAGATGCCACTACACGGTAAGATAATGTATAATTAAATAGATTACAAATTAGGTTCATATTAGTGATGGATAAAGAATGGCCTAAACACAAAGAAGTATAGGAGGTTTAGCTAAGTTAGACCGGCATGGCCGGAGTGAGTAGGGCGAACAGGAATAACAGGATATCCTTCACAAGGTGACATACCTGTTGAACCAGTCCTGATGATGAGATCCATGGTGGACATATGGAGTTGCAGTGATCTTCTGGATAAACTTAGCTGGGCCAATAGGTCAGATCAGTAAGAGTACATGCTTCCGGTGTGGGTGGAAGGAGGGAGTTGGACATGCCATGATGCGGTATATCAAGCCATGGAGCCTGCAGCTTGGTCTCAATTGTGGGCCAGCACTATGAAGTCACCTTGAGTTGGCTCTTTCACAAGTCGGTACCCAATCCTGATATGACCTCAGATGTTGCCAGGACGTAAAGCTCCAACAACCAACCAACATGAAAGCTGCATAGTAGGATGAAGCATCACATTATGAAAATGCAAACACTGACCTATCTCTGATTCTAACTTAGATCAATCAATCAATAGTTCCGTCCTCTAGTCGAGGGTTGGATGCAATGGTTCTCCACTTGTCCCGTTGGTGTGCTGTTCTGATAGACTGTGAATAATTCAAGCCTGTCCACTGTGAAATATTTGTAAACCATGATGTTCTTGGTCTCCCTCTCCCTCTGCTGCCATTCACCTTCCCTTCCAACAATGTACGGTATATTGAACTCTGACGAATGATGTGGCCAAAATAAATAAGTTTCTTTGTCTGTATAGTGGCAAACAAGCTTTTCTTATTTTTAATTTTTCTGAGAACTTCTTTGTTGGTGATCTTCTTTGTCCATGATATTTTCATCATCCTTCGATAAGTCCACATCTCAAATGCTGCTAAATGTTTGTACATTTTCTTAGAGATTGTCCATGTCTCAGCCCCATACATTAGAGTAGACCACACATAACACTGAAGAATACGCTTCCTTGTTTGTATTAATATCTTACTTGATGTTAACACTCTATACATTTTGGAGAATGTTGTTCGGGCTATTGTTATCCTTCTTTTAATTTCTTCCTCACATCCCCCATCATTTGTAATCTTTTGTCCGAGATATATGAATTCGGATACTTGTTCTATGTTTGTGCTATCTATGGTTATATTGATATTTGGATACTTATGCAATTATTAAACATCCAGCCCTGTATTATATGGATGAGTGTGCACTTTCTCAAGTGAACTTAGGACGTAAAATACGGACAAATAAACAGAACTGTTGCTGTTTTGTCGGAATACGGTCACCAAACCATATTTGGTGTTGTTTGTGTGCTGGGATAGATGGGATGGTGAGTGAGTGAGCCATCAGTTGCACACCTCCTGTGGTCGGGTGCCGGGATAGCAGCGACCGACTGGATTAATTCGCTGGCGGAAGTGGAGGAGGTCGCACTATGTGACGCCCAGCGTTAATTAATGTAATGCTTGACAGCGGGTGCCATCATTGTCAGTGTAGTGGTGGGCGGCTACTGGGGTCGTGTAGTAGTAGTTAGGACTATACCGGAAACTGGGGAGGTGGTACTAAGCACATGTATGTATGTGATGTACAAGCATCATGCGAGTATGAGTATAAAGAAGCCGAAGGGATTATTCTGTTATAGTGTTATTAGCATATTATCAACATATTATTGTATCAGTATTATATTATTATAATATTGTTATAATAATATTATTATATTATTATACTATTAGTATACTAGTATTATTATCTTATACTTATATTATTATGATATTGTGATATTATTATATTGTGTGCTATCCACCCTACTATACGGAGCCGAGGCCTGGACAGTGTAGAGACAACAGGTGAAAAAGCTGCATGCCTTCATAATGTGACATCTGCATTCGATTATCAGGCTAACCTGGAAGCAGAAAGTGACAAATAAGGAAATACTCGAACGGACAGGACCGCCCTCTATTGAAGATCTTCTGATCAAAAAGAATCTCCGATGGACTGGACACCTCATGAACATGCCATCAAACAGGCTACCCAAGCAGATCCTCTACTCTCAACTGTCTTCTGGTTACAGAAAGAGAGGGCGCCCTCATCTCTGCTTCAAGGATACCATCAAGAGAAACCTGAAGCTGAGAGACATTAAGACTGACTCATGGACATCACTCTCACAGCAGAGAACTAAATGGAGAGCGACATTCAAGTAATGAAAGCAGTCTTTGTCGCATCACGACGGACAGCATGATGATGATGATGGGATTATATTATTATATTAATATATTATTATAGTATTATCGTATTATAGTAGTATACTATTATAGTATTACAGTAGTATAGTATTATAGTATTATAGTAGTATATATTATTATATTGTTATTATATTGTTATTATATTATAATAATTATATTATTCTTGTATTATTCTTATATTACTATATTGCTATTATTATATTATATTATTATATTATATCATTAGCCAATGGGCACTCTTCATGCATTTGCTCCTGACTAATACAAGGACTTGTGGCATTATTATATTATTATTATAATTATATTATATTATTCTTGTATTATTCTTTTGCTACTATGTTATTATTCTTATAGTATATTATTCTATTATATCGTGCATGTTGGCCGAGGCTAACATGGGTAATTTGCGCATGAGGCTGTCTATTCTTAGCTTTCCTCGTGCACCCATTTCCGCTTCAGTCTCACTTGGCTCGCTGCCTCTGCTCTGAACAATCCGATTTCCCCACCCTCCCACCCTTTCTTCTAGGGGGGTCAGCGCTGATCTCCACGTTGATTCATTCCTGTGTCATGAACTGTTCCTGGTTGCGCATCCCAGTCAGCACATGATCCTGGCCCCTGTTGCCTACTTGATCACGATAGACCTCTAACGGTCCCGACTTGTTTTGTTATTAAATTTTCAGAAACCATGTCTGTCTATGTCTTTCCTTCTTTCTGTGCGGCAAATTATTAGCCAATGGGCACTCTTTGTGCATTTGCTCCTAAAGCTATGGACAGACAGGTCGCGTGCATCACACGGGCGGCAAGTACAAGGGGTGGCATGCAGACAGCACGAGACAAAAAAGTTATACATATATTAACCGACTTGACTTTACCCGACCTCACTTTTTCCCAACCTCACACTACATACCTCACTCTACCCGACCTCACTTTACCTGACTTGACTTTACCTGACTTGACTGTACAGTTGACTTTACAAACCTTGACTTTACATGACTTGACTTTGCATGACTTGACTTTACACAATTTGACTTTACACAATTTGACTTTACAACACTTGACTTTGCATAACCTGCCTTTACACAACTTGACCTTGCCTTTACACAACTTGACTTTACATAACCTGACTTTACCTGACTTGGCTTTACATGACTTGACTTTACATGACCTGACTTTACCCGACTTGACTTTACCCAACTTGACTTTACACACCTTGACTTTACATGACCTGACTTTACACAACCTGACTTTACACCTTGACTTTACACGACTTGACTTTACACAACCTCACTTTACACAACCTCATTTTATACAACTAGACTTTACCCGACCACACTTTACCCAACAACACCATACAGTTATTGTGTATAATCAAATCTTGTAAAGTCAATTTGTGTAAAGTCAATGTGTGTGAAGTCAATTTGTGTAAAGTCAGGTCCTGTAAAGTCAGGTTGCGTAAAGTCAAGTGGTGTAAAGTCAAGTGGAGTAAAGTCCTTTCTTGTAAAATCAAGTCATGTAAAGTCAAGTTGTGTAAAGTCAAGTTGTGTAAAGTCAAGTAGTGTAAAATCAAGGTTTGTAAAGTCAAGTTGTGTAGTGAAGTCAGGTAAAGTGAGGTCTGGTAGAGTGAGGTTGGGTAAAGTGAGGTCAGGTAAAGTGATGTCGGGTAAAGTGAGGTCGGGTGAAGTAAGGTCAGGTAAAGTCTGGTCGGGTAAAGTCTGGTCGGGTAAAGTCTGGTAATGTAAAGTTGGGAAAAGTCAGGAAAAATTCAAGTCAAGTCGTGCAAAGTCAAGTCAAGTCATGTAAAGTCAGGTCGGGTAAAGTCAAGTCGGGTAAAGTCAAGTCAGGTAACGTCAAGTCGGATAAAATCAAGTCGGGTAAAGTCATGTCGGGTAAAGTCGGGGAAAATTCGGGAAAATTCGGCCAAAGTCCGAAAAGTCGGGCAATGTCGGGAAAAGTTGGCCAAAGTCGGGAAAAGCCAGGCAAAGTCAGTGAAAAGTCAAGCGGCACCACGTGGCAAGTGGCAAAAATCGCTCCAAAAGCGATTCTTGACACCTGTGTGACGCCCGCACGAGAACTGACTGCGCCAATCTGTTCGGCTTCTCTTTATTACATACATTTTTATTTTTGCCGACCTCGCGACTCTTGTCGTCCGCGACAGAACGGCAGGACTTATGCGTCCAGTGTGTTCGCAGCTTTACTCATATGAGGACTGGTGGCGCCACCACCGGCCCCCACCTTAACTTCCGGCGTTACCACTGTCACTTGCGCCAGATGATATATACATATACGGTTCATCAGGACTCCCATTCACATGGCTAATTATTTAATAGTAGCCTATTTTCACTCGCATAGCACTATATGTAAATGATGTATATTATATGCAAGTTACATTACCTAGTTTCACTCAGCGGCGAAAACTTCCCAGCGAGTGGAGTGTCCCGCCCCGTGCAGGGATGGAGGGGGACAAGGTGCATGCTGGTACCCATCCGCCCACACGTCCTCGATAGGAAGAGGGGCTGGGCGGTTAGGATACCACTGCAGTGCTTATTGCATGTGATGAAGTGTTTATCACTATCCACATACATATATATATATATATATCATGAACGGAGGCGGTTGTCCTATCGGTAGAGTGCGAGCCTGGCGTGGGGAAATTCGAGAGTTCGGCTCCCGGTCGAGTCAAACCAATATCTTTGAACTTGATACTTCTTGCTTCCTAGCATGACACTTGACATTGATGGGATGGGGACATAACTGCTGAGCTCAGTGTCAGGATAATGAGACTGTGTGGGATATCACGTCATGGTGCTGGCAGCCTGATTTCCCAGAGGGGCAGCACTATAACGTCCCCATGAGTGTGCACTGTCACAAGTCGATACCCATCCTGGTATGACCATATATGTTACCAGGATGTTAACCTCCAACAACCAACCAACCTATGTATATAATGTATTTTATTCACAAGGCTAAGGATCCTAAATGTGTCTCCTACATCAAAACCTGCCCACTGCGGAACAATTAGGTTATGAGATAGATAACACTGCTCTGAACCGATTCATGGCCGTTTTGCACTGCTACTAGTCAGGGCGGTGCCATTGTATCCTGCATTCCTATACATGATGTGGTCCACACCCAAATGTGCATCTGTGAATTAAGCTATCAGAAAGTGTAGCCTATTTGGCAGCAGTGGGACTCCCCCAAAGAAATATGTCAGCATGACCATATGTGTGTGACGTCCAATGACCGGTAATACAAATCAATGTGGTCTAGAGGTGTCATTAAATTAAACAAGGTTTAGTTTACTGGGAATCAATCAATCAACAAGACTCCTCTCTCTGTACTAAGAAGATCCATATACACAATCATGCATGGAGGGGCATCATTTGAACACTGTTATATTCCCTTAAGAGACTACTCCTATATCCTATTCCACACTTGGTTTTGTTGGGTTTTTTTTTTTGTGTAAACAAGAAAATCCGGTAATTTATTCAAATATCCAACGCAAAAGGATGTTTCATTCAAAACATATTTCCCAGTGTCGCTAATTGTAAATATGCCTAACACTTGATCGTTGAAGATCTCAGTAGGGATTTTGTTCTTGTATTTACTGCAATTCACTAAGTGAGGGAACTGTCAACGGTAGGAAATTGTTCTTCCTCATTCAACACTTCCTTGCCCTAGCCTATTAACTCCCAGACTCCGGTTCAGGATGGGTGAAATTGATTTTAAGGCATCGGTCTGAGTGATCATGATAGAGCGGTGCAATATAAAATTACCTTCACTGAAGATAAGGCAGTGTATTGGAAATGTGGTATGTGCTATTATATAGATAGAATACAGTTACCACCGGTACATTATACTATTGTTGTGGGGGGGTGATGAAAATGGGAAATATTGCACCTAGATTGGGACTCGAACTGACATCTCTTTGCGTTCCGGGCCCGTGTGCTAACCATTACACCACCTGGGCTCCCTGATTTCACTAAACTACCCACACCTAGCTGTCTATCTGGCTCCTTCCCTGAGGGGTCAGTGCAGACTACTACACTCGTCCCCCTGGAATTGTAAGCCTTTTAATGCTTACAATTACATACATACAGGCAATGCACTTACATATGCATACACATGGTAGGTTCAATAACTATACAGTGTGTAGCTTGTACAGGATCCTGGTCACGGCACCAGTGTTGCGGGGGCTGATTAAAATGGGAAATATTGCGCCTAGAGTGGGACTCAAACCCACATCTCTTTGTATTCCGGGCCAGTGTGCCAACATTTACACCACCTATGCTCCCTGATGTCACCACACTACCCACAACTACCTGTCTATGTGGCTCCATGCCTGAGAAGTCAGTGCAGACTACTACACTATCATGTGGAGGAAATTAATAATTGTTGTAATAAAACTCTGACATCGCGTTGCTTTGATGCATTTTGCTGGTATAATTTGGAACCAGGCTATGTAACATAGGGCAATAGTTTTATATGAAGACTTCAGGTGCAAAACCACGTAAACACCAACGCAGCCAAAAATGGAGATAAACATTGGAATCGAACCCTCAACAAGTTAATATACGTATATTGGTGCTCTTTTGTTCATTGCTCCATAGCCATGTGATCATATGAATAGTGGAATTAGTGAGAATTAAAATTATGTTCAGGTAAAGATATTGTATTCAAACTACAATTTTTGGATTGGCGTTTACGTATTTTGTGCACCTGAACTTTTCATATGTTAATTCAAAGAAAAGAGTTGCATATTTTTGCCTCAGACTGAAAGGACGCTGTGGCTACATTGGTTGAGTGCAGACTTCCCTTCTGAAAGGTTTGGAGTTTGATTTCAGGTCGATTCAAACCAATGACTTACACAATTGATAATTGATACCTAGACTGGTTCTCCGCATGACTTAGATAGGCCAAGGACTGGCTATCTTCGTGTTAGGGATAATATGACAGTGTGGGGTATCGGGTCATTGTGGCATGATTGGGCGATGTTACGAGCAAGTACCCATCTTAATATGACCTGACATGTTGTACGGACGTAAAACTCAAACAAACAAGCGATGTTTCACTGCTAGTTACAACAACCAAATCAGATAAGTTGCTAATGGACACTTACTCGCATTCCCTATGACACTTAATTTATATGGCTGAAACCTATGCAGTCTTTGTTATCTGACCGAGTTTCCTAATAAGGAAGTATGTGTCAAGATCCAGCAGGATATTGAACCACGCCAAGATCTCCTGACGATAGGAAAGAGATGCAAACTGCAGTGGTATGGTCATTTTTCCGTTTATCAGATCTGGCCAATAACATCTCCCATGGAATAGTGGAAGGTGGAAGACAAATTGGACAAAGGATGAGGTGGAAATACTATGTCAGAGATTGATTGATTGATTGGTGGTTGTTTTACGCCGTGTCAGCAGCATAGGCCATATTCACAGTGAGAAATGTTTGGTTTTTTGTTCAAACCATCGCTTTTACATGTAAAAGCAGACAATCAATTAAGTGCCAATAGACACTCATTGAATTAGAAAGCTCACAATCATATATTTGTGGTCAAGGGAAACAAATTCCCATAGAAAAAGAAAAGTTTTATTAATAATTGATAGAATCTATTTAGTAAACTATATGAGGTGGTACAATCCAGCTGCCCTCAAAAAGGCTAAAATGTTTTCCTGTTTTACCTTAGTAAAAAGGTCATGCATACTGTCTGCAGTGTAGGACTGTTGGCGCAGGGCCAACAAATCGACACAACTTAGTAAAATGTGTTTGAGTGTCAGCGGGGACTGACACCCAATACATTCAGGGGGAGGTTCCCCCTTGAGCAGAAAAGATTCTGTAAGCCATGAGTGGCCAATACGGCAGTGGCTAAGGACCACTTGGTCCCGCTGACCCCCCCATGAGTCTGTGGTGGCTTTCTATGTCAGAGAATGGACGGGACTGGAGTTTGGCAATTCACAGAGGGCAAT
The DNA here is from genome assembly GCA_030323885.1 of Branchipolynoe longqiensis. NCBI lineage: Eukaryota > Metazoa > Annelida > Polychaeta > Phyllodocida > Polynoidae > Branchipolynoe > Branchipolynoe longqiensis. Next base: position 35,743,480 of record CM059199.1, on the reverse strand, counting down.
GAAGAACAGAGAAAAATGGAGAAACTTGGTTGGCTTGTCATCTGTGGAGCCTCGAAGTGCCTCTGCAGTCATGGGATTGATATTATAAAAAGTCATGTTTCTTTTATTTAGCATCGCCTCTAGAGCACATGGATTTTCTTTTGTCTTGGATCATCGGTTATTGGACGTCAAATATAAGGTCATTATGACATATTTCCTTGGAGGAAATCTGCTGCCACCATGGGGTGATGCGGCAGGAGCATGTGCTCGGTGTGAGAGGCCTGACCAGAGGTTCAGTCACAGATACCGACACCGCGCGCGCACACTCATTCTCGGAAATGTCACCACATAGGCTACTTTTTCCGAGAAGCAGCAAAGGGCCTTGTATATCCACTTTCCCCTATAGACAGGACAGCACATACCACTGCAAATTTGTTCACCGAAAAGGATTGATCAGATGACTGGCAACTTTACCGGGGGACAAGCTATCACCTGAGCTGAGATTGGTGCTGATGATGATGATGATGATGAACATTTTTCATTGGAGTGTGTCAAGAACTCTGACTAAACAAATGATATTGCCTACAGCAGAACTGTCTTCATGTTGGCTGGCACTCAAACATTTTAATGTAGACCACCCACTCATGAGAAAGTGGTGACTCTGAAAAGGAATTCGTTGGCAATGGTAGTGGGTGCCTTCCACTTGTTCCGGGTGTCTGGCCATGGCTGCATCATAGGAAATATGCGAACTGATCAACCTGCGAAAATATTGTCTCAGAACAGTGTTGTTGCACTGTAATGGCTCACTCGCTCAGATCTAATCTCATTTATTCTCAAATATATCAAATTGCTGTGAAAGTGAGGTAAGGAATATTCCACCATCAATATTCTCTCGTTAACTCCCCTACCACACTGCATAAGCGTATGCTGACGTATGTAACACATGCTGCCATACCGCAGGAATTTTGAACACGCTCAAAAATACTACTTATGTCAAATATACCCATAACTTGTCTCAGCATACACCAGTGGCCTGTTAATGAATACTACTTATGCTAAATGTACCCATAACGTGCCTCAGCATACACCAGCGTACACCTACATGTGGGCGCAAAATCACATACATCGGTATACGTTGATACAATACGGCACAGTGTGACAGGGCCTTTAGATAAAATATCACTTCTTGTATGTATGCGCAGCAGTATGATACGCCAGTGTATTTCCACCCTCCCACCCTCCTTGACCATGGACAGAGGAGGGCTGGGTATGCACCATCGTGTGATTGTTTTATGTCATATGAGAACAGGTACCGACATCTGACAGTGCACACTCATGGTAACTTTATAATGCTGCCCCACTGGAATACAAGGCACCATGATTTAACATCCCACACAGTCAAATTACCCTCATCATCATCATCATCATGCTGTCGGTCGCGATGCGACAAAGACTGCTTTCATTACTTGACTGCCGCTCTCCTTTGTGCAGTTGTACATTTCATGAAAGCTGCCTGCAAAAGTGTTGAAGTGCTGCTGGCTTTTGCAAGTTACCAGCGGCACTCTCTCGGGGAGCAAATAGAGGTTTCACACCGGCAATAACATGTCAAGACAGGCGCAAAACTATTTGTCCCTGCAGTGGCTGGTCGGGAGATGTTGGGAGTTCCATACATCAACCGCCCTTAATGCTGCCACAGTCTACAAATTACCCTAATGCTGTGCTAACCAGTCATTTTCTCATCCTATTAATGTGGAGCGCCATGCAACGTAGCGCCACGTCTCAATTGTGTTATTCCTTGGTTTGACTCGGCCAGTATTCAAACTCGCAAACTTTGTCCTATCCTATTAATGCCAAGCACCAGGCTTGATAGCGACAAGTACAAATTTGATAAGTGATTGGTGTAACTCGGCTGGACTTCGACCTCCAGACCTTCCGCACGGCATCCGGTCCCTACCCATAGTGTGATACTGATAGCTCTGCGGTTGTGGAGGCATACATAGAAGAAGTGATATTTTATCTAAAGGCTGTGCCATATTGCATCAACGCATACCAAAGTATGTGATTTTGCACCAACATGTTGGTGTATGCTGGTGTATGCTGGTGTATGCTGGTGTATGCAGAGGCAAGTTATGGGTACGTTTAGCATAAGTAGTATTCATTATGGGTATGCCGGAAACATGTGCTGTACCCATTTGGTCACTGTGGGGTTATAATCAGGACTACACTTCTCAACCATTCCGCGACAACCGCTATCTATGATCCTATTGTCCGCACATCGCCCACTCCGATATTTTTAACGATCAGTCTACGTGAGTTTCCACTGAAATGAATATGTCATCCACTCTGCATTTTTCAAATGAAACCCACAACTACCAATCAGGGGTGGGCTTCGCTTTTGTTTCAACCGCCACCGCCATCAACAAATAATTGCGGAAACAGTTTGATTGCACCTTGTATGGAAGCGGCTCTTCCAACTGACAATTGAGTGTCGAGTGTTGACTGATAAGTGTTGATGACGGAGTGACTGTAGAGTAAACTTGTCAAGGAGTCTTCAGTCAAGTAAAAACACTGATGTATGTACGTTCAGTTAAAAATGTACTATACACCTGTTTGCTTTTCACCAATCCATTCCCCAGGCATGCTTTCTTTGCCCACTGGTCCAGCAGTCTGGTTGGTTGGTTGGGTGTTGGAGCTATATGTCCTGGCAACATGCAACGTCATATCAGGATGGCTACTGACCTGTTGTGAAATTCTCCGATTAAGTAAATATAGAATATCAAGATGGCTAAACAGGAAACAGTACTCCCTTTATAATGCTCACCCCGGGGGAGGGAAACAATGTCCCTTTAAGCACAATATCCTCCCCCTTATCTTGCCCAGCCACACAGTCACCACATCTTATGTAAGCTCATGATAGCCAGGTGGTGGCCAAAGCTGTGTGGGAGGGGGGTAAGTCTTTAAAGCAGCCAATGGTGAACTATTTTAAGGAGACATTATGAGAAGTGACTGGTGTGCAGGAGTGTAAGAGCCAATAAGAATGTCTATAAGATGCACTGTTGCATGCATCTAAAAACATATATAAACTGAATAAAACTAAGCATGAGGATCTTTTATCTACCTACACCTCTGCTGGTGCTGGACTGGAACCGCGTGTTGTGTCATGTGCGTCTCTACTATGGGGTAAGCTCTGATACATAATTCATATGAATAGAAGATATAACAAGGTAGTATGCCTTATGCAGGATAGTATGCCTTATGCAGGATAGTATGCCTAATGCAGGATAGTAGGCCTTATGCAGGATAGTATGCCTTATGAACCGTATGCAGTATACTGGATGTTTCGGCAGTATAGTCTTGTTGAGCAGTACAGCTACTAAATGAGAGAACATAATATAAGTAACCATAGCCCTCGCGTACCACCTAACTGGATCGGCCATCAATAGATTCAAACGCCCGCATATATGATATGTGGGGACCTCCAAATACGGGATTTCATACTGTGACAGTGCGTACTCATGGGGACTTTATGGTGCTGGCCCACTGGGAGACAATGCCACCATTACCATGACCTGATATCCCACGCAGTCACATTATCCTGACACTGAGCATATTAGTCCTTGCCCTATCCTAATAATTCCAAGCGCCAGGCTAGGAAGCAGCAAGTACCAATTTTGTAAGTCATTGGTTTGACTCGACCAGGAACCAAACGCCTGATCTCCCTCACGGGAAGCTTACGGTCAACAGATTCGGCCCCCTCGCCCGGGGACTTTTCAACCAGACTTCAGTCAAGTAAAACACTGATGTGTGTACATTGTGTTAAAAATGTACCATAAACCTGTTTTCTTTGCCCCAATCCATTCCCCAGACACGCTTTATTTGCCCCCTGGTCCCGCTGAGAGGTTGGTCGGTTGGTTGGGTGTTCGAGTTTTGCGTCCTGGCAACATGAATGTCATATCAGTGTGCAATCATGGAGACTTTATAGTGCTGCCCCAATGGCAGACAGAGCCAGGCGTTCAGCATTATGAGAGGACGAGAACTGGTTAGCTCAGTGTCAGGATAATAATGTGACTGAGTGGGATATCAGGTCATGGTGCTGGCAGCCTGGTCTCCCAGTGGGGCAGCACTATGAAGTCTTCATGAATGTGCTTTGTTACAGGTCGGTAACCATCGTAATATGACCTTGGGTGTTCTCAGGACATAAAACTCCAACAAGCAAGCAGCGATCAATTTCTCAGATGACCTTATAACCACATGAAAGTTTGGTTTAACCATACAGGAAGTTGCCTGTGGTCCGAAAACGTTGTTTGGATTAACCAATAGTTTTGATTGATCGACTTTGGTTAAACCACTGAATATGGCGGCCATTTTCGAGGCGCTTTTTATCTCCTGTCTGAAAAGGGAGACCTATCGGAGACGCACCCTGAACGGAAATAAGCCAAAAAGCATCATGGAAACGTATCGGAGACGTCTCGGAGACGGACCCTGAACGTGGCCCTGTTAACTTTGCTGGTGCTGATATTGCAGATTGCCAACTCATTCAGGCAGGATGCAGTTAGTCACACTGTTCTCACGCCGGTACCAGCGAAGATAGCTTGCTGCTAATTGAATTCCGGGCATGGTTACGGCAGGCCTCAAATCCGCAGCGCTGCTCGGTAATGGGAAATAGTAACTCACGCCAGCCCGCGGTCCACTCCTAGGCTCCAGCTTCTAGATGTAGTTCCATTTTCAGCCTCTAGGGTTAGATCCAGGCAGGCGTTCAAGATAATGCCGCAGTCACATTATGACGTGTTGCACCAACGTTGGACAATGCATGCCAACGCATTGGGTTTTTGGGCGAAACATCGGTACACGTCCGGCACGTTACCGGCGCGTTACCGGCGCATCGGTACACATACACTGATAGCAACGTGTGAGCCAACACGTCGGCGCCCGCTGGCTCGCGCCGATCGTTTTGTGCTTGCACACAACTTTTGATGCGCCCCGATGCGCCCCGATGCGCCCCGATGCGCCCCGACGGGTTGGAGGGGATGTTACAACGGCGGAACGCTGGCAGACCGTTGAGCAACGTAGCTTAACGTTGGCATTTCTTTTGCCAAAATGCGACCATTCCGTTGGCGCGTCTGCAACGTCCCATCGACGGGTAGTGGGCGCACCATTGGCGTTGCTCCAGCATTTCTCGGCGCGTTGGACTAACACGACACCAACATGCTACCGGCACGCCATCAATACGCTACAAGCGTGCCAATAACGCGCTACCAACATGCTGCTGATGCGCTAGTAGCATGCTACTAGCGCGCCAATAACGCACCAATAATGCGCCAATAACGCACCACCAACCCGCCACCAACCCGCTGCGCCCCGTCAAACTTTGTCCCAAAACACCGAAAAGTTGGACGTGTCTCGCGTGCTAGCAAATATTTTGCCCGTTGGCAGCACGCCGGAAAACACGTCGTAGTGTGACTGCACCATGAGTGTTTAGGGATCCAGCATTGACGGACCTAAAGCAACACATGTTTGTTGTTAATTTTTTGTTTTGACCTCCTAGCAATAGGTAAGGTTACAGACTATACGGGCTGGCTGAATGAGTTGAGCGACCGTCTCCCGTTTTGGTAGATCATAGGATTCGAACCCACGTCAAACCTATGACTTAAATATTGATATTTGTCTCTTCCTAGCTAAGGGTACTGGATTATTATGATAGAGTAAGGACTGGTTTAGCTCAGTGTAAGGAAAATGTGACTGAGTAGGATATCAGCTCATGTTGGCAGCAAAATCTTGCAGTGGGGAAGCAGTCTAAAGTCGCAATGAGTGTGCACTGTCACAAGTCAGTACCCATCTTCATATTGCCTTATATTTTGGCAGGGCGTAAAACTCCAACAACCAACCAACAAACTAATCAACAAGCCATCTAGGCTTCACGATTTACTTTATCGGTGTCGCAACCAGTCAAGTTGGGAAGAATCTGAAGGAGGCAATATCAAATTCAAACAGAAGTGGACAGATCTTTTCAGCTGAGCATGCGCAGTGAATTAGCACCTTCCTACTCCCAGCAAGGGGCGCGTGAATTGTGGAAATATCCGATAATATTTTTTCAATGAACATATTGCACGATATTTCGCTGCTAAGACAACATTGTTTCTCCCCCTGACAACTGGAAAATCCCCAATAAGACATTTTCTAGAGAGGATGCTGCACAGTGAGCTGCTACCGATAGCATTAGTTCTTCCACAACCGCCAGAGGGAGAGGTGCTGTTGGCAGTCTTTTTGTGGTGTTCTCTGTGGTGGAGTGGTTAGAGTGTCTGACTTTTTTCTAGGTCGGACTCCTAACCTGAAGGTTGGTGGTTTGATTCCCCGTGCCCCCACCTCTGCCAATTTGGATTTCCACCGCTGTGTATAACTTACAGTGACATCAAAGGCCAGTTGCTCTCATACCTTGTCTATGTGGTGTGGGAGGTTAAAAATTGCTTGGGTCGGTAAAAGTGTAGACTCAGGCTTTCTATTGACAAACTGTCTAATGGTGAAAACAAGTCTATTCAGACTTATCCATGATACTTTGATAGGCAGTATCAATCTTAAAGAAGAAAAAAGAAGAAAAAAGAAAAAAAAAGGATAGAGCCCAGTATGACATCAAGGCATTTGCATTTGGGTAATTCTCAATAACTGTGTCCCACATGTTTGGGTTCCATGTTACATTGTTGTTGATTTAACCTTTTTGAGGGATAGTATGTCAAATAGTTATTGTTGATTCTGTGTATTCATTCCGTTAGCAATGCTACATGTATTTAATCTATCACACAAAATGTATCCCAAATATGCTTGTGTTGTGTGATTTTGTGCGAAAGGGAAAATATGAAAATTTGCATATTGACACCATACTTCTACCCAAACATTTGTTAAAACTGTTGTTCCTGTAAGAAGCAATTCTTTTGGTTTACCTGTAATCAATTACATCTTACTTGAATTGTTTGCGTGTTCAAATGATGTTATGGATGTCCATTCAAATAAAGTTATGGATGTGTTTCTAAATAATGTTATGGATGTGTGTTAAAATGATATTTTGGCTCGATGTTACATGGTTAATTTAAACAGGTTTCTGTACTGTTATCACATCAAAATCGAAAATTTGACATCATTTTTGCAGAAAATATTAGTCTGCGTATGACCATGAATTCTGCTATTGCTTGGAATGTTTTTACTTTCAGTTTCCATGGCATAAAAGTGGTACACAACTTATGAGAACGACCCATATGTCGTTGGCTACGTCATTGGAAGATAATTGAGCATGGTGCCATTCTTTCTAGGAGAAATTAATTAAATCGTGAATTGTGACATATGAGTACGCGGTATTCAGCATACCCTATGGTGGAAATAATGTGAGTCGGAATATTCCCATGTTCCTTCCTGGAATCCCATCAATTACTCACTATCAAAGTGTTTTGAATAATTATATTAGGCTCCTCCTTACTATCTATTTCACTATGCATTACACTATTTTAAAATATTGTTTTTCGATGAGTAACTTGGCTGGAAGAGCAATGCTACGGCACTGAGAAATTGCGTGTTCAGAGGAATAAACATACTTAGCAACAAAATACATGGGGCCATTAAACAAGAAATAATGCAATTTAAATATTGGTGTGTTGGAGATCACACATGCCACATCAGCAATGCTAGGTTCTCTTAAATTGATCTTCTATACAACAGTAAAGGTTTAATTGTAACAACTTTATCTAAGTTGGATATATAGAAACAAAATAATCTAAATGAGATTTTGGTTAAAGAATGTTCTTTTTTCGACCTTGAAGATTGATACTGGCTATCATGGATACGTCTGAATAGTCTTGTTTTCACCATTAGACAGTTGATCGATAACATGCCCACCCCTGCACTTTTAAAGAACCCAAGTGATTTTCAACCTCCCTCACCACGTAGACATGGTATGAGTGCAACAAGCCTTTGATGACGATATACCTGATACACAGCACCAGGAATCCAAATGCGCAGAAGCGATGGGATGGGGAAATCGAACCAACAACCTTCAGATTAGGAGTCTGACATAGAAAAAAAGGCAGACACTCTAACAACTCCGCCATGTCAAAGAACACAGAATTTGTGATGATTTAATTGTTAAATTCTGCTTTAATCAATGTTCACCTGGGAAATGACACCAGGCCGTGTCGGCCCCCTGGTGGCAGACACCTAACCACCCCCCATTGATGCGCGCACTGCATTATGGGATCAAGTTGCACTCAATAACCTCCACTACAATTCACACTACACAAACTCCCACTCTCTGCAGTGGGTGAGTGATCATGGCGTTTCCAGACTAGCACCGGCTGAGATCACATCAGGCTCCGCAATGATTTGTCATTACCACTCTTCCTTCTGGAGCGGGAGGGGACTCTGAACAGTGCTGGATTTGTGGGATATTGGGTCATGGTCCCTGTGGGGCAGCACTATAAAGTTGTTATGAGTGTGCACTGTCACAAGTCAGTATCCATCTCAATTTGACCTCATATGTTACCAGCACTTAACACAAAAACAAAGTAACATATATATTGATATATAGGCATAATATAACGGACATGAATATGTACAGATATATATTCCGAGATGGTATATATGTATATGTATGTGTATAAGAATATGTGGGTATAAGAATATGTGCATCTGAGCACTTCCGTTATTTTAAAATAAAATTGACTTACATACGGGTTTTACGGTAATAAGGGTATAACACCTTGTTTCCGCAAGGAAATCATATATTGGGCTGCTGGAAACAATCCATCACCACGGACTGCGCCTGGTCATTGGGGCCTTCCGCACCTCACCAGTTCAGAGGCACTACGTCAAAGCCAATGAACCATCACTTAACAACAGGAGAATCAAACTGGCCATGGAATATGTAGTCAAGATAAAAACCTTTGCATTGAAATTCTACACACAATTATCTATTCGAGTAACATGACGAATCCACGTATGAAGCCAGGCCAAATTACATCCGGCCACTGAGGCCCCAAATGAAACTTCATTTGGAGGCCTTGGGCATAGATTTGGACATGTTGGAGGATGCCAAAGTTCCAGAACATCCCCCGTGGTCGTTGAGGAAGCCATCGGTTATCCTCAGACTCACGGAACTGAGGAAGTCTGGGACACATCCACTCGAGTACCAAGGACTGCATGCCGAGATTCAAGGCTAGTTTGCAGACCACCTCTCCATATACACTGATGGTTCGAAACACCAACGCTGGGTAGCTGGTGCGGCAATATGCCGACGGGAAAGATTTGGTGTATGCTTGCCCGATCAGAGCTCAATTTTCACTGCGGAAGCCCAAGCACTCCTTCTCGCATTGGAGTGTATCAAGGTATCCAATCACACTAACTATGTTATATAAAGTGATTCGTTCTCTTGCCTCCTGGCTGTTGCTGGACTGAACATGAATCACTCTATTCTAGCAATGGTCATTTATAAAATTAACCAACTAGCAACGGATGGGAATGACATCCACCTGTGCTGGGTGCCTGGCCATGCCTGCATACAAGGAAAAAAACAAGCTGATTGGGCTGCGCAGAAGGCCCTGATTTGTGATCTTGAACCATGTCTGATCCCTTACTCTGATATGAAACCACTAATAGCCACCCACATAACATCCAAATGGCAACATGAGTGGGATGAAAACATCAATAAACTTAAAGAAATTGAACCATCTGTGGGAAAAACCACCACAGACTCATGTGGGAGGTCGGCGGGACCAAGTGATCCTTAGTGTAAAAGCGATTGTTTGAACAAATTTCTCGCAGTGAATATGGCCTATGCTGCCGACACGGCATAAAGCAACCACCAATCAATCAATCAACCTTGTTTCCACGTGTTGAACTGAATTCTAGTTTTGTTGGGGAGATGCAAGTGGGAAATATAGCGCCTAGAGCCAGAATCAAACCCACATCCAATCCGGGTCAGTATGATAACCATTACACAACGTAGGCCAAATGACGTCACCAGCCTACCCACGCACACCTGTATATGTGGCTCCTTTTCCTGAGAGGTCAGTGCAGACTACTACACTATCCTCATTACTGGCCTTGGATGGGAGGAACGAGGAAACAGGAGTGGGAATAACATAACTTTATTATCAAGACAATCATCGACGTTGCAACATTCATTTAGATTATTCAGGGGTGAGCAGGTCCGCAGGCGATGTCTGACATCAGCTTGAAGTTATACAATAATATGATAAATTGATCAACAACATATATACAGTGTTTTTTTATTAACGGGAAAGTTAATACAGTAGTGGCATAACTCTAACAGTCTGTAGGATTGGTGTTTGAGTATGTGGCTATGTAGGTAGGCTAAAGTGAAAAACAATACAGACGGAGAGAAAGAAGAAAGTAAAGCAAAGTAAGAGTATAAGAAGAGAGAGTCCAAACCCCTTTGGTGTATTATATATAGTACATGGATTCTTGGTATAGGATCATGCCATTCTCTGAACCAAGAGGGAGGCGGCATTCCCAGCTCCTCCAATAGGGACTCAGCATTTGTGGTTACCATGACCCCCAGTGGTCTGCCCACCACGAGAGCTGGTTGAGCTGTGGCCACCACCAACCCTGACCCCTGTATGCGTTGACCCCTAACTGAGCAGAGAGCCAGGCTCTGAGTGCACTCACCCAGACCTGCCAATCATCCCTAATTCTATAATTACCTGCCCTCAAGCATGGGTTAAGCCATATGTATACACTCCTTACATATACACACACTCTTGGCCGGCCACACAGAATAATAATAGAGGATTTCCATTTGACCCCACTGCCGATTATCGGAATACTTCACAAGTGGTTTGTGATCATTAAATTGTCAATCAGATTTGGATGAGTAGGGTCATCAATCAAATTAGGAGTAGTGATTGAGTTGGTGGAGATTATTGGATCACATTATCTAACATAGTCATAACTGATAAAGAAGATATACACATCGAATCATATATTTTACCTGCAAGATCTTTAATGTTAAATGTGTGTTGCTTTTTATTTGTCTCGTTATTGTTTATTTCTATCGAGACAAGTGCAGGTAGTGGGTGGGTGGGTTTTTAGAAGAGATGTGGAGCTGACGAGTGTCAGTGGAAGAGTGGAGAGGGAGGGGGAAGCAGAGGTTTGAGGAAGAGTGTGGGCGAGGGAGCCTCTGATTGGCTGGTAGTCAGTGGGCAGTCCGAGAATGGGCAAAGGGGCAGCGGACAGCCCCAGATGATGTTACCCTGCTGGCAGCCATCCAGAAGCAGTTTGACAAGCCTGGGGAGCTGCTGAAGGGCCGCCTCCAACACCGGCCTGTACGCAGAAGGCAACATTCTCCAACTATGTGCAGGACTCTCTGATGACGATGCCCTGGGCACGCTTCAGGAATACATGGGCAGCTATCAACCGCATTCTGTCACAGGCATTGGAGGATGGTTGTTGACCTGAGGCACCAGTGATTCCGGTGGGTCCTGCAGCTCCAGTGGCTCCAGTGGCTCCAGCCGTGCTTGTGGCTGCAGCGGCTCTAGTGATGTGTGTGCCTCCTGTGGGGCCTTCTCAAAGTGAGCTGTACCAGCCCAACCACAGCAGTGGACCCAACAGCCACCACCAACATCACCATGGACATCACAAACCCAGGACTATGTCCAGCAGTATATGCTGCAGCCACTGCAGTCTGTGGTGGAGCATCCGCACCATCCATCTGTGCAGCCCCAGCCTCAACCTCAACCTCTGCCTGTCCAACCTGGCCTGATGCGCCATCAGCCAGTGCAGCCTCTTCCTCAGCTAGTGCCACATGATATGGCTGTGAACACCATGCCTCCTCATGCATGTTCTCACTGGCAACCTGCTTCCAGCACTGTGAGTGTGCCCTGGACCTCAACTCCAGTTACCAGTGGCAGTTCTACTCCCACAGTAGCGGCAACTGGAACGTCACCAGGGTCGCCTAGCCAGACGCCCGATGGATTCTTGAACTAGTTGGGGCTGTCGGGGATCTCCTGTGTGTTGGGGGTGTCTAATTTAGACCTCTTTCCCTCATCAGCCCCGATGTCACCATCAGGGGGGGCCCAACAGTGATAACTGAATGTGTAAATATGATTAAGTAGGTGCTTTTTTCTCTCTTATTGTATTACGTTATTATGTTCTTATGTTCTTATGTCTATTATGTTATTATGTTCTTCTCTCTATATATATAAAGATGTTCTTGGGATGTAATAAAGATATTTGTTAAACTAGATGTTTGGTATCTGAGTTAAATAATGTCATAGAGCTGTGTTATAAATTAAACTATAAACGATAAGAATTTAGCCAATGAAAATAAAAACATATTAATATTAATGACACAAGTATTTTCTCTCTCTTCCCCTCTCTTCCTCTCTTCCTCTCTCGCTCTCTTTCCCCCTCTCTTCCTCTCTCTTCTTTCTTTCCCGTCTCATCCCCTTTCTCTCCCCCTCGCTCTTCCCCTTTCTCTCCCCCTCTCTCTTCCCCTCTGTCTTTCCCTTTCTCTTCCCCCTCTCTGCCCCTATCTGGTCTGCTCTCTTCCCCACTCTGTTCCCCTCTCTGTTCCCCTCTCTCCCTCTCTGCGCTGTGTTTTTAGTATGTACATCAATTAGTATTTTAAAGTAGGTTATGCTGCCAGGGTTTAATTGTTCTAAAAAGAGAGGAAATAAATTATAAGTATTTTAAACTACATTTGTGCCTGAGTTTAATTAGGTTATAACAAATTACATTCAAAACCTAATAAACCTGTCTGAGTTTAATCATTTTATAACAAATTAAAATCAACACCTAATATACCTGGAGGTATATAACAAATATAACAGACATGTTATTGTGTTTTGATATCTAAATTGGATAAAGTTTATTTATACAAATAGACATATAAACATCTCCTAACAGTAACAACATGCTGTTGATACGCTCACGTTACTCTTGCCATACTCTAGGGCCATGCTCGCTTAAGCTAGGGGTACGCTCATGTATGTTAATGGAACATTCTGAGTATGTTATATATGTCAGTGACACACGAAGGGTGCCAGTTGTACATATGGCTAACATGTACCAACGTACCCCAACGTATCCCAAACATACTCCTAATGTATGCTGACGTAGCCCTAACGTAACGTAGCGTATGTGGAACGTATGAGCCACACGTCGACACACGTTGGAAATTTTGAGCATGCACAACATATTTTCGGAGCCGCGACGCACGGCGACGTAAGACCTGCCTCAAAGACCTGCCTCAAAGTAGACAAACTGCACGCCACCTATGATATACACAAAAGAACTAAAGCAATGTTATTAGAAAACAGAAGAATAATCCACCTAAAAACCCTAGCGTATGGATATAGTCGAGACAATAAACATCTAATCCAACCACTAAGAAACACCAGAGCAAACAATGCACCTCTACTAAGGCAGACTAGAAGCCAAATCAAAGCTCATGAAAGAAGCCCACTGGAAATGGCTGCCAAAGTATGGAACCCACAAACGGTAAAGGAACGACAAATTCCTGACATAAAAACATCCACAAAATATCTGCGCAAAATAAAACCTGGAAACCCCCTCTAAGCTGTTCCACAAGGGGGCATGTGATATGTCACGGCCCACCAGCTGGACAGCCCATGCCAGAAAACAGACAGATAACATCAAATCCAAACATAAACCAACTACCTATTATGTACAAGCCTATAATATGTAAATAGAGTAGGCTAGTCTAGAATTAAGTGTAGGAAACAATAAAAAGAGGAAGACTCTTAACAAGAAAATCCAAAAAACTAACATAGATCACTAACCACAAACCATAATCTTAAGAAACACAGACCGATAACTGCCCAGCATTGAAAACAAGCTTGAGCTTATATGCTATGGACAACATAATATAAGTAACCATAGCCGGAACGTACCCGACATATGCTCAACCTATATGTAACGTATGATGACGTACTAAGGTAATTAACATGTTTTTATTCCTTTGCCCAAATTGGATGTGAGTCAGGCTCACAAAAATAGGCCAATGGGGAAAGGTTGCCGGCGTCGAGCACTGGATGTCGGCATTGAATGGCATAATTATAGTTTAGCATTGACAGAGGTGTTGGAAAGTTCTTAAATTTATCCTGAATGTAAAGGTCGAGAAAATACAACAACCCTATTTGTTTCTAGGATAATTTAATATGAAACAAAGAAATGCACTACACTTTAAGAATTGCGATGCCAACATCTTAAATTGACCACCAATTGGCCTATTTTCGTGAGGGCGACTCGTGTACTTGGCAACTTGTAGGCCACAGGTAACTGGAAGGTGGGTTGTGTATTAGATAACAGATTCACCCGCTACTTGTAGTACACGGGTGAAGGACAACATAGTGTAAATACGGGCGAAAATAGGTTTAGTATGGAACATGAAGTAGAAACTGGGGCTCCAATATCAAATGGCTATGACTATAGGCACAGAGTTGGTGAAATGGGCGAGAATGCAAAAAGACAAGTTGGCAGCCAGAGAACACCACCGATTTCACTTTTAAATTGCATTCAAGTATATGTTTTATTATATTTTCCAACTCAAAAGTAGCTAGTAAACATGAAGACATATACAAAGAATAAATGTTGCTTTTAGATTGAGAAATTAGGCTCTCATAAAGACTCATTTCATTAGCCCGATTTGTCGACCATCTTCACCAGTGTACTACGAGTACCGGGTGAATCTTTTATCTAGTTGTGTATAAGCCACCAAGACAATGCACGTGCCTTGTTGGTAGGGTAGGGTTTCTCTTTATTAATGATATCCACATGCGCTGAAGGGCAGACTGGACAGGTGGACGGTTTGTGTGAAACTGTTTATGTGACTAATCAGCAGCAGCTAATGATCTCATCTTAGTGGGTGATGGGAGAATAGTGAGAATTCCGCCCAAAGCGGGATTCGAACCCAGATGTGTGCTACACCAGGGCACCCATGATACCTATTGCACTTACTGGATGCGGTGGCCGAATCCGTAGGGCGCAGGCCTCCAGTGCGGCATGTCGGGAGTTCAATTCCCAGTCGAGTCAAACTAATTACTTACAACATTTATACTTGTCACTTCCTAGCCAGACGTTTGGTATTATCAGGATAGGGTGATGCCTGCTTGGCTCAGTGTCAGGATAGTGAGACTGAGTGTGGTATCAGGTCATGGTACTGGCAGCCTGGTCTTTCAGTGGGGCAGCACTATAAAGTCGCCATGAGTACGCACTGTCACAAGTCGGTACCCATCCTGATATGACCTTAGATGTTGCCAGCCCTAAAACCCCAACAACCAACCAACCTAGTAGTAGGTGAGGATACAAGAATCCACTAACAAGCAATATTTCTAGTTGAGCCACCCAGTGGGATTGTTCGAACCCTAGCCTAGTCAAACCAATGACTTAAAAAGTTATACTTATCGATTACTAGCCAGGTGCTCAGCATTATTAGGATATGGCAAGGACTGGTTCGTGTAGTCTCATGATAATGAGATATCAGAGCATGGTGCTGGTGGCTTGGTTTCCCAGTGGGGCAGCACTATAAGGTTCCCATGAGTGCATACCGTCAGAAGTTGATACCCAGCCTGATATGTCTATAGATAATGCCAGGAGGTGAAACTCCAAGAACCATCCCCCTCACCACCACTTGGTGACAGTAGGGACTGTGCTGACCTCTGTTGCCCTTTTGAGGCAACATGTATTTCATTCAGATGGAACACATTAAAAATACAGGTACACAGTTGCTGGAAGTCTCCTCAGTTAGAGCCAGTAACATGGCATTTCATTATCTGAACTCCTTCAGTCAGTGGTGGGGGAGGCAGGGTGGGGGAGGGTGGACCCCCACCACTCCCATGAGCCCCCTCCCCCTGCTGGGTAAGGGGGTGGCGGGCCAACCCACCCACCCCAAGTCAGATACATATTTTTCCATCAAGTTCACCAATCACACTTACATGGGAATATCTACCCTATATATCTTTACATAACATAACATCAGTGGTCACCAGTCCCTTAGATTGGGACAACTCCAAAATAGTAGGAGTTTCTACATGCCTTACTTTGAGAATTACATATTGCATCATCGTTAGTTCAGAAAACTGCCACCTTGTGGGGCAGGGAGGGCTCACTACACATACACACTCCACCTCCAGCCGGACAGCTGGATTTGGCAGGTCCTGCAAACACTCACACACACAACCCATATGCATTATCACCTGTGCTCTAACACTCCCTCAGATACTGGCAACTGTAAATCATGTCTTAACTTAATTATTATACCCATTCTGTGGTATTCTTCACAGACTATTTGTCTGGGTGAAGACACCACAGTCTGCAGCAACTGTATATGCTGTCCTTAGTCTCAGCATTTACCTCCCTTTATACAATATATAATACCAACAGACTTCAATTCAGTAATACATGTAAATATACCAATACAGCAATAATTGTCCAGAGTTCTTATTATCCAGTGGTTATATTTGATGTAGAACCTTAGAACAATCTGATATTAATTATCACTGTATACATAATCTACCATGGTTTCATAACTTTGTTTGAATATTATGCATATGTATTTACCAACATGATAAAATGAATTAGGTATTATTAGAGCGTTTTTATAGGGCTACTTATACAATTGGAATATTATTATATTGACTTTATTTAAAGTATTATTTAGTTATGAACCAGACCTAAAAAGCGGAATATTTTACAACATGACAAGTATTTCGAAGTAAAGATACAATTTAATTAAAAATGCAACTTCTTCAGATTCTCTGAAACCACAATTTCCCCATTTAACAAATACTAAAGAAATATTAGCAACCATCCTATGAATATGAATAAGAATCAAATTAACTTCTTTGAAACCACCGTTTCCCCATTTAAATAATAATAATAATAATCATAATAATAATCATAATACATATTAGCAGCCTTTCACTCAATTTCAAGAAAAATGTGCCTAAGAAACAAACCTGCTGCTTTGCTGTGCTTGGCCTCAGTAATCTCTCCTTATTCATCATCTGAAGTTTGCGCGAAAGGAGAGGGTCCCTCTTTGTGGGGTCAGGCTTCTTGTTCTGTGCTTCTGTGTGTAACCGTGGCCGTAATCGATTAACACGACCCGGGCGACTCGGGTCACCCGAGTTGTCAGAATTTCAAATAGAACACCGCGAGTGGAGTCGACAAATACATGTGCCGTGTGCAAAATAACCTGACCCCAGTATCCCAGCTCTTGGCTAGGGTGGCTAGGAGCGATGATGTCATATTTGTGCTGGTACTGTCCTGCAGGATAACAGCCACCGGTACCAGTCATACATATTCTTTGTTGGTAATAACATAGATTAATGAAATGGAAATATCACTGAACTATGCCATCATAAAACAATTTAAATCCTATTTTGCTGTAATTATATTGGCTATTAAAAAACACAAAAATGGGCCACCATTTTTTTCACCCCGAGCGTGGAGAAGGGTATTAGATTATTTGACCCGAGTCTGCAGTATGTGCGCTTACGCCAAAAAGTGGCCCGGGTGACCCGAGTCGATTAATCGATTATGCCCCCTTTGTCGACAACCAGCGAAAGAGTACTACTACCTACAGTATACCCGGGTTAAGTGGATCAGATATAGGGGATGGCTCTACTGATTGCAGAAAAAAGTCAAAATTATCCAGTACTAGTGAGGTTCCAGCGCATGGTAGGAAGAGCAACATCCGGTGGTGGCGGTGATGCAGATTCCGAGGGACACCAGTTTGCCAGGGAAACTTCCATTCAAATGCATTGTTAACGGCAGTGAGCAAATCTTCATACAGAAGAAGTCAAATATCTCCCAAATTCCACCATCTAGAAACAAATCGCTTCGTACACATATAGAAAACATCTTTACCATAAAGACTATCTTAAATTTATAAGGTTAGGGTTCTTGATTTCTAGTAATTTTGAATAAAACTAATGTTTTGCACTGCGCGTACCATCAAACTCAAGGCATTGTCAATGGTCCTGAGCAATGTTCATACAGAAAATACAGAAGAAGTCAAATATATCTAAAATTACACCATCTAGAAACAAATCGTTTGGTACACATATAGAAAACATCTTTACCAAAAACATTATATTAAATTGATAAGGGTAGTGACAATGCTGTTCGATTTTGACTCATGTGCAGAAGCGATGTGTCCCTCACAAACTGGTGTCCCTGGGAAACCGCAACAGCAGCATTGATAATACCAGGGAGGTACATAAAGGTGTGCATAGTAGCAACGGTATAGAGAAATATAATAACCATGAAGTAGTTCCCTACAGCACCTTTATACTCGCATAATACGCTATCCATCACATAATGCATAATACATCGCACACAATGTCCAGATTAGAGTTGTCAAAAAACTGGGCTTAATGACGCCTCAGCTAAAACAGACATATTAATTGATGGAACAGAGATACAATAGGGTGAATGTCACCATTACCGGATGATTTCTGGCTGAGAACAGCTTCCATCTGTCATCAAATAGCGCTCCTGCGACCAACAACAGGCACCAATAATATGCCCCCTTATGATATTTCAGCAGGGCATCGGATTTGTATTGTTTAACTCATAAATAACTGTCATGGGGTCCAACAAAAACATGTTCCGCCTTTGTTGGTCCATCAGTCGAGAACAAGTTTTGCGTGTAACGATTGGACTATATTGTTTGTTTGTTTGTTGGTGTTTTTTATGTCTGATTGCATTATAGCCAACATCAATTTAAACTCACATATAAATCTCCACTACAAATTATGTCAGAATGATGTTAGTGATTCATTAATTATATGAAACATTGTCATTAAACCTCAGTATGTGGCATCTCCATTCAAAGGTTCTATCTGACAAAGTGACCGAATCGGTGTTATGGATGTAAAAATGTTATATCTACAAAAGGCTATCATGCAGGTACACAACTGTTTCTCAACTGGTATTTTTCACTGAGATATATTAAAAATAATATTGTTCTATCTGCTTTGCTATCATGCAGTTACACAGCTTCAGTCCTCATTATCTTGAAAGCACCATTTTTTCAGATAGAACCTTTTCATAGTTAGGTCACAAGTAATGTTCACTAATATAATTATTAATTTTAAAGTTATAATTTATGTGCATTAAAGTTGAGTTTACCTACCCGATATCATGGTACGTCATTAGTAATTGTATGTTCACTATTGTGCCCGAATCATTCTATATTTGCATTTGGATAAAATAAAGCATACATTTACAATTGGGTCCTGTGGACAATTAGGGTAATATGGCTATTTTTAAAGTTCCATAATTGTATGGCTTTGAATCACATTTGTTTTTGTTTTTTGTAAATATAGTTTATTCAATGAATAAAGTATTTTGTCAGTGCCATGGTACTGGTCTTCCAGCCATCTGATACTACAGTTATTTACAATATATGTATATGTAGTCTGATATTGTCATCAGCAGCTAGCTCAAATCAGCTGAAATAACAATATTAATCATTCAAAGACTTACATATGGTATAGTTTGAAAATTCGCATATAAAAATAGTAGCTATATGTTGTATTCATGCATACTTAGATACATACAAGTGTACTGATTAGACCTTTTCATTACGGAGTGGTTAGGTGCATAGTTTCCCTTCCTAGGTGTGTATGCGTACTGTGTTGTGAATTGCATAATTATCATGTTGTTGGAGATAACATTTTGAGATGGAGTGTTAGTAGAATGATTTGTTTATTCTGTTAGATAGAGTGTGGTTGGCTTGTAGGGTTATGCATAAAAGGTTCATACCTGGGGTGTGTTTCTTGACTACATGAAGTAGTTTTCATAAGTAGGTTGTTAGTAATGATGGGATAAACTATGCTTGGAGGATTGTACATTTCAGTCATTTAGTAGTCTAGTACAGTCTTTACTAGTGTCTATGTTTATAGCAATACCACCAGACTGATACACATTTTCTGAATTAAATTAACATAATCACATTAAATTGACCATTATCTAATTTAGTTCAGCTTTAAAATTTATAATTCCGGAGATGTTTGTAGTGAAATCAGGCTTAAATTATTGTGTTGGGCACCTCAAACTTCTGACGCCCTAGGCTTCTACAGACGCTGTGGCCGAATCGGTAGAGCGCTAGCCTCAAGTGCGGAAAGTCAGGAGTTTGGTGCCTGGTCGAGTCAAACCAATGCATTATACAATTGATACTTTTCACCTCCTAGCCTGGCACTCATCATTAATAGGAAAGGCCTAGGACCGGTTAGCTCATAGTCAGGATAATGTGACCAAGTGAGATATTGAGTCATGACCTGATGAGCAATATAGACAGGGCGGCGTGGATAGGGGAGTATGGGTAGTTTAATCATTCGCACACTCCCTCTGAGAAGTGTGTGTATTATATCTGTTCTGAATTTCCTCACCCAATAACGATACTAACAGTCTTCTGAGGTGGGCACAGGGAGCGACAGAATAAATTGTTCATATTGGCCAAAACATGCGTAATTGACTGCTGGAACTCGCTTTCCCCCCTTGGACCTCCTGAATCATAGGACACTTTGCATATACTAGATTGCCTTCCTACTGGTGCCATGTCGTTCTACGAGTTGTTCTCACTTGCGATAGACGGCTATTGACTTGTATGCTATTGCATTTCATATTGTCACTGCTTGCTCTTATGTCCTTCACTGTTGATGACTGATGTTGCCTGAAGCATAGAACTCTTCTCATATACTATATTGCCTTACTACTGATGCGATGTTCTTCTACGGGTTGTTCTTACTGGTGATAGACAATTCTTGACCACTATTGACGTTTATGCTATTACATTTCATATTGTCACTGCTTGCTCTTATGTCCTTCACTGTTGATGACTGATGCTGCCTGAATCATAGTACTCTTTGCATATACTACATTGCATTACTACTGATGCCATGTTCTTCTACGAGTTGTTGTTACTGGCGAAAGACAATTCTTGACCGCTATTGACTGTTATGCTATTACATTTCATATTGTCACTGCTTGCTCTCATGTCCTTCACTGTTGATGACTGATACTGCACTCTGCCATCTATTATTGTTCTGTCTAGAGGATCCTTGTTGACTTCCTTACCCAAGGCGATTACTTCCTGAATTAGCATATTTAATTGTCATTATGGAAAATTCCATTTCCGCTGAGTAGTTACGACACTAGCATCCCCCTTGGGTCTTTTGGACCTAAACCTGGCAGGCCTATATAAAGCCGCTGCTAGGCCTATATAAAGCCGCTACCAATCAAGGTTGTGTAAACTGAGGTTGTGTAAAGTGAGGTTGTGTAAAGTGAGGTCGGGTACAATGAGGTCGGCTAAACTGAGGTCAGGTAAAGTGATGTCGGGAAAGTGAGGTCTGGTAAAATGAGGTCGGGTAAAATGAGGTCGGGTAAAATGAAGTCTGGTAAAATGAGGTCGGGAAAAGTGTACAGTCAGCTCAGGTAAACTGTAAAGTGAGGTCGGGTAAAGTGAGGTCAGGGAAAGTCAGGTATGGTAAAGTCAGGTTGGGTAAACTTGATTCCGTTGAAGTAGAGTGGGGTGAAGTAGAATCGGGTGAAAGAGAGCCAGGTGAAGTAGAGTCAGGTAAAGTGGAGTCGAGTAAATTAGAGTTGGGCAAAGTAGAGTCCGGTAAAGTAAAGTCCGGTAAAATTAAATAGGTTAAAGTTGAGTCGGGTAAAGTTGAGTCGGCTAAAGTTAGGTTGGGTCAAGTTGGGTCAGGTAAAGTCGGCTCGGGTAAAGTCGAGTCAGGTAAAGTCAGGCGGGGTAAAGTCCAGTTGGGTAAAGTCAAGTAGGGTCAAGTCAAGTGGGGTCAAGTCAAGTGGGGTCATGTCAGGTTGGGTAAAGTGAGGTTGTGTAAAGTGAGGTAGGGTAAAGTGAGGTCAGGTTAAGCAAGGTCAGCTAAATCGAGGTCGGGTAAAGTGAGGTTAGGTAAAATGAGGTCAGGTAAAGTTAGGTCGGGTAAAATGAGTTTGGGTAAAGTCAAGTTGGGTCAAGTCAGGTCGGGTAAAGTCAAGTCGGGTAAAGTCAAGTCGGGTAAGGTCACGTCGGGTATGGTCGAGTTGGGTAAGGTCGAGTCGGGTAAGGTCGATTCGGGTAAGGTCGATTTGGGTAAGGTCGAATTGGTAAGGTTGAGTTGGGTAAGGTCGAGTCGGAGAAGGTCGAGTCGGATAAGGTCGAGTCGGGTAAGGTCGAGTCGGGTCACGTCGACTCGGGAAAGGTCGAGTCTGGTAACGTCGAGTTGGGTAAGGTCCAGTCGGGTAATGACGAGTCAGGTAAGGTCGAGTCAGGTAAGGTCGAGTCGGATAACGGCCCAGTCACACCTTACCGGACTGGGGAACCGAACATGAACCAGACACTGTCCGGTGAATTACGGCAATGTCCAGTACATGTCCGGTACCCATCCGGCGGTGTCCGGTACAAGTTTTGAACATGCACACAAATTCTATCGGACACCGCCGGACTGATGTGTCCGGTTGGTGTCCGGTTGAAGTCCGGTTTGTCCGGTTCATGTCTGGTATGTGTCCGGGTTTCTTCCAGAATAGTCCGGTGGCGAGAACATGGGAGGGGTGTAGGTGTGTGGTGGGGGTTTAGGGGTATGGTTGGGGTTTAGGGATGTGGTGGGGTGTAGGTGTGCGGTGTGTGGTGGGGGTGTGGAGGGGTGTATGTGTGTGGTGGGGGTTTAGTGATGTGGTGGGGTGTAGTGTGTGGTGGGGGTAGGGGTGTGGTGGGGGTGTTGGTGTGTGGTGGGGGTTTAGGGTGTGGTGGGGGTTTGAGGATGTGTTTCGGGGTGTAGTGTGTGGTGTGAGGGTTTAGGGATGTGGTGAGGGTCTACGTGTGTGGTGGTGGTTTAGGGATCGGTGGGGGGTGTAGTGGTGTGGGGTGGTAGATGTGTGGTGTGTGGTATGTGTGGTGGTGGGGCTGTAGTGTGTGGTGGGGGGGTTTAGTGATGTGGGGGGTGTAGGTGTGTGGTGGGGGTTTAGGGATGTGGTGGGGGTGTAGGCGTGTGGTGGGATTAGGGGTGTGATGGGGGGTAGGTGTGTGGTGGGGGTTTAGGGGTGTGGTGGGGGGTGAAGTTCTGGTGGGGGTAGGATGTGGGGGGGGGTGTAGGTGTGTGGTGGGGCTTAGGGGTGTGTTGTGGGGGTGTAGGTGTGTGGTGGAGGTTTAGGGGTCTGGTGGGGGTTTAGGGGTGTGCTGGGGGTGTAGCTGTGTGGTGGGGGTTTAGAGATGTGGTTGGGGTGTAGGTGTGTGGTGGGAGTTTAGGGATCTGGTGGGGGTGTAGGTGTGTCGTGGGGCTTAGGGGTGTGGTGGGGTGTAGGTTTGTGGTGGGGATTAAGGGATGTGGTGGGGGTGTAGATGTGTGGTGGGGGTTCAGGGATGTGGTGGGCGTGAAGGTCTGTGTGTGGTGGGGTGTCTGTGTGATTGACGTGTAGGTTTGGGTGGTGAGGATGTAGGTGTGTTTTTTGTCAGGTACGTGTCCGGTGCGTGTCCGGTTCTCGTCTGGTTCGCGTCCGGTACATGTACGATACTTGTCCGTTTCGTCCGGCGAATAGCGTAACATTTCAGCACATTTCGATACAATTCTTTGTCCGGTGGTGTCCGATACACAATCCAATAAGGTGTGACAGGCACTTAAGGTCGAGTCACGTAAGGTCGAGACGGGTAAGGTCGAGTCGGGTTTGTTCGAGTCGGGTAAGATCGAGTCGGGTATGTACCTCATGTCGCCCGCTTGTACTTTCCGCCGGCGTGACGCCCGCGTCCTGTTTATTTATAGATGTATGCCCCCCCTCCCGACCCCCGGGGGGGGGGGGGGGGGAGGTCGTGATGCGTTGCGTTGCATTTGATTCGCCTCTAGGGATGGGGTGGGGGTGGGGGTGTCGGTGGGGGTGGGGTGGGGGTGGGGGCTCTGACTCTGTCACCTCACCCTCGGGCGACTCGGGTTTTCACGCTCATGTGCCCCCCCCCCCCCCACCCACCCCACAAAGGGAGAGGGAGTAGGACACAGCAGGGCTCTTTTAATGTGATAAAGGATTCATCACTATACGTTCATTTGAGGTATAAGAATTATACGAATATAAATTTGCGGAGGAATAGTTAAGCGTTCCTGATTAATCTGATATTTATTAATATATTACTTCGATGTTTACCCGATTTATTATTATTATTTATTACTATTCTATTTCGAATCCCTTTCCCCTCCCGTTCCTGCATTCCGGCTGGACGCCTTTGGTCCTTCCGCCGCATCACAGGTGATCAGACTGCCTGTGAGCCCCCCAGTCCTTTCCGAAAATTGTTTTTATTACTATGTTATGGGCATTTTTCCTGTGCCAGAGGCAAGTAAAACACTCTCAACCCAGCTGTGTATATTGTTGTCTTTCCCTAGCCACTATTTATATACATATATGCATGTAAGTGTATGCCTAGATATGCACATACATGTATCATGCCAATGATAATGCAAATAATACGGTAATAATAACGATAATAATAACGCCAATTATAATGACAATACTTTTAATAATAATACTGACAATATAATGTCAATACTAACAATAATAATGACAATAATAATAATAACGACAATAATAATTATAATAATTTCATTAACACTGACGTTAATAAGAATGATATAAATGACTATAATTATAATAACAATAATTATAATGATAATAATAATAATAGTGACAATAATAATAATTGATACAAATATAGGTACTAATACAGCGAGTAAACCTAATCTGCATGTTCACTGTTCTCCCTATCTGAACTAACTCCAATGCCCAGTAACCTGGCCACTGCATTTGAAGGAGTGTAAAGGGTGTTTGTGTGTGTGTATGGGTGGGTGTGGGTTTCGGGGACAGTCTCACACAGCATTTGCCACTGACCAGCATATACATCCATGGCTGACTGGAGCTACCCCTGTTGTGATGTCGTTGTTTGGGTATACCAACACAGTAACTAACACAGGGAACCTGGTCCATAGCCATTAACTTATGATTAAGGACTAATAATTAGATGTTGTTTTACAAATTAGTTCCAAACTAAGTATCCTGACACTAATCATGGCTCTTAATATAAGTGTGTCCTTTCCTGGGATATGTTCCAATAGTAAACCTATCCCAAACTCAGTGTTCCACAGTCATTTATGTCATTTCCCTACATTATCCTATATACAATTCGACCTTGGAAATTGAAGCAGAACTAAAATGACCAGCGTGATCCAAACGAGGTAAGCTCTCCAACCTGTCAGTGACCATCATAACAGAGCAATACATCTGTGCAAAAATAAGGAAATAAGCCGAAACAATCAGAATAAGGCACAACGTGTAAACTACGCAAAACATGTGACGAAAAGACTATGGCTCTTACACTTAAACCCTTGATGAATATAAATTGATCTGATTTTAATTGAAGAAATAAAGGGAGTTGGTGTGTGATGACATTTGGAGCAGAGTGAATGAAGTTAGCAGTATCTGAGTGAATGAAGTTAGTGGTGATCTCTGTGGCGGAGTGGTTAGAGTTTCTGACTTTTTTCTAGGTCAGGTTCCTAATCTAAAGGTCAGTGGTTCGATTCCCTGTGCCCCCACCTCTGCCAATTTGGATTTCCACCGCTGTGTATAACTTACAGCATCATGAAAGGTCAGTTGCTCTCATACCATGTCTATGTGGTGTGGGAGGTTAAAAATCCCTTGGGTCAGTAAAAGTGTAGGCCCGGGCTTTCTATCAACAAACTGTCTAATGGTGAAAACAAGTCTATTCAGGCTTATCCATGATAGGCAGTATAAATCTTCAAGAACAAAATGAATAAATCTGGGGATTTTAAGGTAGAAGAGGAGGCGCACAAGGTTTGATTGCCAGTGTAGTGAAAGGGTGAAGGGGTCAACTAATTAGGTCAGCTAATGAGGTCAGCTAATAAAGTCCAGGGACGCGGGCTGAAATGTGTGATGCATACAGCGCAAGCGCCTCTGCCCCCATGTAGAGGCAAAGTGAAAAGGGGTCAGGGTTGCACAGCGCCCTTCTAGCCAGCAATGACAATGAAAGAGGAGAAGCACTCATTCAACCATATGAACAAAGTACGGTTCAACTCCTCCTTGAATATTAACTGGCACTTTGTCTATTTGTTTATTTGTTTGTTTGTTTGTTTAAAGAACACATTTGTAAACTGTCTTGCGCATTCTATTATGGATCCTCTGTGATTTGGTATCTTGCTTTTTGTCTAGTTAGAGAGGCACTAGATAATATTACTATAATCAACGATGGGCAGAATAATTTTGTTTAAATTATTTTGTACATTAGTTGTTTAAGCAGGGGAAATTTCAGTCCCAGACGAATGGTCTTCCACTGCTCCTTGCACTATCCTAGTAATGCCGAGCATCTGGCTAGGAAGCGACAAGTATCAATTTTTAAGTCATTGGTTTGACTCGACCAGGATTCGAACCCACGATCCCACGATCCACCAACATGGGAGACGGATGCTCTAACTAATTCGGCCATCCCGCCTGGTTAAATTTGTCTGGAATGTTGTGTTATAGAGAACAAGTCGTTTGGTCTCACTCCTGTAGTCTCTCATTTCCCTGAAGATTGGAATTTTCCTGGCAAGTGTGGATACGTTTGTGTTTGTGTGTTCTGTTGCGTTATGTCCTAGCAACATTTGATGCCATGCCACTTATGGCAGTACACATATATGGTGAATCTATAGTAGTAACAGTACTGCCCCACTAAGAAACCAGGGCCTATATGTATGTGCCAATTTTTAACCGGACCGGAGTTAAAGGAGGGTGCCGGGTTAGCTAACCCCAGAGTTCCAAATGTGTCACGGGGGATGTATGTGACCAAAACGCGCCCGAGTTAGCTAACGTTTCAGTTATTTATAGATTTGGGGAACCCCTGTGTGGGTCTTTACTTTCGTCGATTTGACACTATTAATATCTCCGCCAATGCGGCGGCAGCCTTAAAAACGGTTCGAATTTAGGGTTAAATTGATAAAATTTCACTACTTGGCTATGTAACTTTGTTAAATATGATCGCATTGAATAGATTTGGGCATAATATATTGCCGTCGATTTGGCGGCGACGGCGGCAGCCATTTTTATTTTACGTTGGACAGTATGCATATCGAGGTCGCTGTGGAGGCGGCGATTTGTTTACATTCGTCGATTCGACAATATGAATAACGCCGCCAATGCAGCGGGAGCCTTAATAACGGTTCAATTTTATGGTTAATTTGAATAAATTTAACTTATTGCGTATCTAATTCTGTAAAATATGATCGCATTCAATAGATTTGGGCATCATCGGTTCCTAACCCCACCTTTAACCCTCCTTTCACTTGGGGTTAGTGCAGGCGACATTAACCTCGCCGAGTTTGTCTAACCCCGACACATACATACTCAGTTTTCGCTGCTAACCCGGTAAACCCGCCGAAAACCAGCTTCGCAGCACTAACCCGGACACATACATATTGGCCCAGGCTGTCGGCTCCATGACCCAATATCTCAGAGAGTCACATTATCCTGAGTCTGAGCTAACCAGTGTGTGTCCTATCTTATTAATCCCCACCAGCAGACTAGTTACCGACAAGTATACATCTTAAAAGTCATCGCTTTGACTCGGCTGGAATTCGAACTTCCGACCTTCTGCATGGGAAGCCTGCGCTCTACCGATTAGGCCACCGCGGCAGGTAGTCTGGTTCGGTTGGTAACTTACTGTAGTTTCACATCCTGGCAACATCTAAGGTCATATCAGGATGGAGTCTGGTTAGGCGCTAATCACCATTTACAGTTGAGTTGGCTCTGCCTAGATATATAGGAATCCACTTCTCAGTGTTGTGCTCTGTTTATTTCCAGTTTGATAGTGGGTTATTTGTACCGATTTGACCGGGAACTTGACGTAGTGTCACTTATGAGGCTGTCACATTACGATGCATTGTGCAAACGTACGTCAACGTATGTGACTTTTTGCTGCTAGGTCAACATACGTCAATGTGCGTCAGGTGGTCAGTGAAGTTTTGTGTATGCACAAAAGTTTGACGTACAAAAATGCCTGGGTGCTCACGTTACATCTATGTTAGGCGTATGTCAAGATACATTAGACACGCGGTGGAGGAACGCTGTTCTTATGTTGTGCTATGTTGACTTTTTTTTCCTCTGACGGAGAGCATTCAGTCAGCGCGTTGGCAATGTAATGACAATGTATGACGACGTTCTAACGTATGCATAACGTATGGGTGATGCGCGGTTCGCCTTCCTGCACCATGTCTCAACATTGTTTACGTCTAGGGCGATATTTGGCGCTCGCTCAATATTGGCCGGCATTCTGTGAACGACCCATGAGCATTTAGCGAATGTATTGTGAGCGTGTTGGGTTGGAGTATATAGAGGGATCGGCTTTCATGTTTGACCAGAACAGCTCAGCTCTTTGGGCCTGATGGATGTCCCTGCAAGGCCCCTGCAGGAATACCAACTAGACATTTTCCAACATTACCATAATGCTAACCAATTAATACGTTACCATCTCAGAAGAAGGAGACGACATGGACTGAAGAGAATGTGGATGAGAGCATCGATCCGGAGGTGGTGACAGTTTGCTTTGTATGACCAGCTTTTGGTGGAACTCTGTAATGAGGACACAGCTTCTTTCATCAACTTCATGTGGCTGCCTCTCCAGATGTTTGATGAGCTGCTAGGTAGAGTGGGTCCTTGGATAACTAAAAAGTACACAGCCTTCCCAGAGCCGATCGAGCCTGGCCTGAAGCGTGCCCTCACTCTGCGTGACCTAGTCTCTGGGAGCAGGTATGCCTCCATGAAGTTTGGGTGGAGGGTCCCCCACAACATGCAAACAATCATTGTGAGAGAGGTGTGTAAAGCAGTCATCGCCGAATACATTGACGAGATGATGACCTGCCCCATGACTCCTGATGGATGGCGTGCGATCTCAGAAAAGTTCATGGGGAGATGGAACTTCCCCGACACATGTGGAGCACTAGATGGGAAGCAAATTGCCTGCCGGTGTCCCCCAAAGAGTGGATCCCTCTACTACAACTATAAGGGATTCTACTCCATAGTTCTCTTGGCGCTCGGTGGTGCAGACTACAAGTTCATCTGGGTGGCTGTCAGTGGAACGGCTTCGGCATCAGGCATGCAGGCTATCAATGACTCTGAGCTGAAGGCGGGCATCGAAGATGGTACTTTTGACCTCCCTGCCAGCGAGCCTGTCATGAACGGACAGAACGCTGTAGCCTACTTCCTGATCAGTGACGATGCCTTCGCGCTACTGTAAAATTCTCCGATTAAGTATGTAATCATATCGATATGGCTGAATGGGAAACAGTACTCCCTTTGTAATGCTCACACCGGGGAAGGGAAGAGGTTCACCTTTAATCAGGATCCCTCCTCCATATCTCGCCCAGCCACACAGTCACCACATGATATGTGGTAATCCCACGATAACTGGGTAATGGCCAGGGTTGGATGGGAGGGGGGTAGGTACTGAAGGCAGCCAATGAGGAGCTACTTTAGGGAGAGATCATGTGGGATAGGAATGACTGGTGTGCATGAGTGTAATAGCCAATAAGGAGGCCGGTATCATCCACACTTGGGTGTATCGAAAGTCCTTATATAACTGAATAAAATTAAGTATTCAGTTGATTATTGTGCTGGCTGGTGCTGAACTCGGATCGTGTGTTGTGTTGTGTGTGTGTCTACTCTGGGGTAAGTTCTAATGTATAATTCCTAGAAGATACAAGGGAGGAAAGGGGAGTGATGAATCATAGACCGAACGTGGGTATCCGGGCAGTACAGCGCTTTTGGCAGTACAGCCAATAACAGGAGTAACCATAATGAAAAGAGCCATAACTCTGTGTGCCACCTCAATAGCTTTCTGTAGCCCGCATATATCATGCGGGAGTCCACAAACACAGGATTTTATACCGGCGACCATGTAACTCGAGTAATCCAGCTATGCGGGACGCAGGGTTTGTGGTTAGAGGAGAGTGGGACGAGTGACATGACGGGCACAATGGCAAGAGGATGGCACCAGCGAAAATGGAGTGGTGGGAGCTTGGCGACGGAGGAGACGAGTAAGCTTGGTTAAAAACAGGGACAAGTTCTCTTGATACACAATTGAAATCATAACATTCTGCTAAAGCAGATATAATTATGCCGTCGCGATTCTCCTACCAGACACAACTCAAGCAGGAGTTTAAGGAGTGGTACTACCGATCTGCAGATACGGGGTGATCAATCAGACCAAAGATCAAGGCAGCTATTGGCCAGAGTTCTGTGCATCCAAGATGGATGTGGTAATAAATGAAGACACGGAGAGGAGAGATGCCCAGGAGACCCTGGACGCAAGGAGGGAGGAGAGGGAAGACTCTGCCTCAGTGCAGAGGGGCAGGGCGGACTGAGCGAAGATCCTCCGAGATTATGGGAAATCAATAACGGTAACAAACGGCATGGATGCGGGAGCTCTCCACGAATAGCTGAGACAGATCGGTCGCACGGGGGACCTGCTGCAAGACATCATCTATGGTGTCTTCAGAGAAGACTTGGAGGGAGACTGGAGCGAGGTGGAGAAGGCGATCACCCAGGCATGCCTGTCTCAAGATGAACGTGACCACCTGCGGAATGTCATGGGCAATATGAGGTAGGAGTGGGGGGAAATGGAAGCAGCTTATTGCCAACATTTCAGACTGGCGCTAGAGAGGGGATGGGACACCAGGGATGGACTCGGTGGGGATCCTGCTCGGTTTGTTCATGGACTCATTGAGAAATGGGGCTGTGATCACCACGGTGGACTTCTGATGGCCGGCAACCCTGGAGGAGGCCTTTGAAACAACCATCGCCCAGGGCCACGCCTGGAGGAGGGGAGACGGGAAGGCATTATAGAGGAAGGAAAAGGTGCAGGTGGTACTCTGGAAGAACTCGCCCAAACCAAACAAGCTCCCTCAGAACCCCGACCCCAAGATGCATATTGATACAGGGTCGGTTCACCCCATCAATCAGCGCCCCTACCACATGCCGCTGGCAAAATGCACCATGATGGAGAACAAACTAGGGCAGTGTGCTAGACCAGGGCATTATCTAGCCTAGCTGTAGCCCATGGGCATCACCAGTGATGATGGTGCCTAAAAAGGACAGCACGATGATGATCTGCGGGGACTATCGCAAACTGAATGCGGTAACCCGCAAAGATGCCTACCCAAGGCCGAGAATTCAGGATATCTTTGACCAGTTGGGTGGGACTAAAGTGTTCACGACACTGGACCTAAAATCAGGATACTGGCAGGTCTGGGTGGGAGAGTCTAGTCGGGCAAAAACCACGATTAGCACGCACATGGGACTGTTCCAGTTCAAACGGATGCAGTTTGGTCTGTGTGATGCACCATTGGTGTTCCAGCGCATGATGAACGCGATATTGGTGGTGCAGCTGGGGAAATATTGTCTAATTTATGTGGACAATATAGTTGTAAAGTGCGACGACCGGCAGCTGTGGTTGTGTAGGCATGTTAAATAGGAAATCACTGCAGGCAAGTATAGAGAAGGAAGGAAAGAGATAGAGTGTGCAGAAAGAACCAGCAGGAGCTTGCTTAGTTTATTATATATATAGCTTTTAGAATCCAAGATGGCAGTGGTCACATGGGTTGATCCACCAATCAGAGTTCAAGCTGTTGTATCCAAGGCCCTGTTATGCTGGCTACAGTGCCTTGCAGTGGCCAGTGATCCATAAATAACACCATGGGGGGAGGGGGTATGTGAGGTGACTCTTCCAAAGACTATTCTAGGAAGTGACACTCCTCCAAAGACTATTTTACTGTACAATTTCTATACCTAATGAGTAATAGGTTACCAACTCCACATATCCCTCATATGCCTTTGGTTTTTATATATTACCATTTACCATTATATAGACAGTTTGCAATTTATTATAGTAATTTCACATAGATCCTCATGCCATTATATCGGACAATTCTACATAGTGATATACTCCCCAGATGAGACCGCACATCGTGTTCACGTGGGCAAAGTGTTGAGGGTGTTGCCAGGGCAGGGACTGACCATTAAGCCATCAAAATGTGAATTTGGGGCAAGAGATGTGAAGTTCTTGGGTTTTATAGTGGGTAAGGATGGCCAAAGGCTGACCTGGAGAAAGTTGCGGCCATCCGCGAAATGGCAGCCCCTACTACAAAACAAGAGGTTTGATGCCTCCTGGGCTCCGCAAACTACTACCAGCAGTTAATGCCTAACTACGCTGATAGAGTTGCACCCATAACGGCCCTGATGGGTAAGCTTGTACAGTTCATGTGGACTGAGAAGTGACAAAGGGATTGGGACGAGTTGAAGGAACTATTACTTAACTGTGTAGTGCTTAAGTTTCCCGACCCAGCTAAACCCTACAAACTGTAGAGAGATGCTTCTGATTACAGTATGGGCGCGATGCTGGTGCAGGAAGATAAAAATGGTGTCGCCAGAACCGTGCACTTCATGAGTGGTAGATTCACTGCGGCAAAGCTGAATTACCCAACTGCGGAGAAGGAGGCATATGCCTTGATCTACGCACTGGTCAAATTGCACCCCTATCTCTATGGCGCAGATGTAAAAATCTACACTGACTATGCGGCACTGTGTTGTCTCCTCACCAAGGAGATCAAGAACACGCAAATACAGAGGTGGGCTGTGCTACTGGCGGAATATGCGGCACCAATTCTGTATATGAAGGGGGAACACAACACATATGCGGACATGTTGTCACGACTGAGACTGACCGCAGAAGCCACTGAGCCGGAGGAAATGGCCACTGTCGATATTTGTGTGTCGGAAGAGGAGATACTGTTTGGTCACTATCAGTTGGACCATGCCGAGTTGCTACGGGCCCAACGGGAGATGCCAGAATACCAGTTGGGTATCCAGGATGCCCAGGAGTTTGTGATGCAGGAGAGCTTGCTGTACACACTACGGGTATCACATGGAAAATCAAGCTACCCGAGATTGATCCTCCCGGGGGGTATTCAGGGAGAGAGTAATCCACCGGGCCCACCTGGAGGTGGGTCACATGGCTCCCTTCTACTTCTTATATTGTTTGAAGTTCAGGGTTTGAGCCCCTTCAGAGATCATGCAATGACTTACAAAAGGTACAGGTGTTGACGCTATTACAATGCTGCAAGGACCGGTTTTCTCAGTATCCAGATAGTGTGAATGAGTGGGAAATTGGGGCATGTTGACCTGGTCCCGTAGTGAGGCAGCATTATGGAGGTCGCCATTAATGCCCATTGCCAATAATTTGCAGTCTGTCCTGGTATGAGCTTAATTGTTGCCAGAACATAAAACCCCTACACGCAACCTGAACCAATGTTAATGTTACATAGTCTGATACCTACGCTCATAGTTTTCGTGTTGTGAGGGTGATGATGTGGGTGTGGGTGAAGGTCAGGGTCAGGGTGAGTGTGTGGGTGAGGGTGAGTGTGTGGGTGTGGGTGACAGTGAGTGTGTGGGTGAGGGTGATGGAAACACACTAAATAGCCATATTGATTTACTAATATGCCCGACCTAGGTACCATCTCCGATAGAAAAAATTCCCCGACGCGAGTGATGTTTTAGGGTAGGAGGGTACTGGGGAGCGCCGGGGGTGGCGCCACCAGTCACGACATGGAGGAGGCAGTACAGTATATAGTGTAATATTAATAATTAGCACATGATAATAATAACAAGGACTTAATTCCCTTCCGTGCCTTTATACTCGGATAATACGTTATACATCAGATAAAGTATACGGTCAGAAGACCAGTGATTTTCTCCTGAACAAAATCTATATTCTGCTGAGTAAATCTCTAAAGCCCCAGTCACACCTACCCGGATCAGGGACCGGATGTGGTGGTCCGTGGCATCTTTCCCGGGACGAGCCAAGGTTTAACCCGGACCACCCCAGGACTATCCTGGACTTACCATGTAGTAGCCACGTACCACTCCCGGACTGCCTGGATAAGACCCGGATCACCCCATATCACCCCGGATCAGCCACGGATCGGCCCGGACCACTCCCGGATCACTCCCGGATTACTCCCAGCTCGTCCGGCACTATTCCCTGGCTACACCGGGGAGTCCGGGGTGGTCCAGGGTGGTCTGGGGCGATCCGACATCTAGTCCGGGGCTCATCCGGGAAGGTGTGACTGCGAGGCAAAAAACAATGAAAACCGTGATTTTATCAGGGGTGGTCCGGAACAGTCCGGGCGATTGGTCCGGGGGTGGTCCGGCTCAAACTCCGGGGGTCGTCCGGGTAGGTGTGACTGGGGCTTTACCAACAACGACAAAATTTGCACAGAATTGAAATACTACCCTGCTTAACGAAAATAAATATTTAGTTAAACAAAAGGGGTAGTATCAAAATGCCCAGCTTTGACCGAGTAGTGAAACTGTCCTTTCAGCACTCGTCGAAAATGGCAACCTGAAGTTTGTATATCAAACTCCAGAACAGCTGGTTGAAGTAATTGTGTGGTTTGAGACTTGTTTTTAAGAAGACGCTGTCGGATGAATTGGAAAGGAAGGAAAGCTGTAAAAATAACGGAGCTATCCTCAAGAAAGTTAATGAAGCTGATAATGGCTTTGTGGGACTCAATTTGCCAGTCATTTCCAGGTTTGGTTTTCACTTAAACAATTTTCACTGGCAAAGGGTCATCATGCAATGCTCTTCTGGTCCTTTATCCTTTAATATTGTAGTAGTCTGCACTGTCCTCCCAGGCAAAGAGCTGCATACAAGGATTTGCGTAGATAAGGGGGGTGACATCAGGATGCCTAGCCGGTGTAATAATTAACACGCAAGCTCAGGAATCGAAACAAGTGTGGGTTCGATTTCTGCTCCAGTAAAATGTTTTCACATAATCATCACACCATGAAAATACTACACTTTTAACTGCATTAATTGTAATATATTATATAGTATCAAAGACCCCATAATACTAAGACGGCTCACTCAGGCTGTACTGTGTAATCAAAATAATCAAACCCACCACTTGGTGCACTGGCCCGTTCAGTTGCTATATTATATGTTTAAATGTAAATATGAATGTGAAAGATGTATGATGATGGCAATGATGATGATGATGCTGATGATGATGTGTATTTGTTCATAACAATTTCATATTAATGTGTATTCATACTTACCTATCTCATGCAGGAACAGGTTCTATAGTATATAAGTTAGATATGTAGAATAAAATCAGAGTTAATTGCATTTGAACATTTTATGTTTTCATCGGACCATGCAACTTTAAAGATATGACTATTTATTTAATTGGATATAAATGTAAAATTATTTTATGTAACTCATACTCATTACATATTGCATTGTGTATACTTTAATTTCAGAATTGACATCACACTTTATGAACCCATGTAAAACAGATTTCTGTAAATCCCTATTATACCTATGTATGAATCAAATCCAATCACCAAGAAAAGAGAAAAAGATTCTCAGGGAGTTGTGTAGGGATCAGTTAAGGTCAGAGTGGTCTGTGATCCAGCTGTGATTATTACCGTCATTCACCTCTAATGATCCTCCTCAGATGCTCAAGTGGTGTATGTCATGGAAGGCTTAGACAGTTCGGCAAGCTTTCTCAATGGAACCCAGTGGCCGGACGGAGTGGCCAAATTAGTAGAGCGCAGGCCTTGCATGCGGGAGATCAGGAGTTTGCTTTGGGGTCGAGTCAAACCAATGATTTAAAAAGTTAGATGTGATGCCTCAATGATGCTTGCCATTAAGGGATTCTTTTTTTTTACATTGAGGCTGTATTTATACTGTCCATAGCATATACGCCTGGGTATTTAGGCTTGTTTTCAATGCTGGCCAGCTGTAGTGTTGGTGTTATCTTATCACACAGTAGCTGCTGATAAGGTATTTGATTGCCTGCATTTCAGTAGCAGATAAATAGTTGGTTGGACTGGTTAGTAGCCTATGTTAATTTTGTTGGATTTTCTATCTGGCTACTTTTGGCATGGTTACCCTGAGGATGATGATAACCTTCGGTAGCAGTCTGAATGTTGGGAAGCAATGCATGAATAATTTAGTCCAACTGGACATTACTGAACATTAAACCATAATAAAGGCGCATTTTCCAATAAAAGCTTTAATTGCATTAAAGTGAATCATCTGTGTATGTTAGATCATAAATACCTACCTTAGATTACTGGGCCTGCTGATTAATCATATATTACTGCATTGAACGGATATCATGCTGAATTCAAATAGGCTCGGCCACAGATGAATGTTATACAAGCTACTTTTAGCAGTTTTTATTTTGTTGTTGTTGTAAATATAGTTTATTCATAGAATATAGTATTTTGTCCGCGCCGTGAGACTGGTCTTCTAGCCTTGTGACATTACAGTTCTTTACAATATGTGTATGATATATGCGGGTATGCGGGTAATGCAGTACCTATCTGCTAAAATATCTCAGGGAGTTTGACGCGCCTGCCTTGCAAAGTTATAAACCACTGCATTATGGTACATGCTCTTGATACAACCAAAGGCTAAGGGAGCAAACCCTAACAGAAAACCATGCTTCCATGGCAGCATTAAGGGTGGTGATGAAGGGAACTCCCAACATCTGCCGGCCAGCTACTGCAGGGACAAATAGTTTGCGCCTGTCTTAATGTGTTCTTGCCGGTGTGAGACTTATATTTCCTCCCCGAGAGAGTGCTGCTAGTAACTTGCAAAAGCCAGCAGCACTTCAACACTTTGCAAGCAGCTTTTATAAAATGCACAACCGCACAAAATAGTGGCGGTTAAGAAATAAAAGCAGTCTTTGTCGCATTGCGACCGAAAGCATGATGATGATGATGATGATGATATATGCGGTATGTGAATGTGTATGCAAAGTGCATGAACACATGTGCTCCAAACTAAAATAATGGATGAAATATGTATTAACTGTTACACTACCTATACTCCCAGATGCAATCACACAATCCATGCCTACCTGTCTATGTGGACCAGGCGGGAGGGCAGAACGAGTTGGGAGTCCGTCTGCCATGTTGGTAGATCATGGGATTCGAAGCCATGTGTTCGAACCCTTGTCAAGTCAAACCAATGACTTCAAAGTTGATGCTTGTCGCTTCCTAGCCAGAGACTCAGCATTATTAGGGTAGGGAAAGGACTGGTTAGTTCAGTGTCAGGATTATGTGACTGTGTGGGACACTGGGTGCTGGTGGTCTAATATCCCAGTGCTGCGTACTCTCACACGTATGTACCTGTCCTGATATGACCTTAGATGTTGCCAAGATCTAAAACTCCAACAACCAACCCTGATGCAAGCACACTACCGATGCCGACCTGTACATGTGGCTCCTTTCGTGAGTGAACAGTCCAGACTACTAAAATGTATCGGATTACGTGAGGTATAAAGTAATTATGCAAATATTATATATGTAATGCTCCTGTCTGTTATTATTCTTATTCCGATATTGCTCCTGTAAACCTTCCTTTGACATTTCCTTGCTTCTATGGGTTACGGGAGGTTGGGATGCGGCCTGGGGAATGGGAGGCCTGCATCCAAGCAGCTCCCCTAATTCCCCTACTTTCCTCCAGGCGGCGCCTCACCCACCTACTAACGGCCCATTTCACCACCGATTTAGTTCAAATAAATTAAGGTAGCTCTTAAGGGCCAGCCAGAGTTATAGGCTCGATCCACACAAATCTGGCTTGTCTCCTCTTTTATTGTCTCTATTGGTTATGGAAGGA
Source organism: Branchipolynoe longqiensis (assembly GCA_030323885.1). Classification (NCBI taxonomy): domain Eukaryota; kingdom Metazoa; phylum Annelida; class Polychaeta; order Phyllodocida; family Polynoidae; genus Branchipolynoe; species Branchipolynoe longqiensis. The sequence goes on along the minus strand of CM059199.1, from coordinate 35,705,754 downwards.
ATTAATAATGCGACATTAAAACTTGTCCCTCTGCACATAAACTCGAGATGTAATTTATCTGCCTAGGTAGGCCTGAAGCCCGCGTTCATGTGAACTGCATCTTATCACATGTTGATTTTGATCAGGAGTTGGCGAACCAAATCCATCTCTATTTCAAGAAGTTCCCTGGCGGCGGGCCGGGTTTAATAACAGAGGTTTTTCTGAGAGTAACTGACACGACATCTGGCTGGTCAGTCAGGAGAACAGGAACCTGATTTAAACCTGACTGAGGTGCAACGTATATGACCTGTCTGCTCCGCCTACAACGACTGATAGTCCCAGACCAGACGGGATGCCCGAATGAGTTGAGCCTCCGTCTCCTGTTTTGGGAGATCCATGGGTTTGAACAGTGGTCGAGTAAAAATTGATAGTCACTTCCTGGTCAGGTTCCCAGCATTATTAGGATAGAGCAAGGACTGGTAGGCGTATTGTCAGGATAACGTGACTGAGTGGGATATCAGGTCATGGTGCTGGCAGCCTGCTCTCCCAGTGGGGTATCACTAGAAAGTCACCATGAGTGGGCACTCTCAGAAGTCAGTACTCTCCCTGATATGACCTTAGATGTTGGTAGGACGTAAAACAACTAAAAAACAAACTGACAGTCCTTCCCAACCGGGAAGCAGCTAGCTAGTTATATAATCGAACTAGAAGCACATGCATGGAATTGGCTCAGCGTCATTTATGTTACCATACACAATCGTTATTAATAGGGGTTTTGTTCATCTAATTCCTACAATTCCTTAATTTCCTTTAATAATATGTGGACAGGTTTGTAGTAATAAAGTTTCCTTTAACTTCTGGCCAAGCCCCTGACCATATTGGTTATGTGTCTTGCACTTGCAATTATGTTGTGGTTTCATTTATTAATTGATTAATCGAGGGATATTTCTATCACGGACAAGTAGTGTTACTCATTTCACTGCTGCTCTCACGTCCTATTGATTCACGGCAGGACCCAACAAATGGTAGATAGTGTTTAGTTTTTATTAAAGTTGACTACTAATAATAGTCCGATCATTTTGACTCTGGGAATCTTTGGATATAAATATATTCGGTCGATCATTGTTCATGTTGGGTCATCAACATGGGTAATTTTTGTGCGAACAAGGGGCTGCTATGGTGGCGCCTCCTGGGTTCCATTTCGGATGCTGAAAAATGCCCCTTGCCAAACCTTCGATGAACCAACTCTCACCCGCGGGATCAGTGAAGTCACTTCCGGTCGACGAGAGCACGCCAGACCCAAGCTTCCACCACTACAACTACCACAAGCTTCCACCACTACAACCACCACTACAACCACCAGTTTATTTGGCCGCCCACCCATCCCTACAATAAGACGGCTTTCACAAGTAGGGTCACTTATTCACCGGCACACCACCTTATACCCCTGTCACACTATGAACGTAACGAGCCAAGGTAAGACTGATGTGGTCACGTTTCGTGATTACGTTGACATATGGTGGGTTACATTATGATGACGTCGAGCTACATCACGTTACATCGTGTTACGTCAGCGCGCGTCAAGGTTTTGAACATGTTCAAAACTTTCGATGTAACTCCAACGTAAGGGTTTACGTTCGCCGTACGCTCTGTACACGTTTGGTGAACGTCAATGTCATTAGACGGACGTTAGTCAAACGCTGCTCACTACATTTCACTATGTTGCACTATGTTGACCCACATTAAAGCCGGTGGAAACGTCCACGCGGTGTAATGGGAACGTCAGGAGAACATATGCCGAATGTACGTCCAACGTACGTTCAGTGTTTCACCACCATATCATGACGTATGTAACATCACGTAACGTAACGCAACATAGTTCTGGTGATGGAATAACATACATAACGTTCCGTGAGCGTAATTACGTTGTTCTCTCGTTGAATAACTCTATCACTACGCTTTCCCAACGTTCCACTCTCGTCAACTATGCTGCATCCATGTTCAATTTGTGCCCAAATTTGCATACTACGCCGAGAAGTTCAACGTTTTTCACGTTCTCCCTATGCTGACGTCGTTACGTCATAGTGTGACAGGGCCTTTACTTGCAGTTCCTTGTTTGTGTTGTAAATTATATTTTACCTTGCTTTAATGTGAAGTAAGTTTGATTTGAAATGGCTTACTTTTGAGATAGTTGAAGTGCAAACATAGAAACTTAATTTCGGTAAGCATGCCAAAACTCAGAGACCACAGGCTTGTGTAATAACAGGTTACATTAAATTGGCTCGGAATTCCATTCCATGTGTCGAAATATGTTTGATAAGTGCATCATTACCTAGGTTAGATGTGTAGAATCAAATGTCAGTCACTGCTTTGGTTTTGAAAAGTTGACTATGCAGATTTAAGAGATCCTAGATATGGGTCCCCACCTGCGATGCTTTGAACCTGGATGATGTATAAAGACATCTGGCTTTGTTTGTTTGTTCTTGTTTTATGTCCTAGCAACATCTAAGGTCATATCAGGACGGGTACTGACTTGTGACAGTACGCACTTATGGCGACTATATAGTGCTGCCCCACTGGAAGACGAGGCCACCACCACGATGACCTGATTTCCCCCTAAGTCACATTATCCTGACACTGAGCCAACCAGTCCTTGCCCTATCATAATAATGCCGAGTGCCAGGCTAGGAAGCAACAAGTATCAATTTTTAAGTAATTGGTTTGATTCGAACAGGGTTCAAACTCACAACCCCACGATGTACCAACACAAGAGACGGACGCTCTAACTCATTCGGCCATCCCGTCTGGCCTAGTGCTGGGCAGGAAGAAAGCTCCAATATGCCTGCCTACAGGGGTCAGGTCGAGGTGGCAATTGGCCGAGCTACTCTGGTCAGTAACGGAAGTGCAGTATCAACACTGTTAAGCTAAGATTCCATATATGCAGTATGCGGTATACAAATGTGAATGCAATGTCCAGCAAAAAATGGAAAAGCATGTAAATGCAAAGTGAATGCAAATGCGAATGTGAATCCGAATGGGAAGGCGATGGCAAAGGCAAATGCGAATGCAAATGCAAATGCAAATGTGAATGCGAAGGCGAAGGTGAATGCAAAGGCGAATATGAATGCCGCAAGTGAATCGACCAATGGACCGATCGGTGCGAATGTGAATGTGAATGCTGCCCCATTTGCCATAGGAACGTTGACTTTCCATCACAAATTTGTAGACAAAAATACCAAAAATCGCATAGATATCTATGCTGAATGCCCCAGTCGCATTCGCATGGAATCCTAGCATGATGCTTCACAATAATAATGGCATCAGTGTTCCAGGTTTCAGACACTAGATGGCGCATGTGGTGGTGGCAAAATTTGACACATTGCAAATTATCCATTTCTCTTTAAAGAAGTGGAAGGTGTCATGATGTATATGCTATACCTATTGGCCACCATCCCAATTCTTTGATATATTGCTATGTGTGCTGCCACCTTGTGGAAATAAAGAGTTGACAACATGAATTCATAAATCAGGCATGGTCTTTCAAGTACTGTACATCTAACCATATAGAGAAAGTAAAGTAAACTTGTTATATTTAATGACGCCTCTAGAGCACATTGATTTTTTAGTATAGGTTATTCGACATCAAATATATGGTAATTCTAACATATTTCTTTGGAGGAAACCTATTGCCACAACATAGGCTACTCTTTCCGGTAAGCAGTAAGGGTCTTGGATATGCACTTTTCCACAAATAGGACAGCAGATCACATGAACCAGTTGTGGACAACTGGTGGAAATGGAAAATAACCCAAACGGCAAGTGGATCCACTGAGCAGGATCTATAGGATAACCTACACCTGCACATGTGGACACTCTACCGCCTGAGCTACGTCCCGCTCCAGAAAACATGAACAGTGTGAACTGCCAGGCTAGGTGACTAAGAGACAGTATTCACGTCATTACTTCTTTCTCAACCAGTGCTTAGATTGAATTGGCCTTCCCGGCATGCAATACTTAGTGCTAATATATTGAACATGTTACTTGGTAACATGGGTAATCCATGACGTGGCAAAGAGTCATTCAAATCAACACCGCACATGACTGGCGCCACCTATCGTCACTCATCCAGTGGCGGCCCAACTGGCTTTGAACTGAACCCGCTCAATCATATTACACCTAGTGCAGAGTCTGATGTCACAACCACCTCTGAATTTTAAATCAAATTACTCACTGCCAAGATGGGTTGGGTGAAAGAGTTGAGCCTCCGTCTCCAATTTTGGGAGATCAGGGGATCCGAATCCATGGGTTTGTTGGTTCGAACCATGGTCGAGTCTAACCAATGAGTTAAACATTGGTGCTTGTGGCTTCCTAGCCAGGCGCTCAGCATTATTAGCATAGGGCAAGGACTGGTTGACTCAGTGTCAGGATAATGTGACTGAGTGGGATATCAGGTCATGGTGCTTGTGGCATTTTCTCCCAGTGGGGCAGCTCTATAAAGTTGACATGAGTGTGAACTTACACAAGTCGGTATCCATCCTGATATGACCTTAGATGTTACTAGGACGTAAAACAACAACAAACAAACAAAAGAAAATCACCGCCTGGAATAGAACCTGCGAGCTCCGGCCGATCACCAACCAGTATTTGCCACTACGCACCCTACAACTCAGAAAGGACTGTTTCATTTGTAGGATTGACCGTCTGAATTGAAAAACCGGACTAATGGCTGGTTGTTGGAATTGTATGTCCTGGCAATATCAAAGGTCATATCAGAACAGGTCTCAAATTGTGACAGTGCAAACTCATGATAACTTTATAGTGCTGCCCCATTGAGAGACGGGGCCTCCAGAACCATGACCTGATATCAGATTCAGTCGCATTATCCTTGAACCAAGCCAACCAGTCCTTCCCCTATCATAATAATGCTGAATGCCTGTCTAGGAAATGACAAGCATCAATTTTATAAATCATTGGTTTGACTCGACTGGGAACAGAATTCTCGATATTGCGCACGCGAGGTCTGCTTTCCACAGATTCGGCCCCCGCGCCCGGGCTCTGTCAGGAGAGACAACGATGGCACCAGCTGCAATTATCTCAAGCACAGTCATGCATGGTGTTATTGTGAGCGAAGCAGCCTGCTTTAATTATTACTGAACTATTCCCACAACTTAAAGTTGTATAAGCTGATTGCTGTGAGTTTCTGTAATCTTTCTGAGATAAATGTTATTAAATTGATTGGTATAATCTACATTACTTTAACTTGAAATAAGTTATGTTTTAACTGGCTAACTTTTGAGATATTTGAACATTTCTGACAAACTGGACTTTTTGAGTTTTTTTCCCGGTCTTGCTTAATAATAAATGCTCCGATTGTGGCGCCATCTTCTGTAATTTTGCATAACCAGATGCGACCCAGTTTCATTATAGACACTTCGACCAGACCGTCTCTATCGATAGGACATGTTCTCTCCTTGGATTTGCCGTCCCACCCACCCAAGCTACAACTGACATTTATAGGGCTACGTGCCTGAAATCCTCAAATCTTAATAAATCAAACATCTCATGACTTTAATGTAACAACGGAATAGTAAGAATAAATGCCACCTTATACTGTACTTGTCTTGCGTTGGTTGAATTGCTTCCTACCTAAGTCCCGGTGAACTACCCATTTACAATGATGAATAAACTGTGTTACCAACAAGAAACAGCAACAACAACCACACTATAAAGCCGGCATGAATGCGCACTGTCACAAGTCGATACCGACCCTGGTATGACCTTAGATGTTGCTAGGACGTGAAACAACAACAACACACAAACAAACTAATCTTACTACAATCCATAATAGAAATACATTTCAGGGAGAGAACCCTACCAAGTGTGGTCACCAGGAACCATAATTATGTGTATCGTCTCAAATAGACATTTGCTCTATTGTGACTGTGATGAAGTATTAAGACATCGATACATTAAGACAATAATTAAAAACTGTAGGAACAGTGTAACCATTAATGGTTGTCTTCCCATTGCCCGATATAAACCAATTGTAAGATCAGTGTAACCATTACTGGTTGTCTCCCACAGCCCCATATAAACAAATTGTATGACAAATGTAAACATTAATGGTTGTCTTCCCACTGCTCCGTATAAACAAATGGTTGGACAAATGTAACAATGATTGTTTCTCTTTCCGCTTCCCAATATAAACACGTTGTAGGAAGAGTGTAACCCTTAATCCCTGCCTTCCCGCTGCCCTATATGAACAGATTTTATAAACAGTGTAACCCTTAATGGGTTTTTTCCGACTGCCCCATATGAACACATTTTAGGAACAGTGTAACCATTAATGGTTGTCTCCCACTGCCCCATATAAACACATTTTACGAACAGTGTAACCCTTAATGGTTGTCTTCCCACTGCCCCAAATGAACAAATTGTAGGAACAGTGTAACCATTAATGGTTGTCTCCAACTGCCCCATATAAACAAATTGTCGGAAAAGTGTAGCCATTCATGGTTGTCTCCCACTGCCCCACACAAACAATGTATAGGAACAGTGTAGCCATTAATGGTTGTCTTCCCACTGCCCCATATAAACAAATGACATATAACACATAGAGCTGAGTTGGGGTGAACAACCTTCCCGCTCCTGGGCATGGACACACGCCAGGTCCACACGGACCAGCGGATGGTGGTCCAGAATATGTGATTAGTCATTAGCGACAAAGGAGGAATGTCGCGAAAGATGAGATGGGGGAGGGGTGGAGGATTTGGGGGAGGGAGCATAGCCACCACCGGAAGGACTTCTGCACAGTGTGTGAAAATAAGGCAGATGACAGGGACTGCAGACTGCGCTCCTGTCATCTCTAATTAAGCCAGCTCTATGGCCCACCGTGTAGAAGAGATGAGCACAGAAGTGTATGAAAGATGATTAGTTGACGACTACTTTTATGTAATACATGTCTATGTGTATGTGGTAGGGCTATAAGTTGGGTGTGTAATTCATTATGCCTGTTTAAATAGTTTGGTGCATTGTTCGCAGTGAGTTGCATTCGGCGGGAAAGACGAACCTCCACCCACTTGTCTATTACACTTTGGGCTCAACAGGTTGGAGAGCTTACCTCGATCGGGCTATGGTGGTTAAATACCTCATTCGAGCAATTTCCAAGGTCGAATTTTGTATAGGATTAAGGTGTAGGTTCACAAATATGGTTGTGGAACAATGAGTTTTAGGATGTTTTCATATTGGAATCAATCAATCAATCAATAGTTCCATCCTCTAGTCGAGGGTTGGATGCAATGGTTCTCCACTTGTCCCGATGTTGTGCTGTTCTGATAGACTGTGAATAATTCAAGCCTGTCCACTGTGAAATATTTGTAAACCATGATGTTCTTGGTCTCCCTCTCCCTCTGCTGCCATTCACCTTCCCTTCCAACAATGTACGGTATATTGAACTCTGACGAATGATGTGGCCAAAATAAATAAGTTTCTTTGTCTGTATAGTGGCAAACAAGCTTTTCTTATTTTTAATTTTTCTGAGAACTTCTTTGTTGGTGATCTTCTTTGTCCATGATATTTTCATCATCCTTCGATAAGTCCACATCTCAAATGCTGCTAAACGTTTGTACATTTTCTTAGAGATTGTCCATGTCTCTGCCCCATACATTAGAGTAGACCACACATAACACTGAAGAATACGCTTCCTTGTTTGTATTAATATCTTACTTGATGTTAACACTCTATACATTTTGGAGAATGTTGTTCGGGCTATTGTTATCCTTCTTTTAATTTCTTCCTCACATCTCCCATCATTTGTAATCTTTTGTCCGAGATATATGAATTCGGATACTTGTTCTATGTTTGTGCCATCTATGGTTATATTGACATTTGGTTTATCTGTCTTTTTACTTATAACCATTGTTTTGGTCTTCCTGGCATTCATCTTCATGTTGAATAGTATTCCAGCTTTATTGATTCTATTCACTATATCTTGTAGGTTTTTCTCACTGTCTGCTAGTATTACACTGTCATCGGCATATCTAAGATTGTTGATGTTCATGCCACCTATTGTCACTCCCTTGCAATCTTCAATGTGTCTGAAAATCATCTCTGTGTACAGGTTAAATAGACATGGTGACAATACACACCCCTGTCGAACTCCTCGTTTAATCATAACTTCATCCGATAGGCCCTGCTCCATTTTTATAAATGCACGTTGTGTCCAGTATAAGTTCACAATTAGTTTAATGTCTTTGCCATTGACACCAATATCTTGTAAACATTTGATTAACAGTTCATGATTGACTCGGTCGAAGGCCTTCTCATAGTCAATAAAGCAGGCATAAACATCCTGGTTCACTTCACAATAACGTTCACAAATCATTCTCATATTGAAAATCCCTTCACGTGTACCTCTTCCAGATATAAACCCACTTTGTACGTTACTGATTTGTTCTTCAATTTTCTGTCTGTTTCTCAGTAAAATTATTTTCAGGATCATCTTCAACATATGACTCATCAGGCTTAGTGTTCTGTACTCAGTACACAATGTTGGTTTTAGCTTCTTTGGGAGTCGTACAAATATGGATTCATTCATATTCAATGGTATAAATCCAGTCTCATAGATGTCAGTTACTAGCTTATGAATGATTTGAATCCCCACTTCATCTAGTCCTTTTATCATTTCTGATGTTATCTGGTCACTTCCAGGAGCCTTACCTGCCTTTAGATCATTGATAGCCTTCTCAACCTCTGATACTAATATAATATTCCCATCTTCTTTCTCAATTGTGGGTGGGTTATTGGAATACATCACTAGAAATACACAAATTATATCTAATTTCCTGGATATTCCTAGGACATTTAGTTGGGACCGGATTGCGTAAATTAACAGTGAATATTAGGAAATAATTCAGTAGGTACAACACATGGCTACAGGACAGAACAGCCCATGATAGTACTGTGTTGGTATAGCCATTAATCCCAAACAATAGAGGAACCTCCAGTCAACCATGGGGGTATATGCTGGTCTGTGGCCCACTCATATACTTCCACTTGCCACTGGGGGAGGTCCTGTGGGGACTGTTGTATATCATTTAGATATATTGTTTGCATACCAATATATATATATATGCATAACAAATAATTCACAGCATTGAAAAAAACAAGCTTGTTTTAGTTAATGACGCCTCTAGAGCACATCGCTTTTTATATCATCTGGTATTGGATGTAATACATATGGTCATTCTGACATATTTCTTTGGAGGAAACTTGTGGCAGCCACATATGCTACCTTTTACGATAAGCACCAACGGGTCTTTTATAGACAGGACATTACATGCCACAGCCTTTGATGAACCAGTTGTGGACCACTGGTTGGAACGGAAAATAGCCCAAACTGCAAATGGGTCCACTGAGCAGGATTGATTGTACAACTGACACCTTCACAGGTGGACAGTCTAACACTGAGCTAGGTCCCGCTCCCCACGCCAGCATTGAAATTGGAATATGTAGGATCAAATGTAAGAATCTATGTTAGTGGCGAACATTTGATGCTTTCATTTGACTCTTCGGTTTTAATCACCACTCATTTCTACCCGTTATTTACTAGGCTGGTGCCATAGCCGATGGCATTGTTAGGAATTTAACTCCCACTGCGTGACCGTGGATTACCGGGCCGGGTGGCCTAATCGGTAGAGTGCGGGCTTCGCCTGCGGAAGGTTGGGAGTTTGGTTCACGGCCGTGTCAACCCAATCTCTTTAAAATTGATACTTGTCGCTTCCTAGCATGGCGTTCAGCATTAATAGGGTAGGGCAAGGACAGTGTCAGGATAATGTGACTGAGTGCGATATCAGGTCATGGTGATGGCAGCCTGATTTCCCAGTGGGGCAGCACTATAAAGTCACCATGAGTGCGTACTGTCAGAAATCGGTCCCTGTCATGATATGTCCTTAGATGTTGCTAACCCTTAAACCAACAACAAACAACCCAATGTGTGGACAGGTGGACATGTAATGCCAGAGAACGTATAAAGAATGATAATGCTCATCCAAGGGTCAATGAGGACTGTTGTTGTTGTTGTAAATAGGGTTTAGTCATTGAATAAAGTCAGATTGTTGTTGTTGTAAATAGGGTTTATTCATTGAATAAAGTATTTTGCCAGCGCCATGGCACTACACTGGTCTTCCAGAAATGTGACAGTCAGTGAGAAGATAAGAACTTGGAACTCCTTTCAGACAGCAGGGTAGTAGTTTGGAATTCCTTTCAGACAGCAGGGCAATGGTGGAATTCCTTTAGTATAATACCTTTTTCCAGTGAGGTACTGTTCCTTACCAGATTGCTTCTTATCTGATGTCAAGGTTTAGTTTCGTGGTGGATAACTTCTATTTTGCAGATGCACAGTACCGGATTTCCGGTGACAGGAAGGAGGTTAACAGATCTCTGGCTTGTGTCTGCTCATTAGGCTCAGTGCACAGAGGAATGGCAGTTCTGAAATTGGTGCAATCATTGCATTCACATACTGCAGTGATTTAAAGCAGTTGTATATAAACCAGACGGGATGGCTGAATGAATTGACCATCTGTCACCCGGGTTGGTAGATCGTGGAAGTCGAACCCATGCGTTCAAACCCTGGTTCAGTCAAACCAATGACTTAAAAATTGATACTTGTCGATTCCTAGCCAGACACTCGGCATTATTACGATAGGACAAGGAGCAATGGAATGAGGAAGACCAGTCGTCTGCGACTGAAATTTCCCCTTCTTAAACAACTAATGTACCAAACAAAGACGGAAGGGAGTGTTCCCAGTGGGGAAGAACCATAAAGTTGCAATCAGTGTGCATTGTCACAAGCTCATAGGCTACCCATCTTGATATGACCTTAGATGTTGTCATGACATAAAACTCCAACAAACAAATAAACTAGTTACCAATGACGGTGCCATATGATGGACCGCTGTAAAGAACAACACTTAGCACAACACAAGGCCCCCCACCACTCTCGCCTCCATCCAGTGTCACCATCTTTCAGACAGAATGCCTCAACCTCCGCCACCTAGCGGACATTGACTGAACTCAGGTCTCTGCCTGATGGGAGCTGTTTATTTACATCCCACCACCCAAAGTAGTAGCACGAGGCCTGGAGCAGATGGCCCATTCAACCATAAAGATGTGAGTTACTTGCGACACAAAGACAAGCAATGCTTCACAATTAGTGACTAGAGCTGGGAAGGGTAACGGTAGCCCAAATAAGTTTGTTGTTGCAGAATCTTCCCCAGTCCAATAAATACTGACACCGTGTGCACAATTGCAATGGACAGCCATGAAAATATGGGAGTGACAGTGACACCACTGGCCTAATAACGTGCAATGTAGGCCTACCAATCAGTTCGCTTAGGAGAAGCATGATTACATATATCTTGGAGCCAGTGACAGTTGCTACGATTGACCACATCTGAAGAACTGTCTCCATTTCAATTAATTAAGAGCGGCTAACAGGTCCAAGGCCTATTATAGCTGTAACCTATTGATTGATTGATTGATTGATGACAGTGACAGTGACACCACCAGGTTTGGGAAACACCTGAAATGAGAGTTTGTTGGTACAATCGGTTCCATTGATGTAATTCAGTATGGGATAAATCCAAGCATCAGTTTCCGTTGGTGTAATTCAGTATGGCATAACTCCAAGGACATATCCAATTTGTATGGAGGAGGATATGTGAGAGTGTAGAGGCCGTGCCTAATGATCCCCCCTCGTTTCACACACACATTACTGTAGAGGAGGAGAGTGTAAGGGAGGAGGGAGCAATGACCCAGTTTAGGTTTCCTGGTAGGGAGTGGGAGGGGGTGTGGATGGGTATGTGCATGTGGGGGGGCATGGAAGACACAAGGGCAGTCTGTGAGATGTGTGTGTGCGGAATTGGCGTGGGTGTGTGTCTAGTAACCAAATGTCTGATTGACCTCCCTAGGCCACGTTGCTTTGACCACAACCTAGTTCTATTATTTTCAGCCATATATATATATTATATTATGGGAGCTTGCTCCTCAGTACACATAACCTGAATGAGCATGTACCCCACCACAAATAAGGATGAGGGTGAGCATGAGGCAAATGACATATACGGTGATGTGACATAATAAATGCATGTAGATATGTATGTATGTATCTATGAATGTAGGCGTGCTTTTATTTAATTACAATATTTGTTAGGACAATTTGGTGGTGAATGATGGGGTTGGGGTGTACGTTCATGCATGGATATATACCTCAACCACCAAATTGTCCTAACACATATTGTAATTAAATAAAATCCCATACCCTACATGTGTGTTCTTCAGCAACCTCCGTTCTGATATGACCTTAGATATTGCTAGGACGTAAAACAACAACGAACAAACAAACATCTTCGCCAACTCCCTCTTTCTTTGCTAACTTTGGTCACTCACACCCTGTCATAATTCAAAACTAAAGCACTCACCTAAATGTGAGTGTACATATCTAACATATATACTGATGCCCTTGTTGCCACACAGAAGGGAATGCATGTATTGCCATATACACGGGAATACTGAGAGAGTTTACTATAAGCTGTTACTGCTGATACCTATGTTGTCAGAGTTTTGGTCTGCTTGCCAGAACTTAATTTATATGGTTGAACTTCAAATATCTCAAATCTTAGCCATCTAATATAAAAGTTACTTCAAATAAAGTAAGGTAGATTGGAACAATCAATTTAATATATTTATTTCAGATAAATGAGAGAAACTATTGAGGGAAGGTTACATGTTTAAAATTGCTGACGTCAGCGCATCAACAGTTAACCCAGTGTCCAGTTATGATCAGCCACTACAAACCAATCGGATGAAGCATGAATCCCCAAATAGTTGGTTTTATTGATAATTTCAGTGCAATCTAGTCCACTCTTCTAATCGATCAGGTGCTGAACTTTGACATTAGACACGCTGCCTGTCTGTGTGCCAGATTAAATTGAACAGCTCACCAATTAGGCCGTCAGCTGGTGTTTTGAACATTGCAACCCGACCGTAAAATTTCTGCAATTATCCACGATGCTGAATTGATTAAATTCTGCAGATTCCTTGCTGATGCAAAACAAAGGATAACTAATGATGGTGTAGGCAATGCCTAGTAGAGAGCTGCCTTAAGGCCCTGTCACATTACGGCGTATGGTGGGAGCATATTGAAAACCTACGTAAGTCCTGTGGGTGCCGGCCTATGATGACCTTTGGTGACCTCTCGGGTGGGTTTGAGCGTATGAGGAGCATATGAGGAGCGTATGGGAGCATGCTGTGACATTTTTTGACGGTTTTGATTGGCATGTGGAGCGTATGAGGAGGGTATGAGGAGCGTATGATTATTTTAGGAGCGTATGAGGAGCATATGAGGAGCGTATGAGGAGCGTATGAGGAGCGTATGCGAAACCTATGTACGACCTATGTTATCTCTGTGCGGTCCGCCGCCTGGTGGCTCCTGGGTATATATAGCCTGCAGCAACAGTCTCCCCTCACTCTGCCACCATGCTTGCTAAGAGGAACACCACTGCTGCTGCTGCTTCTGCTACTGCTACTACTACTACTACTACTACACATACTACTGCTAATACACCAGCCTTCAGAGCTGCTGTGACTACAGGAGGAGGACTAGGCCGTGGGAGAGGCAGAAAGAGGCAGACTTTACAATGCTCTCCATCACCAGCCTCCTCACCTGCCTCGCCACCTTGCTACTCTCCACACCACTCTCCAGAACACCACTCTCCAGAACACCACTCTCCAGAACACCACTATCCACTGGAGGAGCTGGAGATGCAAGTGGAGAGGTCGACGACGCAACGCTGGCGTCCCCGCTCCAGCTCACCATTTCCTGCCTCTCGGGGCAGCTCACGGGTGTCTTCCGCTGCCTCCGCCGCCACCACCGCCTCCAACACCTCCATCAGCACCGGTGGCGTCTCCGCGTCAAAGAGACGGAGGGCCAAGATGAGCGACTGTTCTCTGTCGGTCTTCAAGGAGGATCAAATGTTGGACTTCCTCCAGGAGAACCCCATCATGTGGAACATGAAGCTCACGGATTACCGCCGCTCAGACAGAAAGGCCAAGATGTGGGAGGACCAGACGACACTTCTGGGGACCACAACAGTCCATCTCCAGAAGTGGTTCAAGTCGCTCAGGGACACAAACACGTGGCTCCACAAGAAAAAAAGCGGGGACGGAGCCGCTGAGCTGACTGAGCGGGAGCAGTGGATCCTGGGCAAGTTTGGGTACCTGCGGTCCGTCGTCCATCACCGACCGGAGCCCTGCAGGAGTGTAAGTACATAATCTTTTATCATTCTGACAAGTGCGGCCGTTAGTATACTCGTAAAACCACTTGTATTCTAAGTTTGTTATGTTATGCTTTTGTTGTATTTATGTAAATATTCTAGTAATTTGTTAAATGTTATTTATTTCTTTAATGTTGAGTTATTGTGTAGTTGTTCTTAAATCGAGATATTGACAATAGATGTATCGAGATATAATCATTATAAATCCATGTTTGCATTTAACGTTAATTATTTTTGCTTTATATATTTTTGATTTCCTGTTGACTTGTCGTGTCTTTTGTCGAAATATCGATTTGCATTCACGTTGCTTATGTTATTTTATGATTTTGTCTTGCAGTTGGCCACTCCTTTCGCGTCTCCACAGCTTGATCTCTGTGTGGAGGAGAATGTCCTGACCGATGTGGAGGTGGCGATGGACGAGGAGCTTCCACCCACTCCCCCCGCTACAACGCGAGAGCGGGGAAAGGGGAGAGGGAAGCGATCTGCCCCAGTCGACGACAACCTCCTCGCTGCCATCCACAAGAGGTTCGATGAGTGGGGGACATCCTCAAGGTGATGCAGCCCCCTCCGACACCGACAGTGACGGTGACGAAGCGAGTGGCATTCGCCAACTATGTGTGGGACATGATCCTCACAATGCCGGAGGAGCGGTTTGTGTCCGTTTGCGGTCCACTCAACCGTATGGTGTTGCACCATCTGGAGGATGAGGAAGGAACATTCATGGGCCCGGTGGTTTGTGTGGCTGCTCCTGCTCCTGCACCTGCTCCTGCACCTGCTCCTGCACCTGCTCCTGCACCTGCTCCTGCACCTGCTCCTGGACTTGCTTGTGTGTCTGCAAGTGAGGCATACCAGCCTCAACCCCACCAGTGGACTCACCAGCCACCACTGGCATCACCATGGGCTTAACCGACATACGAGTATGTGCAGTGCTATATGGGGCAGCCGCACATTCATCATCAGCCACAGCCGCCTCTGCCAAGTCTTCCGCCTCAGTCTCTACCTCCAACCTCCGTGGGTCACGAGGCAGCCGCAGCTCCGCTGGTGGTACGGCCGTCAACGCCTCACACTGCTGGACAACTACGGACATTAGGGATGACGGGGCACACGAGGGGCTCTCCCAGAATCATGGTGCGCGCGGGTGCTCCACCCACTGTGGGTCTGGCATGGCCGGGGACTTGCGCTGCCAGAGACATCGTCACTCCGACACCCGGCGACCCCACCCATGTGAACTTGTCTGAGTCGGCCAGCCCAGAAGGACTATTGAAGTTGTCGGGGCTGTCCGGGATATCTGGCATAAAGAAATATACTGTCAATTTTAATTGTTGTGTCCGCGTTCAGTAAAGGCATGCCATCATTTAATTGTTATACATTAAAGTACAATTAAAATTAAAATTAAAACATAAATAAGAACTTTAAATTTAAAATATTTATTATAATCTGTCTCCTTCTCCTTTCTCCCTTCCCTCCCTCCCTCTCTCTATCTCTCTTCCTCCCTCTCTCTATCTCTCTTCCTCCCTCTCTATATCTCTCTTCCTCCCTCTCTCTATCTCTCTTCCTCTATCTATATCTCTCTTCCTCCCTCTCTCTATATCTCTTCCTCCCTCTCTCTGTCTCTTCCTCTCTCTCTATCTTTCTTCCTCCCTCTCTCTATCTCTCTTCCTCCCTCTCTCTATCTCTTTTCCTCTCTCTCTTGTCTTCCCGCTCTCTATCTCTCTTCCTCTCTCTCTATCTCTCTTCCTCCCTCTCTGTATCTCTCTTCCTCCCTCTCTCTATCTCTCTTCCTCTCTCTATATCTCTCTTCCTCCCTCTATATCTCTCTCTTCCCATCTCTCTATCTCTCGTCCTCCCTCTCTCTATCTCTCTTCCTCTCTCTCTCTCTTCATCTCTCTCTATCTCTCTTCCTCTCTCTCTACCTCTCTTCCTCTCTCTCTATCTCTCTCCTCCCTCTCTCTATCTCTCTTCCTCCCTCCCCCTCCCTCCCCTCCCTCCCTCCCTCCCTCCATCTCTTCTCCCCCTTGCTCCCTCCCTCTAACTTGTCTCCCCCTTTCTGTCTCTGTGTCACTCTATTTTTCCCTGTGTTCTTAGTATGTATGTAAAAGATTAATTCATGTAAAAAGAAGGGAGATTCATTACAATTTCATTAACTAGATGACTTTAAATTAGGGAGCGAAAGAAGGTAACAGACATGTAAAATTGTGTTTTCATATCTATAAAATGATATCGTATATTTTACTAGACATATAAACATATTAGCATCTCATATAACAGGAGATATGTCACAACATCACAGACATGTAAAAAGCGATAACAGTACAGTGTCAAGAAAAGCAGATAAGTTTGCAAAAACAGTAGACAGACACAGCGCATACAGACTGATAACATGTTTTGTCAGATCATCCTGTCTTGCCATGACAGTGCTCCGGCGGGTGAGATGACCCAGTCTTTAATTAGATTGCACTGTTCCTTTCCTAGCTTGGACGCGGTGTTGGGGTTGACAGGTAGAACGTCAATGTCAGGAAGGTTGTGGCCCTTTCGCCAACCTCCAGGCACAAAGTTGTTGTTGGCTGTCTCGGGTTGATCCAGCTGCATGTTCTGTAGCGCTGGGTAGCGTGTCCTCATGAGGTTGTGCAGAACAATGCACGCCTTGATGATGATCTTCACGTTGGAGGGGTGGTGCTGCATAGTCGTCAGCAGCACTTTGAAGTAGTTGGCTAGAATGCCAAAGGCATTCTCCACCACTCTCCTAGCTTTGGAAAGCCGGTAGTTGAAGAGTGGCTCATCATTGGTCAAGCCCCTCTTGCCGTACAGCTTCATCATGGTCGGCCGCAGGGCAAAGGCTTCGTCACCGAACAGAAAATATGGCACATCCTTCTGGCCATGGACTAGCGGTTCAGGGTTCGGAAAGCCGATGGTGCCACCTTCTGTGCCTGCCTTCAGCTCGGAGGTGTTGTAAATCTGGGCATCGGACGCGGAGCCCAAACCGCCAATATCTGCCCAGATAAATTTGTAATCCGCATCTACAAGTGCCAACAGGACCACGGAGAAAAAGCCCTTGTAGTTGTAGTAGAGCGACCCACTCTTTCAAGGGCACCGGCAGGCGATGTGCTTCCCATCCAGAGCGCCACAGGTATGGGGGAAGTTCCACCTCTCTGAAAAGAGGTCTGAGACGGAACCCTTCTGGAGTCGTCGGACACGTCATGACCTCGGCCATGTACTCGTCGACGATAGCCTTACAGACTTCACGCACTATCAGCAACTGTGTGTTGTGGGCCAACCTCCACCCAAACTTCATGGAAGAGTATTTTGTGCCAGATGCCAGGTGCCGCAGAGTAAGTGCTATTTTCAGTGCCGGCTCGAGCGGCATCCTGAATGTAGTCCATTTTTTGGCGATCCTCGGTCCCACTCGCGCCACAATCTCGTCAAACAACTGGGGAAGCAGCCGCATGAAGTTCACAAACGATGCGGTGTCCTCGCTGCGGAGCTCGACCATCAGCTTGTCAAACAAGCCAAACTGTTGCCGCCTCCCAATCCAGGGTCTGACCCACACTGATCGTCGCCGCCGCTCCCTCCTCCTTCGTATCTCGATACGGGATGCCAGAAGAACCATGAGGTATAGACCAAGCTCATGGTGATAAAGGGCAACTCTTTAGAAAAGCTGAAACTGTACTTGCAGTTGCAGTGCCTGGGCATCCATCCTGTATGAGCAGCAGAGCAGGAATGACCGAAGAAGGCGTGACGCAAGTTGAGCATATGAGTAGCGTACGCCGGCATACCCCTAGCATATGCCGGCATACCCCCAGCATACGAGGAGCGTATGCCGGCGTATGAGAAGTGTATGAGTAGCGTATGAACCATACGCCCCTGTAGGTCGAGATTTTTTTAGCATGCACAAACAAATTTGGACAGACGGACGGGAGACAGCGTATGGGGGCATACAGCGGCATAGGCCGGCATAAGCTGGCACATGACGGCATATGCAGAGCATACGCGTAGCTTACGCGTAGCATATGCATAGTGGATGGCGGCGTATGACGGTGTATGCCGACGTATATGACGTAAAGCGTCTATGCCGCCGTAAGCTCCCGCAAAAAAACCTAATGTGACAGCCCCTTTAAAGGTACATTATCCGATTAAGGCGCCAAATTTGTTGAAACTAACTAGATTCAATCCTACATAGTCCACTTGTACCCTTCACATTGTTCATGGTGGTTCGCCAACATGGGTAATTTGCAAGACAACAGGGAGACCTACGGTGTTGCCACCTGGGTTTGAATCCTCCAACCGGCCCCCCTACCGGTCTCGCCCAGAACCACCCTCACAAGACTGTCTTGTGAGACTCTGACGTCACGAACCCCTCCTCGCAAATCGGGGAGCATCCAAGCTTCACTTCCACCCAGGCAGCCAGACAAGCAACTCAACAACTCAACTCATCACAGCCGCCCACCCAACCCTTCAACGAACATTAAAACGCGTGGGGTTGAGGGCCTGAGTCGAACATTCCTGAACATTCACATTGATCACAAATTATACTTCTCTACTGTACTCATTATCATATCCACTTGTTTAAAAAAAAATCCATAACATGTGCTCCTTATTCGCATTGTAAATTATGCTTGCGACCACATTGTGACCGCATAAAAAACGGGATGTCAGGGAATGGTTGTAAGTGGTCAGAAAGTAGTCGCAAAGTGCTCTTCAGTGGTTACCAACCTCCTTAATTGTGACCATTTTGGTCAAAAGGATGTTGCAGCTGCTGTACCAACAAACCTCTTTGGGACCAAAATGGCTGCGAACCATTTTCATAAGTTGGTAATTTGTATAAGTTGGTGCTTAATCATGCAATCCATCCTACTATACGGAGCCGAGGCCTGGACAGTGTTCAGACAACAGGTGAAAAAGCTGTATTCCTTCATGATGCGACATCTGCATTCAATCATGAGGCTAACCGCGACAAAGTGACAAATAAGAAAATACTCAAATGGACGGGGCTGCCCTCTATGGAAGATCTTCTGATCAAAAAGAATCTCCGGTGGACTGGACACCTCATGAGGATGTCATCAGACCTCTTTTCTCAACTGTCTTCTGGTTACAGAAAGAGAGGGTGCCCTCGATGTCTCCGGTTCAAGGATACCATCAAGAGAAACCTGAAGCTGAGAGACATTAAGACCGACTCATGGACATCACTCTCACAGCAGAGAGCAAAATGGAGAGTGGCAGTCAAGTAATGAAAGCAGTCTTTGTCGCATTGCGACCGACATCATGATGATGACACTCATTAAATTAGAAATCTCACCATCATATATTTGTGGTCAGGGGAAAGAAATTCCCTTAGAAAAAGAAAAGTGTTATTAATAATTGATAGAATCTATTTAGTGAACTATATGAGGTGGTACAGTCCAGCTGCCCTCAAAAAGGCTATAATGTTTTCCTGTTTTACCTTAGTAAAAAGGTCACGCATAATGTCTGCAGTGTAGAACTGTTGGCGCAGGGCCAAAAAATCAACACATTTTAGTCAAATGTGTTTGAGTGTTAGCGGGGACTGACACCCAATACATTCAGGGGGAGGTTCCCCCTTGAGCAGAAAAGCATGTGTAAGCCACGAGTCGCCAATACGGCAGTGGCTAAGGACCACTTGGTCCCGCCGACCTCCCGCATGAGTCTGTGGTGATTTTCCCACAGATGGTTCAATTTCTTTAAGTTTATTAATGTTTTCATCCAACTCATGTTGCCATTTGGATTTTATGTGGATGGCTATTAGTGGTTTCAGATCAGAGTGAGGGATCAGACAGGGTTGAAGATCACAGTTCAGGGCCTTCTTCGCAGCACGATCAGCTCGTTCGTTTTCTTGTATGCCAGCATGGCCAGGTACCCAGCACAGGTGGATGTTATACCCATTCGTTGTCAGTTGGTTCATTTTATAAATGACTGTTGCTAGAATAGGGTGATTCGTTTTCCGTCCAGCAACAGCCAGGAGGCAAGAGCCTCATGGCTGTTGCCTCCTTAAATATGTACTGAAGTTTGCTGCTCCTGTTCTACACAGCTAAACCAGAACACAAATAAGCAAAGACTATCTACACATTTCCATGTGCAATATTTTCTTTACACATATTCTCTTTAAATATTTTCAAATTTAAATGGTAAGCTGAATTCACACGAAGGTAATGTAGGTTGCAGCGATCAGACAAATGCATGTATTATCGCAGAAACAAGTTAGATAAAGGATTCACCCCTAGCCACAGTAGTCGTTAATGACAAATATGTCTCATTCCGACTAATAAATACTTTATTATGAATCGAGTGTAAATAAGGGGTGGAGTTCCTGCATTCAATCTTTAGCTATATTGAAGCCCTGGTTACATACACTTTACTGAACGTAGTTGAATGTAGGATAGATTAACGTGGGTCAAACGTGGTGTAAGTATGTTAAGCTACAGTGGTAAACATTATGGTATGGATAAATATGTTACAGCACGGATGCCGGTACGTTAAAATACGTTCAACTATGTTCAACTACATTCAACTATGTTCAAGGTATGTTAGCCTCCACTATGGTCAATTACATTTAACTATGTGCAAGTACGCTAAAGTATGCTGGAGTAAGCTAGACCAAGTATGTTAGAGTACATTAAGAGTATGGAGACTTTGCCACAGTACGTTAGCCTCTAATGTATCACTCTAACGTATCCAAAGATTTTATCGGAACTCACAGCCCACACACGTTATTACCAAGTTAGCATGATGCAGAAGTATGGATGCCAGTACGTTCAACTACTTTCAACTACGTTTAACTATGTTAGCCTCCACTACGTTCAACTACATCAACTAACGTGTCTGTGACCGGGCCTTAAAGTAGAGTTGATGAAATGCGAGATAATGAGTTGGTCGAAAAGCGCATACGTCGGCATACACTAACACCATAGGTCATAGTGTGACAGCCCCTATAAGCAGTGTTTAGAAGCCCTTCACATAGCTTGTTGCTGGGCTACCCTCATATACGTTTTCAATGCTAACTCAATAACAATTTATCATCTAGCAGGTTCTGATAGGATTATCAGCAGGTGTCATTATGATTTTAGAGATAAGATAAGATACAATATGTGCGTAAAGAAAAACACTTTGACCTCTGCTGACCCCCACGCTGGGAGAGTAAATCTAACGTCACTCTGATGTCTGCTTCTCAGGGAAAGCAATAAAGTCCAAGCATAGATAGGGCCAAAACAAAAATAACAAAATGGTCATCGTCACTGCCCGTGCCTGAAAAATCATCGGCCCCTGATTTAAAATTTAGTTTTTGTAATTGTTAAAAAATGCGTCGGGCTAGCAGCAATTCAACTTTCGCATCAATTTTTAAGTTATTGCTTTGACTCGGCCAGGGTTCGAACTCAAGAGTTTGAATCCCACAACCTACCAGAATGGGAGGCGGGTGTTCACCTTATTCTGCCATCGCATCTGGTTACGTATTATGTCTATATCAACAATTTTGTTTAATTAATAGATCTAAAAATCGCCCGCACAACCCTTATTTTTATTTCAAAAGGATGATCACCATTTTTGTTTATTCCTGGGGCCTAAGAGCAAAGAAGAAACATAAACAAGAAGCAACAAAGAGTGCTTGAACAAAACTTGCCACAAGGTCCTCTTGCTGTTAAGCCGTGTTCACACGGGCAATGTAAATCGATTCGTAGAAAGCGACTTGTATAGTTCGCCTCACATTTCTCGTGTGAACGCACGTCTGAGGCGGATTAGGGCTGATTCGATTCACGTGATCCAGATAATGTAAACCACCTAAGCGAGGTAGTTTACGTGAGGCGATTTCTGTGATTCGATTTATTTTGCCCGTGTGAACGCACTGAGGCGGATTAAGCACCTCACACGCATGCGCAGTCGACACCTCAGTTTGTTGACTTTCCGGTCGATCAAAAGTGCATATTATATAATTTGGTCTATGAACCTGCTAGAAGTGCACATATATTTTGTTCATGATTTATTTTTAGGGTTTCACTGCCCAGCAGAAGTTTTGACCGTTCCAAACCAATACGATTCAGTCATTACATATCTAAGTCGAACCCACACTCTCTGGTGCCGGCATCATCGAACCCAAAATGGCGCTGGTTAGTCTGGACTTGCTCATGCGCAGATATCGACTTCCGGCCCAAGCAGTGCTTGTGTGAACGGACGGCTAATTCGCCTCACCTGATTTGATTTGTCTGATTCGCCTCACATTTTGTCCGTGTGAACACGGCTTAAGACAGTGGCATGACAGCAATCTTGACCACCTTTGTTTCCAGTGACAGGTGAGTTATAGAGTTTGGATGTTGAGAATCGCTCACATCTCTCGTTTTCATTGTTGTCTGACAATGGATATCAGTGTGCCTAATAATGTGCCCGTGTTGGCAGACAGTCTGAAAGTATGACTGAAAGTGTGAATAATATGCCTTTATCGTTTGATGAGAGTACCCCTGACAGTCGGTCTGAATGGGTGTCTGACAGTGGTGTGAACCATGGGCCTTGACTGTGTGATTACGTGTGTCTGACCGTGT
Organism: Branchipolynoe longqiensis; assembly: GCA_030323885.1. Taxonomy (NCBI): domain Eukaryota; kingdom Metazoa; phylum Annelida; class Polychaeta; order Phyllodocida; family Polynoidae; genus Branchipolynoe; species Branchipolynoe longqiensis. The sequence continues at coordinate 35,682,902 of CM059199.1, read as the reverse complement.
CCGTATAAGTTATAGTGAGTGATGGTGTACCCGAGGTTTTCCCTGACGTTGACTATGAAAGTGTGCATACCAGTAGGCCCCTATACCTGACAGTCTGCCTGACAGTCATCCTGGCATTTCATATCTGACAGTAAACCTGATACTTGTGATAGCGTGTTAGAGACTGCACCTGAATGTGCCTGACAGTGTGCGTGATAATGTGTCTGACAGTGACCCTGACAGTGTGTGTTGACGACATTGAACCTGAGAGTGTGCCTAATAGTGTGTCTAACAGTGAACATGGCAGTGTGTCTGATGGTGTGAATAGCCGTGTTTACACGGGAGAGTTAAATCGCTTCATATAAATTGCCTTGCCTAGTTCGCCTCACATTCACCATGTAAACGCGACTCTGAGACGGATTAGGGCTGATTCGCTTCATATGATGCGCTTTAAAAATACCTGGTTGAGAGGTGGTTTATGTGATGCGATTCAGCTGGTTCCCGGGTGGCGATAGTGTAAAATAGCAGTGCTCGCCGGCTACAAGCTCAGCTGTAACTATCGCTGGTGCCTGGCAGTGTTAGGGACCGATTAGACCGAAATCTATTGAATGCGATCATATTTAACAGAATTACATACTCAAATAATGAAATTTAATTAAATTAACCTTAAATTCCAAGTGATATTAACGTAGCAGCTAGATCGGCGTCGAATCACCAAGTGTAAACTAAACAAATAGCAGTGCTCGCCGGCTACAGGTGGAACTTAGGCTGCTGGTTCCCGGCGCCGAAACACTTTCAAAATTGGTCCGTGTAAACGCGCCACTACCCAGATAGCACACAGCCGTCGGCCCGACGTCGGCTATTGGTCGGTCCGTCGGCACCGACTTTCCACCGTCGGGCCACCGTCGGCCCGACGGTGGTGATCCGACGTTGGGAATCAATCCCTTTCCACTTTTGAGCCACCGTCGGGCCACCGTCGGGCCGCCGGTGGTGTTCCGACGTTGGGAATCAATCCCTTTCCACTTTTGATTCACCGTCGGGCCATCGTCGGCCCGACGGCGGTGTTCCGACGTTAGGGTTCAACTTTTGATCCGTCGGGCCACCGTCGGGCCTCCGTCGGCCCGACGGTGGTGGGCCGCCGTAGGTTTGCATTCATTTTCCACACTTGGTATACCGTCGGGCCATCGTCGGCCCGACGGTGGTGTTCCGACCTTAGGTTTCAATCCTTTTCCACTTGTGAGCCACCGTCGGGCCACCGTCGGCCCGACGGTTGATTTCCGACGTTAGGTTTCAATCCCTTTCGACTTTTGATTCACCGTCGGGCCATCGTCGGCCCGACGGTGGTGGGCCGCCGCAGGTTTGCATTCATTTTCCACACTTGGTACACCGTCGGGCCATCGTCGGCCCGACGGTGGTGGGCCGCGCCTGCGCAGTTCTTTAAATTTGCTTTCCGGCTCGAGTCGCCCGCGGAACACGTGCGATTGCTGATCAGTGTTCTTTTTCTACCAATAACTCCAGAAATACCAGGAATTTTAAGGAATCATTTACCAGGTTTGTTTATTAATATGTTTAGATTATTTTGTAAAAGTTTTGTAATTTATTACGCAGTATTAATGGAATTATTCGTGTTAATACGATTTGAATTATCCGATATGGTTTGTTTACTTCGAATCCCGCTCGAGTAGCCAGCACAACACGTGCGATTGTTGATCAGTGTTCTTTTTCTACCAGTAACTCCAGAAATCCCAGGAATTTTAAGGAATCATTTACCAGGTTTGTTTATTAATATGTTTAGATTATTTTGTAAAAGTTTTGTAATTTATTACGCAGTATTAATGGAATTATTCGTGTTAATACGATTTGAATTACCCTGAACGGAATCTTGGTTTTTTTCCGAGAAGACACTGTCACTATAGTGTCAATACGTACAGACTATATTAAATTTATATGGTATGGGATCTCGACGGCGTTTGTCGCCGTCGCCCCGACGGCGGCAGCGCCGTCAGTCGACGGTGGACGGTTGGACAAAACAACGTCGGCCCGCGGCTTTTGTCGCCGTTGGGCCGCCAGCGGCAGCCCCCGTCGCCCCGACGCCGTCGGGGGACGGCGGCGGCCGCCGGCGGCCCACGGCGGCAGCCGCCGTCGCCCCGCGGCGGGAGGTTGGACAAAACAACGTCGGCCCGACGGCGTTTTCCACCGTTGGGCCGCCGGAGCGGCCGCCGTCGGGCCGCCGTCGGGCCGACGACTGTGTGCTGTCTGGGTACATCGCTTCATATAAATCGCTTTGCCTGATTCGCTTTAGAATTCCCCGTGTAAACACGGCTATAGATACTGAATCTGCCTGTGGTCCTGGCAGTGTACTGACAGTGAATCTGAAAATGTATCTGAGAGTGAACTAGACATTGCTGCTGACAGTAAACCTGACATTATGCATGACAGTGGGTCTGACAGTGAGCCTACCAGTGTGTCTGGCAGTGTGACGGAGAGTGAGCCTGGCATTAAGCCTCACATTGAACCTGACTTTATGCCTGACAGTGAAGCTGGTAGTGAGCCTGACAGTCAACGTGACAGTGAACCTGACTGTGAACCCCACATTATCCCTAACATTATGGCTGACAGTGAACCTGAGTGACAGAATACGTGTCATGAAGCTATGCACTGGTCCTGACTTGGAGCCTCACAGTGACAGTGTGTCTGGCAGTGCATCAGAGAGCGCTGATGAGAGTGATTCCCCACCAGTTAGCGCCATGGCTATTCTAAAATCACCAGAAAGTATGACAGTGGTGCATTATCGTGACCCTGCACTTCAGTGATAGCAAAGCGATGACGTGACAAGAATGCATTGCCTCCAACACCTTGCTCCCCCTTTTCAGTCTGCTATGCCCCTCTCACTACTCTCAGCATTGGCTCGGTTGGTACTGCATGCAGCTCGATCAGATAGACAATACACTGGCATGGCTGTCAGCGCTGAGGGAGTGGTCACAGTGGCTATGTTGACACTGCACGCTGCTCGATAACTTAGGCAATATACCGCCATGAGACAATGGCCAAAGTGGCTTGTTTGGCACTGCATGCTGCTCGACCAGGTACACAATATATCACCATGGCTGGCAGCGCTTAGGCAGTGGCCGCAGTGGCCACAGTGACTGGTTTAACACTGCACGCTGCTTGATCAGGTAGGCAATATACCGCCCTGGCTGTCAATACTGAGTCAGTGGCCACAGTGGCTCGTTTAACACTGCTCACTGCTAAACCAGACAGCAGACAGGTACTATACCACAATGACTGTCATTACTGAGGTTTTGGGGTTTTTGTGTTCAAGTGTTTTTATTCCTCTGAATAACATGTTGTCAGTGCTAATGCACTGGTCTTCTAGCCCCAATCACAGTTGCCTCTACACAGTAAACAAATCTACAACAATATACACATAGACACTTACAGGAAAATAAGCAAAACATAGGTACATGAATGATAGGTAAAGAACAAGATAAGCAAAAAAGAAACATATGCGGGGAGGTGTTTTGCAGCTGAATGGAAATATTGTGCCTGGAATGGGAATATAACCCACACTTGTATCATTCATTGCGTTGTGTCTTAACCATTGCAAGTGTGCTATCCGCCCTACTATACGGAGCTGAGGCCTGGACAGTGAACAGATGACAGGTTAAAAAGCTGCATGCCTTCATGATGCAAGATCTGCATTCAATCATGAGGCTAACCTGGAAGGACAAAGTGACAAATAAGGAAATACTCGAACGGACGGGGCTGCCCTCTATGGAAGATCTTCTGATCAAAAGGCATCTCTGGTGGACTGGACACCTCATGAGGATGTCATCAAACAGGCTACCAAAGCAGATCCTCTATTCTTAACTGTCTTCTGGTTACAGAAAGAGAGGGTGATGTCGTCTCTGGTTGAAGGATACCATCAAGAGAAACCTGAAGTTGAGAGACATTAAGACCAACTCATGGACACAACTCTCACAGCAGAGAGCTAAATGGAGAGTGGCAGTCAAGTAGTGAAAGCAGTCTTTGCTGCATCGCGACCGACAGCATGATGATGATGATGATGTACTAATCATTATCTCTCTAGGCAAGCAATCTACTCACATCCACTTCTACATGACCATGTTTCCATTCTTCTGGATGGTTCAGTGTACCTAGCTACACCCCCTTTGATTCCACTATATCCCATTGGGGGCGGCACTTTAAATCCTCCTCCACATGAGTCATGAGAAACCATCAGTCGCAAGTTGCCCTCAGATGGTGCTAGGATGAATAAGAAACCCAACAACAATGAATCCGTCAGGACAAGACACTGACCCCCAGCATCTGTGGCCTTACTGACAGTTTAACAAAATTAAAAGCAAGGCAAAGGATGAATGGACAATGTACTAAATGAATGGCGCATTGTTCTCACAACATGACAACTCTTCTGCCTGTTGGCATGACTTGGCAACGCTTTCAGAACGAGGCTGGGTCTTCTGATGAGATCTGCGCCAAGGAGTCACGGTAGATGGAAGGACGTAAAGCTGCATAGTCCAATGAAGCATCACATTTTCAAAACCAAATCAATTATAAGGAATTGATTCTACGTATCTAACTTAGATAATGCTGCGCATGTTAAGCATTTGTTGCCACAAAGAAGGGAATACTGAGTAAATTTAATATAATCCGCTACTGCTGAAGCATATATGGTGTCAGAATTGTTGCTGTGCGTACATGCCTGCCAAAACTGATTATAAATAATTGCTCTGCAAATATCTCAAACCGTAGCCCATTAAAACAAATGTTACTTCAAACTAAAGTAAGGTATATCATAGCAATCAATTTAATGTAGTTATATCAGAAAAATGGCAGAAACTTAAAAACATCGGTCTATGCAACTTTAACAGTGTTCCTTGTATGTACGGACCCTTTCATATGTGGCTCCACCTAGCCACCTCAAGAAACAATCCAATTGCATTTGAATTTTGTTGTATGCTTTTTTCTTGTTTTTTTCTTCTTTGGGGGATATTCAGGTGAAGCACCATCCGTACATGATTGTTCCCGCCAGTGCACCTGTGTGTATAAAAACTCTCAACATCATCAAAAGCTGATTTGTTTATAGCTGCATAGTCCGGTGAAGAGGCAATTGTTTCCGCATAGAATGGAATACTGAGGCAATTTAATATAAGCTGTGACTGCAGAAGCCTATGGAGTCAGAGATTTGGCGCGAATGCCAAAAGTTATTTCACATCTTTACACTTCAAATATATCGAAAGTTAGCCATTTAACATAAGTTATTTCCAAGTAAAATATGGTAGATCTTAACAATCAAATTACTACAATAATCTTTCAAAAGAAATGACAGAAATTCAAAACATCGGACGATGCTACTTGAACTTCTCTTATTAAACAAGATTCACAGAAGCTGGCTCTTTGTATCAAGCACATGTATCTGATTTTAAATGGTAAGCTTTAGCTTAACACAGGGTAGCAGTTGCGGTAAATTGCATGACAATACAGTTTTTAGATGAATCTGGTTATTCCAACAAATAGATCACATTTTCAATGGCAAAGCTCTTAGCCAAACTTGATCCTACATATCCACTTCGGAAACTAGTGCACTTATACAGCCTACTTTGTCCTGCATATAACTTAATTGAACATAACATGTTATTGCTGAGACATGATGCGGTGATCCAATCGGTAGAGCGCAGGTTTAATGCGCAGAAGGTCGGAAGTTTGAACCCCAGCCAAGTTAAACTGATGACAGAATTTATGCTGCGATTTTTCTAATTGGATCAGAAAGAATATTCTAGAGATAAGCAATGAGAAAATGTGGACAGAAGTAAACAGGCAATGAAAATGATATCATCCAAGATTTAAAGCTGTAAATGCCATCGCTCTGAAACCAGTGGTCCACAACTGGTTCATCAAAGGCGGTAAGAGTAGCTTATGTGGCGGCAGCGGGTTTCCTCCATGGAGATATGTCGGAATGCCCATATGTTTGACATCCAATAGCCGATGATAAAAGTGAATGTGCTCTAGAAGTGTCGTTAAATACAACTTTTTGTTGCCATCGCTCTCATGGTCTCGTTGCAATTTCTCGATATCGGATAGAGTCTATGGCTTAGTACTTACTCCTGTTGCACTGTCTTTATGATAGGGATCGTCCTGATATGACCTCAGATGTTGCTAGGACGCCAAATCTAACAAACAAGCACACCAGGACAGGGCTGTGAGAGAGCCCAATAGAAACAGTTTCAGACCGTTGCAGTACAGACTTACCGACATGATTTCCCAATCTAAACAGCAAACTATATTGGTCAGATATGTATTATCGAGCAAAGCCAGGTCCTTTCGAAGTGTGCAGTTGATCACAAAATTAATATCATTTCAAATTTCAAGTGCGAGCATCCAATGACAGCCATATTTGCTGTTTTCGCATTCTCTCCAATTCCTCAACTGCCCACCGATATAGATAAACATTGTGTGCTGGAACCAGTGCCTCCACAACTTCTTTATAGTTATTTCATGTCAAAGCAGTTTTTACTCTGATGTATGCAGGGTGGCATTCACCTCTACTCTGGGTGGGAGTGCATATTTTATGTAATAGCTTATCTGACATGATGGGCGATAATGAAGGTAATTTCTACACAGTTAATGCATAAGCATATTTAGCGCTATACGGAGCGACCCAACCAGCCACGGTTGCGACCCAAGCAGCCACGGTTGAACTCATTTGAGCCTGTTTGAACTTGCCGGAAATGGCAGTGTAGGTGTTCCTCTGTGCTACTAGGTATTCGGGGTCAGCGATTGGTTAATAATATAACAAAACAAATGCCCACTGCCAAAGAATTTGCTAATACGCATAGTGCAAAATTGAGATTTTATTCAAAATTAAAAGAAATAATGAACAATTTGTCATAAAGACCAATGCACAAATGCAATATTAATAGTTTATTCCGCGGAAATGATGGTCGTCACCCTAGTGGCTAGAATTTCAAATCGAACACCACAAGTGGAGTAACAAAATACACGCGCGATCATAAAATACTTCGCTGTAGTTATATCGGGGGTGGGGGGGGGGGATAAATGGATTAAAGTGTTTGAAGTATATTTGAAATTGATCTACATCAATTTCTGTTTAAATTACACAATATCAGTAATTACAGAATAGGAAACTATTCCTGCAAGGGTATGCTCAATATGACCCAGTGGTCACCCGTTTTTGCTCCTTTCCTCGCTGTGGACCCTTCTCAGTTAATGTGACTTATGTCATACTAGCATTGTATTAAAAACACGCACATTTATATCAATTGTGGGCAGAGTGAGTGAGTGCTGCCAGACAAGTTATGTACACCATTTGCAGGCAGAGGGTGACACAGTCGGCCCAGTTGTGTAATAGATGAACAATTAATAACAGATCAGTAGGCCTACAGTAGATGACTTAGAATATAATGTGGTTTTCAATGATTCCTATTAATTATAATTGGATAATATGTATACATCAAATAAATATATATATATATATATATTTCTTAGCTTTAATTCTGCATTAATGTGCAAATAAGATCATAAGAGTATGCACCTACTGAGCTTTGGATTAAAAACACGCCCGTTAATAGAAAATGTACATATATATATATATATATAGTTAGTATATAAATATATGGGTATAAATCATCGGTAGGAGGTTTCCTATTACTATTACCATTCTTATATTATATTTAAGGTCCAATTACGGATGAATCTTGATTAACTGCGGCATACTGGCCTACAGTGGCGCCACCACCGGCAGTTCTTGTCACTTATCTCCCTAGCCGTATTGATAATCCTGCTGCAAAAAACTGTTATATGTATGGTAAGGCTATATTTACTTGTCAAGAGAAAATAAATACTCTCAATCCACTTAGCTCTTTATATTTCTTCCTTCACCTCATCTAGATCAGGTTTATATATATATATATATATAAATTACAAAGTATTAGCTCCACTTAATGTGCAAAGCAGAACATATGCAGTTTTGGGTGGAGGGATGTATGTGGGCAGCTATGGAGGGTCTCAGCAGGAACTGTCCATGAGGATGATGGCAACCTGCTCAAGCAGAAAGTTGGCGCTGTTGAAAGTTTATTTTTAATAATCTATATTCAAGATATTTATGGACGCTGACAAATTAGCATGCTATATTCGTGGTACAAAAGAAAAGGAAGTGATCGAAGAATTTAATGAGAATTGAATAAGCATTGAGTGAGAGTTGAGTGAGAGTTGAGTGAGAGTTGAGTGAGAGTTGAGTGAGAGCTGAGTGAGAACGGAATGGGAGTTGAGTGAGATGTAGGTGAGAGTTGAGTGAGAATTGAGTGAGAGTTGAGTGAGAGATGAATTCGAGATGAATGCGAGTTGAGTGAGAGATGAACGACAGTTAAGTGAGAGTTGAGTCTGAGTTGCATGAGAGTTTAGTGCGATTGAGTGAGGGTTGAGTGAGAGATGACTGAGAGTTGAGCGAGAGTTGAGTCAGAGTTGAGTGACTGTTCAGTGAGAAATCAGTGAGAGTTCAGTGAGAGATGGATGATAGTGGAGTGAGAGTTGAGTAAGAGTTGAGTGAGTGTTCAGTGAGAAATATGTGAGAGTTCAATGAGAGTTCAGTGAGAGATGGATGATAGTGGAGTGAGAGTTGAGTCAGAGTTGAGTGAGTGTTCAGTGAGAAATCAGTGAGAGTTCAGTGAGAGTTCAGTGAGAGATGGATGATAGTGGAGTGAGAGTTGAGTCAGAGTTGAGTGAGTGTTCAGTGAGAAATCAGTGAGAGTTCAGTGAGAGTTCAGTGAGAGATGGATGATAGTGGAGTGAGAGTTGAGTGGCAGTTGACTGAGAGTTGAATGCAAATAGAGTGCGAGTTGAGTGAAAGTTCAGTGACAGATGAATGAGAGCTGAGTGAGAGTTGAGTGAGAGTTGGGTGAGAGTTGAGTGAGAGATTAATGATAATTGAGTGAGAGTTGAGTGCGAGTTGAATGAGAGTTGACTGATAGTTGACTGAGAGTTGAGTGAGAGTTGAGTGAGAGTTGAGTGAGAGTTGAGTGAGAGTTGAATGAGAGTTGAGTGAGATATACATGATAGTTGGGTGAGAGTCGTGTGTGAGTTGAATGAGCGATGAATGAGAGTTGAGTGAGAGCTAAGTGAGAATTTAGTGACATTTTAGTGAAAGTTGAGTTAGAGTTGAATGAGAGTTGAGTTAGAATTGAATGACACAATTAATGCAAATTGAATGACGCTTGAATGAGAATTGAATGAGAAATGAACGAGAATTGAATGAGAATTGAATGAGAAATGAATAAGACTTGAATGAGCATTGAATCTGAATTGATGCTGAATTGAAGCTGAATTGAAGTTGAATTGAAGTTGAATTGAATAACAATATGATAAAAACATTAAAATTATGTGGCGCCCGGGTGAGTGCACCCAGTTCCAGGTACCTTCAATCAGCCCTGGGTCTTTGTTATTCACTGCAATAGTGAATAACTTCCACAGCTAGCCAGTTTCCTGGCAAGTGTTTATTCTCACAGATCCTCAAGTTACCCTCCACCATACCTTTATTCCAATCATACCTCAGGCTGTTTAGATTCGACAGTATGAATATCACCGCCGATGTAGTGGCGGCGTTAATATTGCTTCGATTTTGGGGTTAATTTGAGCAAATTTCACTTTTTGATTATGTTATTCTGTTAAATATGATCGCATTGTATAGATTTGGCCCTAATATATCGCCACCGATGCGGCGGCGGGTGGCGGTGATTTGTTTTGTTTAGATTTGACACTATGTATAATGCCGCTGATGTAGCGGCGGCGTTAATTTTCCTTCGATTTTGGGGTTAATTTGACCAAACTTCACTTTTTTACTATGTTATTCTGTTATATATGATATAGCATTGAATATATTTGGGCCTAATCGGTACCTAAAACCACCCTTAAACCTGGTATAGAGTGGTGCTAGCCTACCTGACCGTAACACTGCTCCATACATAGCGACTTTTAACCGATAAATTAGAAATCCCGTCCAAAACCAGTTTTGGCTCGCTAACCGTACCCGATAAATACGGCCCTAGAGCTTTTTCTTGCTGCTATCTTAGTTAATTTCACATTCTCTTCCAATTTCTCAAGGTCATGCCAATTCTCACCAAGGCATGTTTTGCTCGGATTTAGACTCTGGTGTCATCTCTCGCTAGGGGTTAATATTTTATGTAGCCTCCATTCGTTTCAGGGTGGCGGTGAGACACACTGCACTGATCCAGCTAATTTATGCAGTGTACATACTGATGGGCTTCCTATTCTGGAGAGCGAAGTAATAAGAGCCATTGGGCAACTTCGGAATGGGAAAGCAGTAGGAACAGACGATCTTCTGAAATGTTAAAAGCTTTGGAGGGAGCTAGCATCACAAGGATAACTGCTCTTTTTAATGACATATATAACACCGGATATATTCCATCAGACTTAAGAAAATCTATATTTATTGCACTTCCTAAGAAACCAAAAGCGGTGGAATGCTCAGATTTCAGAACAATAAACCTCATGAGCCATGTTATTAAAGCTTTACTCAAAATACTACTAGAAAGGATTTAAAAAAAAATTAATCGAGAGGTATCAGAAGAGCAATTTGGATTCAGACCAAACAGTGGAACAAGGGAAGCCATTTTTAACATGAGAACAATAATTCAGAGACACCTAGAAGTAGATAAGGATATATACATATGTTATAGACTATGCTAAAGCATTTGACAAAGTACATCATAAGAAACTCATAGAATCTCTACAAAAAATTGGTCTACACGGTAAGGACATTCGGCTTCTGGCCAACCTCTACTGGGAACAGTATGCTGCTGTAAAAATTGGAGACTCATTGACACCAGAAGTGAAGATCAAATGTGGAGTGCAACAAGGATGTGTTCTATCACCTAGTCTTTTCAACATTTATACGGAAATGATTTTCAGAGAAATAGATGACATCATAGGAATGAATGTTGGAGGTGGAAATATCAATAACACAAGATACGCAGATGATACAGCACTGCTAGCCTTAACATCAAATCGACTACAAGATATAGTGGATGAAGTAAAAGAAAAAAGTGAGAGATGTGGCCTCAAAATGAATGTAAAGAAGCAAAAGCCATGGTTGTCAGCAGAAAGGAATACAAACCAAGAGTAGAGATAAAAGTTAATGGTGTAATCTTGCAGCAGGTAGAGTCATTTGTGTATCTGGGCCATTTAATAACCAGTGATGGCGGATGTGAAAGAGAGATTAAACGGAGAATAAACATTGCTAAAACAACATTTCTAAAGATGCAGAAAGTACTAACATCTAGATACATAAATATAAAAACAAGACTCTGACTGCTAAAATGCTATGTGTGGTCTACACTTTTATATTGCTGCGAGACATGGAATTTGAAGAAAGCAATAACAACAAAGCTTGAGACATTTGAAATGTGGCAATACAGAAGAATGTTAAAAATTCCATGGACAGCAATGATAAGCAACGTGGAGGTCCTAACAAGAATGAAAATAAAGAGACAGCTAATACAAATGATCAAAAACAGAAAAATTAAATACTTTGGCCACATGATATGACACCAGGAATCACAGAGAAGAATACTGGAAGGGAAGATAGAAGGGAAAAGACCAAGAGGGAGAAGGAGAACAACATGGATGGACAACATCACTGAGTGGACAGCAATGAGCTATGCGGAATGCATGAGAGGAACGAATGACAGGAAGAGATGGAGGTGCATTGCAGCCAACCTTCTTCGAGAAGACGGCACCCATTGATTGATTGACATGTTGACCCTATACACATCCTTCTTTCTCTTTGTTCCTCACTGTACATCATTTGGTGGAACTATACAATGTATAGCATTAAACAACTGAATGTAGCATACAATGACATTATGAGGTTATTACTCCATCTACCGAGGTATGACAGTGCTAGTCAGTCATTTGCCAATATTGATGTGCCAGCATTCCAGGCTGTTATCAGGAATCTAATATTCAAATGTATTACTAGACTTGGCAAGTCAGGACACGTTATAATACAGGGACTTGTGAAAATAGGAGAGGGTGATCTCAGATTTACTTCTGTCATATGGAGCCATTGATACAAACTACTGTATTTAGACAAACATTTTCATGATGGTTAGTATTGTAGTATTCATACTATTACTTGTATGTTATTCACATTTATTTTGATATGTACCTACTATGGACCATTTATTTAACTATTATAATGCTGAGTCTGAAATAAAGTATTGAATTGAATTGAATCTCCAATCACCTCATTACACCAGAGGCACCTCCAGGGGAGACCAGACGGAATGGCCGAATGAGTTGAGCGTATGTATCCTGGTTTGGTCGATGGTGGGATTAGAACACACAGGTTCGAACCATGTTCGATTCAAACCAATCACTTAAAAATATATATAGATACATCGCTTCCTAGCTACACGCTCTGCTATATTAGGATAGGGCAATTACTGGTCGGCTCAGTGTCAGGATAATATGACTGAGTGGGATATCAGGTAATGGTGCTGGTTGCCTGGTCTCACAGTGGGGTAGCACTGTCACAAGTCGGTATGCCCGTCCTGATATGACCTTAGATGTTGCCAGGACTAAAACTCCAACAACCACCCGACTATATTGAAGTGAAATGGTTGGAAAGGACACACTCTATACTTCCGGTTGTGTAAGTTCAGTCCTTCCTTGGGTACCAACAGACTTTGTCTCTGAAGAGGTGTGTGGGGTGACTGGCGTAATACCCCTGTCACATTATGACATAATGGGCCAGCGAGTGGGGAATGAAGAAATTACTTATTTACATTGAGATACATCAACATTCTCGGCGTCGCAGGGCCAATTTGGTCGTCAGTGCAATGTAGTGGACCTAGGGTAAATGTTGATCCAATGAGTGGTAACGCATGAGAACATTTAACAAATGAACACGGAATGCTCACAGAACTCCGGTGAACATTATATATGTTATTCGATCGCCAGAAGTATGCCTTTATATGTTAAATACATCAAAACACTGTGTAGAAATACCAAACGTACGTTAGGCATATGTTGGACATTTGTTATCTATACGTTTTCAATACGTTGTGATTACATGGACTGTACGTTTCTGCCGACTTGACTTACACCTGATGTAGTTCAATGTATGCATAACGTATGTATAACATACATCTAGCCTGCTCAATGTATGTCTAAAGTATACATAGTGTATGCTAACGTATGAGCCACATGTTGTCTTACGTCAAGCTACATCGAAAGTTTTGGGTATGTCCAAAACCTTGACGAGTGTCGATGATGTAACGCAACGTAACACAATGTATCTCGACATACCTCGAAGTAGGGTTAACAAACGCATAACGTATCTGAACGTTCCTTGACATATCTCGATGTAATGGCCAAAGTGACACCCCCATATATGAGAGTAAATGGGGCAGCTGACTTCAGTGGACCACTCAGTGGTGCATGCTGGGTCCTTGATAGATAAATGTACTGGGATCAAAGGGTCGTCTTCCCTGGACTATTTCTCCCACCCACTACCTCAATATGTTCTCCGCCCGGGAAATCTATTTTGAAATAAAAAAAGGTTGAGTAGGTTCGAGCAGTAGATGAATAGCCCGAGGCTCCTCCACCCGATTACGGGTGGGTGGATGTGAGGAGCGAGTATGGAATTCCGGTTTATTATACTCGTATAATTCTTATACAACACACATATATATATACAAATATAATATATCAGTACCTTTCTGTAAACCGGGCATACCTTCCATATATGTATGTACGCAGGATTACAATGTTTTAAAATTAAAATATATGATGGTTTATGGCGTTTTATTTATATCATGTTTTTGGAAAAACCCGAGCCCAAACTGTGGTGGTAGGAATTAACTCAGAAGGTGGTTGTTCCAGTGCACAGTTTGTATCTGTGTTGGCATCAAGTGTAGAAATTGGGTGAGAAGGCAAAAACCAAGATGGCGGCCACATAGTCCTCTCAATTAAACTTGTAAAGTCTATTCATCTAGACGAGTTCACAAGTTATTCACCACAAAAGAAGCGGCCTATTACCGGTACGTTTCTGAAGAACATAATTATCATATTAGACTGCAAATTAATGTGGTTATCACAGGTTATATCTGCAATGCACCCTTTATTTGGTTTTTGATTTTGGTAAAACATGTTTTATTCATCAGAACATACATTTTTTCAGTGCCGAGGCACTGGTCTTCTGGCAGTTTACTTTACATTCTAAATAGCTCGATCAGAGGTTATTAAGGTCAGCGATATTTGTAGTTTATGAAGGACGATAGTGTGTTAGTTGGTTAGCCATCATAAGTTCCGTATTATGGGCTAAGATGATGGGTCGCTGCAAAAACTGTGCTGCTATTATGTTTACGGTGTATGTAATGAGGATGGGTGAGAAAATGGAGCCCTCGCCTGTAAGTCCCCACACTCAGCCTAGCATGCTCTGCCACCTTATATACAGAGGGTGGTTAATTGCCTGTACATCTGAGCTAAGTAATTGAGTGAGTGGGTGGGGGGGGGACAAGGCCCCCATTTTCTAATGGGTTGCTTAGCAGCACTGTCACAGAGAGGAAGCCGCGGGAGTCTCTGGTAAGAGATGTAATGTGTACATCAGTCCAGAAGACACTAGCTGAGGTTTGGGGAAGCTGGTGCTTTTAAGGCAGAGGGAGGGTTGAGCTATGTCCCACTCCCGCGAATGACCAAAAGTGCTCACTGACCCAAATTGATTGTGTTTGGCAGTTTTTGGATGAAGAGAAAAGAAGAATTTACCAATCGCCTCACCACTCCATATGAACAATTGGTTGGTGTTACGTCCTGGCAACATCTAAGGTCATATCAGGACGGGTCCCGACTTGTGGTAGTGCGCACACATGGTGACTTTCTAGTGCTGCCCCACTGTGAAACCAGGCCACCTGCACCAGCCACAATATCTTGAAACTGAGCCAACCAGTCCTTGCCTTATCCTAATAATGCCGAACCCCGGGCTAGGAAGTGACTAGTATCAATTTTGAAGTAATTGGTTTATTCGACCATGGTTCGAACCCATGGGTTCCAATTCAACGATCTATCAACACGGGAGACGGACGCTGAACTCATTCGGTCATCCGGTATGGTCCAAATGAACAAGACCAGATCCCCTAGAGGGTGCCACATAATATTTCCGCGTTGATATGAACACATCCGATAATATAGTGTTGGGATGAATTTACTGCTGGGTCTGATTTTATCACGTGACCAGCCACATGCGTTATAGTGGTATTTAGTGCCCATTGATGATGAGATATGCAGCATGGCCTGCCGGGAACGTGGAGATCACGTGACCAATTGAGGACAGACAGGTGTGGGGCCGGATCTCGGGGAGGGGGGCGTGTTTTACCTAGAATTGCATAGTCCGATGGGCTTGAGTTTTTGTAATTGTTGTTTGAGATAAATCTACTAAATTATTGTCATAATCTACCCACTTTAGTTTAAATACAACTTGTATTTCAAATGGCTAACCTTGGATATATTTGAAGTGTAAAGCTGTTAACTTAGTTCCAGCAACTACGCCAACATTGGCGTAGTTGCTGGAACGATAGGCTTCAGCAGTAATATGTTCTGTTAAATTGACTCAGTATTCCCTTCTTTGTGGCAACCAATGCTTAATAAATGCATCAGTATCTAAAAAGGAAAGGACAGTTTGTTTTATTTAACAACACCTCTAGAGCACATTGATTTTTATCATTGGTTAAATGATGTCAACCAATTGATCATTCTGACATATTTCTGTGGAGGAAACCCACTGCCGCCACATAGGCTACTCTTTTCGATAAGCAGCAAGGGATCAATATCTAAGTTAGAAGCGTAAGATCAAATCTAGATAGTTGTTTTTGTTTTGAAAATGTCATGTTTCATCGGACTATGCAGCTTTAAAGTTGAGTAGTTTGATGGTTTTGAGTATCTGCCATTTTTGGAAATAAATACAGTGGGTTTGTCGTTATTATCTTCAGTAGGTAGTTACAGGTATGAAGGTATTGCGGGTATTGCAACACCTCAGGGAGTTTGACACCCCTGCCCTGCAGTAAACCACTGCCTTGTGGTACAGGTTCTTGACAGAACCAAAGGCTAAGGGAGCAAACCCCAAACAGAAAACTATGTCACTGTGGCAGCATCAAGGGCGGTTGATGTATAGAACTCCCAACATCTCCCGACCAGCCACTGCAGGGACAAATAGTTTTGCGCCTGTCTTAACATGTTCTTGCTGGTGTGAAACCTCTATTTGCTCTCCTAGAGATTTCCGCTGTTAACTTGCAAAAGCCAGCAGCACTTCAACACTTTTGCAGGCAGCTTTCATGAAATGTACAACCGTATGAGAGTGGCAGTCATGATGATGATGATGAGGGAGTGTTGTAAAGATTTCCCCAGTTTCTACAACACTCCCTACTGAAGATTAATCTTCAACCATAGATTGGGCCGATTTATCGGAGCCTCTTTAAAAATGTTGCAGTTTTGCAACCAGTAACCGTCATAAGGTAAAAACCACCCCCAAAGTAAAGTAAGTAAGTTATTATTTACGCTACTTTACTTTCAAAGAATTTGAATTTTAAATGGCTAACTTTGGAGATGCTGATGTCAGGGTTCCGATTGGAAAGGCAAGGGCAGCTTTCCATCAGCTGAAGAGGTCTGGGGATCCTCGGAGCTGCCTAGGAACACCAAGATCAGGATATTTTGCTCCATGGTGAAGCTTCTTCTTCTGTATGGTGCAGAGACCTGGAGAACAACGGTCACCACCATAAAGAAAATCCAGTCCTTTATCAACACCTGTCTCAGACGAATCCTAAGAGTATGCTGGCCAAACACCATCAGTAACCTGGAGCTATGGCAGCGAACAGGACAGCAGTCTGTTGAGGAGGAGATCCTTCGGAGATGCTGGAGATGGGTTGGCCATACCCTTCGCAGGCCTGCATCCAACACCGCAAGACATGCCCTCTCCTGGAATCCACAGGGGAAAAGGAAGAGAGGCAGGCCAAGAAACAGTCGGCACTGTGACCTGGAGGCAGATGTGAAGAGGTCTGGCCATACATGGAGACAGCTGGAGAAGATGGCCCAGGACCGGGATAACTGGAGAGCCCTTGTTCATGGCCTATGCCCAAAGTTGGGTGGTAGGCGTCAGTAAGTAAGTAAGTAACTTTGGAGAAAGTTGAAGTGAAAACATGAAAATCGAATTGTTGTAAGTATGTGATGTTTGTTTCTTGTTGTTTTACGTCCTATCAACATCTAAGTTCATATCAGGACGGGTAGCGACATGTGACAGTGTGCACTCATGATGACTTTATAGTGCTTCCCCACTGAGAGGCCAGGCCACCAGCACCATGCCCTGATATCCTACTCAGTCACATTATCCTTACACTGAGCAGACCATCCTTGCCCTATCCTAATAATGCCAAGCACTTGGTTAGGAAGCAACAAGTATCAATGTTTAAGGCATCGGTTTGACTCCACCAGGGTTCGAACCCACGATCCCACGATCTACCAATACGGGAGACGGACGCTCTACCCCAGTCGGCCATCCCGTCTGGTCATAAGTACGTGAAGGTTAGAACCCCAAAGACTAGATCAATAAAAGGTTATATTAGATTGATTTGCAGTAACACATGCTTAATAAGGTTATCAGTATTAAAACCGGACATGTTGGATCAAATATAGGAGGTTTTGAAAGAAGGTGTAGTAGGGGTGGGGTAAGGGCGGGAAGGGGATCAGCGTGCAGGGCTGTGTAGTGCATTTGAGAACATTTATATATATATGTATGTACAAGGGTCAGGGCAAGGAAGGCCTTTAGAATACCTATAACCGTGTCAGGGTCTGACAGGCTGGTTGTATTTTCATAAAGTTTTTAAATTCAAGGAAACTTGTGGACTGTCTTGTCCTCACTGGAAGTTTATTCCACAATGTGCCACCTCTGTAAAGCGGTGCTTTAGTCAGTTTGTTTGTTAGTGGCATGGGTGTTTTTAGAAGTGTAGCACCGCTCTGTCTGGTTACTCTGTTTGTATGGTCAACATATTGTTCATCATTGGATCTTTTATACATGAGACTGAGGAGATGTGTGTCCCTCCTTTGGCTAAGGTAGCTGACTTGTGCTTTAGCATGCATTTCCTTTACAGACAGCGTTTTCCCTCTGTAGACAGTTCTAAGTGCCCTATTTTGAATCCTCTGTAATTTGTTTCCTTGTTGTTTTGTCAACAGTCCATATATTAAATCATTGTAGTCAATTATTGGAAGAATAGTGGCTTTATATAGTAACAGGGCTGTATTCTCGCTCATGTAGTACCTAATTTTTCTGAAAGTTGTCATTTTTATGGCTATCATTTGAGTAAGTCTTGAGAGTTGTCGATTACCATTTAGTGTACAATCGAGTGTGGTCCCTAAATATTTGTATGATTCTACCTCATTCAATACTGCATCACCCAAATGTAAATTGATAGGTTGTGCTCTGGATTTTTTTACTTTGGTTGCAAAAATTATGTATTCAGATTTCTTTGCATTAATTGTCAGTTTATTTTCCTTACACCAGATGTTAACCTTAGCTAGTACATCCTCAACTACCTCTGCTGCAGATGCAATGTTTGGGCTATGGACTGTGAGGGCCGCATCATCAGCAAACAGTGTGAACATGGACTCATTTGTTACCAAGGGCAAGTCATTAATGAATATGAGGAAGAGTAGTGGCCCAAGCGTGGAACCCTGGGGTACTCCAGTTGTAATTGATCTCTCCATTGACTTAGTGCCATTTATTTTTGTAACTTGTTGTCTATTTGATAGATAGTTGGCTATAAATGTACAAGATTTAGGACCAAGTCCTGCCCTTTCAATTTTCCACAGTAAAATGTCATGGTCTATTGTGTCAAAAGCTTTCTTGAAATCAAGAAAAACAGTTATTGTCAGATCTCCTCTATCCATATTAGTCAGCAGTTCATCTAATAAAGTGGCTAGGGCTATTGTGGTTGATTTATCTTTTCTGAAGCCATTTTGCTGTTTGGCAAGGTAGTTGGTGTCTTCCAAGAAGGTTTTTATTTGATCATGGATTATTTGTTCGATGACTTTGCCAGGGAGGGGCAGTATTGATATTGGTCGCAGTTCATTGCATGATTTAGGATTACTTATCTTTGGTATTGGTGTGACAGTAGCTATTTTCCATTTATCTGGGAATATACCTGTTTCAATGACAAGGTTGTAGAGATGTGTAAATTCATTTATTAGGATGCTAATGGCAGTCTTAATGAAGGCTGAATTTATATTCATCATACCAGATGATTTATATGATGAAAGTTGCTCAATCTTGGTGAGTACTTCTTTTCTTGTTGTTTTCTCATGATTGTATTCATGTTGATTTGCGACTGGGTGATAATTTTGTGGATACTTGGTTTTTTGTTTGAATTTCTTGGCGAGGTTTGCCCCAATGTCTACAAAATAGTTGTTTATTACTTCAGCTAACTGACCATCAGGTACTCGCTCACCTGTGCTGTCGTCTGCTATGCTGTTTATCTGTGGTTTGGCTTCTGGTTGAATTTGACTTAGTTCATACCAGAATTTCTTAGGATTCTGGTTGTGCTTTATGGCTTGATCAATGTAGTATATAGATTTCGCTTCCCTCACCTCTGTTCTGGCTTTACTTGTTAAGCATTTTGCTATAAACTGGTCTCCTGGGTCTTTGGTTAGGTCAGCCTTTTGCTTAAAATAATCTCTGTCCTTTTGTAGTTCTATCAGTTCATTGGTGATGTAAACAGCCGTGTTCTCTCTTATTTTTAGTTCAGTCATCGGACAAAGTGTATCTGCTGCCTGGTTGATCATATCTTCTAAAATATCCCAACAATTGTTGGGATCCTGTTCTTCAAATATTGTAGTGGGGTTATAACTCTGCAAGATTGTCCTAAGTGCATCAGCTGAAAAGTTTCTATATGTCCTTCCGCAGTATGCAGTGGTTTTTAGGTTGTTTCTGGGTTTCGTTTTGATAATATAGACTGGCTTATGGTCACTGACATTGTAGTTAAGGACTCCTGCTTGAGTGCAATACTTGATGTTAGTCAAGGCTAAATCGATTGTGGTTGCAGTAGTTCTAGTTGACCTAGTCGGTTTATCTATCAGCTGTTGGAGCTCATGTTCTGAAGCAAATTGATTTATGATTATGGCTGGTAGCTTTCTCTTAGCACTACAGTCTGCATTGAAGTCGCCTATCAGTAGGGTCTCATACTTGTCTATGTCATCTATTTCACTCATCATAATGCTCAATTCCTCAAAGGCCTGTTTAACACTTCCATCTGGTGGTCTGAACACATTTCCAATTAGGATCTTCTTTGAATAAGGCCTTGTTACAAGCACCCATTGTAGTTCCAGCACAGCATTTGAAATATTTGTATCTGCATATCTATTGGAATCTACTTGTAGAGAATTTCGGCAGTAAATTCCTAGTCCACCTCCAGCTTTGGCTTGCCCATTTAGATGTTTTGCTTTTCGATCATACCTAAGGAAGGTGTAATTTGTTATTGAAGTTAGTTTTTTTTCTATAAGGCTATTGAGCCATGTTTCTGATACTGTGAAAATATCAAGTCCCGATCCTGGCAGATCAATTCTTAATTGCTCTATTTTATGTGTGAGACTACGTATATTTAGGTGTGCTATTTTGAAACCTGGCAGACCCTTCAGTTCGTTCAGAGGAAGCCTGCCCAGCCACTTGTCCCATGCTCATATCCTCTGCACACTGTCCCCCGGTACCCAGGTCCCCCCCCCCCCCGCATTGTCCCAGTCATTATATTAACCTTTAAAAGTGATATGAACAAAATAATAAAACAATCTATATATATATATATATATATATATATATATATATCAATCCCTTTTAACACACAAAAAAGAACACAAATAAAATCTTCAAAAATGTTTCTGTGAAGATAAATAGCTTATTTAAGCTGAGATGTGCCTAGATGACTTTGGCACCAGTAGTTGCCCTCTTATGATTTTAGAGGGGTTAGCTAGAGTATTCAGTTTGGATATTATCACGTGTCTCTGTAGGTTCTGGGTATTGGTTAGCAAGAAGATTGCAATGGGTAGCAGGGCGTCAACTATATGTCATGCAATTTAGTGTAAGGTACTGCCTGGGTTATAAATCCATGGATTAGTTGATTTCAATGCCCTAACTTTTATGAGGCGCTAGAGGAGAGATTGAAGGGAAACAATATGGAGCTATAACAAGTTTAGTGATGGACTAACTGGGCATCTATACACATACACATAAACCCCAACCACATCACACACAAAACAACTATCAAAAATATGACACATGCAGTATCTGTCTAAGGCAGGACTAGGTAAGCCCCTATACATAATCATGAACACTTTGATATGAACACAGTTGATAAGGAAGCTAGTATGTAGTCCAATATCGGGATAGCATATGGAGTGTTTCTGAGGCAGGACTAGGTAGTCCTATATACAATATCATGAATACGTAAACTTAAAGGGGTACACCTACTCTCATAGTTATACGAGGAACAGTTGATAAGGAAACCAATACAGTCTAAGTTCAGGGCAAGTCCAGTGTTCATAACCATGAACACTGGACATTTAATGGGATACCCAGAGTTATACAAGGGACCATTGGCAACAATCATGAGAATGTAGTCTTAGGTCGGGACGGCATAAGTAATATGTGCCTAAGGCAGGACTAGGTAGGCCTATTCTTATAATCATGAGCACCTAAGCTCAAAGGGATGGACCTATATTCATAGTTATACAAGGAACAGTAGACCAGCGAGCTAACATATAATCCAAGACCAGGGTGGTATATGCAGTGTGTTTCTAAGGCAGGAATAGCTAAGCCCATACCAATAATAATGAATACTTAAACTTAAAGGGATACACCTACATTCATAGATATACGAGGAACAGTTGACAAGGAAGCTAACACATAGTCTAAGATTAGTATGGTATATGCAGTGTTTCTAAGGTAGGACTCTGTAAGCCAATGCTCACAGCCATGAACATATAATGTGATACATATACATTCATGGCTATACAAGGAACCATTGGGAAGCAAGCAAGAACCCAGTATAAGGTCAGGACAGCATAAGCAATGTGTGCCTAAGGCAGGACTAGGTAGGCCTATTCTTATAATCATGAACACCCAAGCTCAAGGAATATACCCACATTCAATTACACAAAGAACAGTTGACAAGGAAGTCAGAACACAGTGCAAGATCAGGGTGGCATAGACAGTATGTGTCTAAGACAGGACTAGATAATCCCATATACGTAATCATGAACAATTTGATATGAACAGTTGATAATGAAGCTAGTATGTAGTCCAATATTAGGATGAAGAGCTAAACCCAAAGGGGTACACCTACACTCATAGTTGACAAGGAAGCCAATACAGTCCAAGTTCAGGATGCCAAATGCAGTGAACTTCCAACGCCTGACCAGGCAAGCTTATGCTCATATTCATAACCATGAACACTTAATGGGATACACATATATCCATAGTTACACAAGGAATCATCAAGAAGGTCAGGATGGCACAAGTAATATGTGCCTAAGGCCTAGGTGGGTTCTAGTCGTATAATCTTGAACACCTAAGCTCAAAGAAATACACCCACACTCACAGTCATACAAGGAACAGTCGACAAGGAAGCCAGAACACAGCGAAAGATCAGGACGGCCTAGGCAGTATGTGTCTAAGGCAAGAGTAGGTAAATCTATGCTCATAGTCATGAACACCATTGTCTTCCTTCGCTGTCTGAAGCACAAAAAGCACACATGATACTGGCATCACATACTCATGTTGCTGTACTATCATAGCCCAACATAGTGTCTCAGCTTTCATTAGTGCCTCTGAACTTTACTAGTATCATCTTGAAAACACAAGAGGATATGGGAGAACATGTTCTGCCAAAACAGTCAGTCTAGGAGTCAGATTGGGGTGTAGTTCCAGAGTAAGTCTGCATATATTGGATCAGCCTTCAGACTGACGGGAGACTCTAAGGCTCTTGCGCTTAACAGCCAATGCCATACCCAGCTTGTTAAGTCCCTTGTATGATTGATCCCGTACCTCACGACTATGTAGCGTAGCTCCGATCCTGTAGTATGAATTGGAAGTTGCCTCATTTAATGGCATGTCTCCCGTCTCAATCAAATACCCTGCCAGGTGTGGATTCTGATCAAATTTCTTGTTTACAACCAATGCAAGCACTTCATCACGTTTAGCACGCCACTCCGGTGACTCCATGAGCTGGTCTGCTATGCGCTTGGCCTCCAAAGCTGTTGACACCAGGGCAATCTGTTCAACCCGGTCTCTGTCATCAGCCGGGCAAAATTGGATAGGTAGGAGTGTTCTGAATGGAAATAAATCTCTCCATCCCGATTAATTGTTTTTGCCTTAGCCAGTGAGAAGTGGGGTGGAAGGGAGTTGAGCTCAGTGTGCTTATATTTATGCCCATCAATGATGACACCATCTCCATGCACCCGCACCTCTGCACCAGCTGACCTGGCGAGTGCCGCAACCGACCTACATTCATCTCTCATTCTCCAGGTCAGTTGGGTGACATCATCACTCAGGTAGATACCTTTATACAGCTCACTATTTTTAAGCTTAGAACATGCAAAATAAAAGGCATTTCTTTCATTTGCGTTTTTGAAAACGATCACAATTGGGCGAGGACGGTCGGGAATCCACAGTCGGTGCGCCCCAGGGGCCCCCAACCTCAGTTTCCCGATCCTGTACACTGACAATATTGCCGGGCGTTCAAGGGCCATTGCAGGAACGAGATGTGCAGCCAGATCATATACATATTGGTGTAGATTTTCTGCATCCTGTTCCGGCTTACCATCTATCTTGATGTTACCCAACTTAGATTGGTTCTCGAGCTCATTGATCCGGTGCTCCAACCGCTTGTTTGATTCTCGAGCAACCATCAGGCTCTGCTTAGCAAACAACAGGGATCGTCTGTCAGCCTGCTGTTCATGGCGGCTAGTTTCTAGGAGGGCCGTCAATCTGTTCATGTCAGCAGCGGCCCTGTCGCGTATATCATCAACCACATGCACTACATTCAATAGTTTGACCTCCATACTGGCATCAAGTTGATCCATCCTGGCCAACATCTGGGCCAGCATAGAATCATTGGCATCATTGGTACTTGGGTAGTCCACATTTTTGGCAGTATTAATCCGGGCTGGCGAAGTTGTGGAGGGTTGTGCCACCTCCGACTGTGACAGTGATCCTGCCTTCCCACGCGTCCTGGCCTTGTCAACCTGCTGCCTCTGCGACATGCTGAGAAGGATCGTGATCTATGAGTGAATGACAATGATATTGGGTGCCGTGGGTACCTTCACTTCGGGGCAGTCCCGACTCAGATTTGCTGGTGTTGGTTTAAAGTTCAATTTCCTTGCTGTTGGCCACACGATAACGCACGTGTTTACTCACGTGTCATTCCCGATGTCATTTGTAATGTGACACTCAGTATCTGACAATCGGCACTGACAGTCAGTATGTATCACTCAGTATCCGACACCCATTATGTGACAGTCGGATGTGACACTCAGTATCTGACAATCGGTATGTGACACTCAGTATGTGGCACTCGGTATGTGCCATTCAGTATGTGACACCTGTTATGTGACACTCAGTATGTGACACTCAGTCTCCGACAATCGGTATGTTGCACTCAATATGTAACACTTGGTATGTGACACTCGGTATGTAACACCCAGTATGCAACACTCAGATGTTTGCCATTGGTAATGTGACACTCAGTAACTGGACCTGGCAATGTGACAGTCAGTATCTGACAATCGGCATCTGACACTCGGTACCCGACACCCACCACGCCACCCTCGGACATGACACTCAGTATCCGACAATCGGTATGTGACACTCAGTGTTTGACACTCGGTATGTGCCACCCAGTATATGTGACATCCATTATGTGACACTCAGTATGTGGCACTCAGTATCGGTATGTGACACTCAGTATGTGGCACTTGGTATGTGCCATTCAGTATGTGACACCTGTTATGTGACACTCAGTATGTGGCACTCAGTATCCGACAATCAGTATGTGGCACTCAATATGTGACACTCGGTATGTGACATTCGGTATGTATCACTCAGTATGTAACATTCAGATGTTTGGCTGTAGCATATAGTCACTCTCACAATCTACTGGTATTATCACTCACTCACCCAACAACAACACCAGCACATTAAGTGATATCCAATGCTTTTCATCCCAGATTAGTCCTGAAACTGATATCCTTATGTTCTCTTACTTCCAATGTTCCTCCCTGAGCAGTGTTTGTCCGTTTTTTAAAGTCTGAGACATTTATTTTGCCGTCTTTTTACTCTAGCTGATAGTGCATGTGTTTACTCGTGCATTGCCGCTATCACCTCGTACTATTTGTCATTATTAGGATAGGGCAAGGACTGGTTGGCTCAGTGTCCAGATAATGTGACTGAGTGAGATATCAGGTCATGGTGCTGGGGGCCTGGTTTCCCAGTGGGGCAGCACTATAAAGTCGCCAGGAGTGCTCACTGTCACAAGTCGGTACCCGTCCTGACATGACCTTAGATGTTGTTCGGACGTAAAACAACTAACAAACAAACTCTTTGCAGGTCTGTATGCTTGTTGTGTCGTGAATTGCCTAATTTTCATGTTGTTGGAGATGTAGTCAGAGAGCGTGTATATAAACAGATGAGAGGGACAACTCCCATACTAGAGCATGTAACATCTGCCGACTGTGGCGCTCCAAGTGGTGGTTGTTGAACAGCTTAAGCATATGGGCAAACCTCAAGGCATTTTCAATGGCAGTGAGCAATCTTCATCCAGAAAAAGTGAAATATCTCTAAAACTACACCACCTAGAAACAAACTGATTGGAATACACATAGAAAACATGTTTACCAACAAGATTATATTAAATTGATATGGTTAGGGTTCTGGATTTCTATTAATTTGGAATAAAACTGACGTTTTTCACTATGCGTACGGCAAACTCAAGGCATTGTCAATGGTCGTGTGCAATCTTCCTCCAGAAAAAGTGAAATATCTCTAAAACTACACCAAATAGAAACAAGCCGCTTAGTACACATATAGAAAACATGTTTACCAAAAGGATTATATTAAATCGATAAGGTTAGGCTTCTGCATTTCTATTAATTTTGAATAAAAACAAATGTTTTGCACTACACGTATGGCAAACTCAAAGCTTGTTCAACACTAACCGCCAGGAACGCCACTGTAGCCTGTGTTACCGATTTTCGCGGGAGTTGTCTCTCTCATCTGTTTATATACACGCTCTCTGATGTAGTGTTAATAGAATATCTTGTTTATTCTATTACACGGAATGTGGTTAGGTTGCAGGGTTATGTGTAATAGGTTAATACATGGGTTGTATTTATGTCAGAACTTAGCTTCTCTTCAACATTCTACTGTTACTGGCTTGGGTGTGTTTTTGACTACATGAAGTAGTTAGAGTAAGTAGGTTTTTAGTAATGATGTTTGGATGATTGTAAGTTTCAGTCAGTCAGTCAGTACAGGTGGTAGTCTCTGTGGCAGAGGGGTTAGAGTGTCTGATTTTTTTCTAGGTCGGACTCCTAATCTGAAGGTTGGTGGTTCGACTCCTCATGCCCCCACCTCTGCCAATTTGGATTTCCACCGCTGTGTATAAATTACAACCTCATCAAAGGCCAGTTGCTCTCATACCATGCCTATGTGGTGTGGGAGGTTAAAAATCCCTTGGGTCGGTAAAAGTGTAGGCTTAGGCTTTCCAACGATAAACTATCTAATGGTGAGAACAAGTCTATTCAGACTTATCCATGATACACGGTATATATCTTCAAGTACAGTATTTTGTGTGTATGTTAATAGAAATAATACACACACATATGCAGGCTAGTAAAGGCATTTTCTGAAGTTGCTGGCCAAATAATTTTGAAGGCGGATAACGTGATATTACACATATATTTGACAAATATACTGTTTTATTCCGTCGAGTTTTATTCTAATAGCATTTTATTCCATCTGCATACCACCTGAAAAATCCCAAGCTAGGCCCCTGTGCAATGGTAGTTCTTGATACTGCCATCAGAGGGCAGCTTGCTCCCTTTATAAAACATTTAGGCCGTAGTCGATTAACACGACCCGGGCGACTCGGGTCACCCGAGTCGTCAGAATTTCAAATAGAACACCGTGAGTGGAGTCGACAAATACACGTGCCATGTGCAAAACAACCCGACCTCAATAACCCACCTCTTGGCTGGGGTTTGCAAGGAGCGATGACATCACATTTGCGCTGATACCATCATGCAGGATAACAGCCACCGGTACCAGTCATACATTTGTTGTTGTTGTAATAACATAGATTAATGAAATGGAAATATCACTAAACTATGCCATTATAAAAATAGTTAAATCATATTTTGCTGTAATTATATCGGCTACTAAAAAAACAAATAAAACGGCCACCATTTTTGTCACCTGAGCATGGAGAAGCTTATTCGATTATTCGACCCGAGTCTGCAGGATGTGCGCATGCGCCAAAAAGTGGCTCAGGTGAGCAGAGTTGTTTAATCGATTACGCCCTTAGTGTCGTGTGGGGGAGGGGGGTGATGAAAATGGGAATGATTGCGCCAAGAGCAAGTGTAGAACCGACACCTCTTGCATTTCGGGATAATGTGCTAAACATTACAGCACCTAGTCTCCATGATTTCATCACCAATATGCACGTCTACCTGAGTATTTGACTATTTGCCTGAGAGGTCAGTGCAGACCATTACATTATTCTACATGAGGGGTGGTTGGTTGTTGGAGTTTTACACCCTGGCAACATCTAAGGTGATAGCTACATGATGAGCTGCTATGCGTACTATTTGTCATTACTACTGCAATTACTAGGTGGGATATTGCTGCAAAAGACCCTAATTTGGTGTTTGTTCCGCAGAGCAATGTACACACAAAACCACTACTGTTCTGGCTGATAACCTGTCTCCTCATTTGACATCAGCATTCGCCATAATTTGCCTCAGGAGCGAGTGATATAAGCAAATACGATTTAGAGCATGCATTATACTACTGTCGTGGGGGTGATGAAAATGGGAATTATTGCGCCTAGAGCGGGACTCGAAGCCACATCTCTTTGCATTCCGGGCCAGTGTGCTAACCATTACACCACCTAGGCTCCCTGATATCAATACACTCCCCACGCCTACCTGTCTATGTCGTTACTTGCCTGAGAGGTCAGTGCAGACCACTACACTCGTCCCCCTGGAATTGTAAGTCTTGTAATGCTTACAATTACATACATACAGGCAATGCACTAACACATACATACACAGGGTAGGTTCAACAACCATACAGCGCAAAGCTTGTACAGGATCCTGATCACGGCAACCAGTGTCGTGGGGGTGATGAAAATGGGAATTATTGCGCCTAGAGCGGGACTCGAACCCACATCTCTTTGCTTTCCGGGCCAGTGTGCTAACCATTACACCACCTAGGCTCCCTGATATCAATACACTCCCCACGCCTACCTGTCTATGTGGTTACTTGCCTGAGAGGTCAGTGCAGACCACTACACTACTAAT
Source organism: Branchipolynoe longqiensis (assembly GCA_030323885.1). Taxonomy (NCBI): domain Eukaryota; kingdom Metazoa; phylum Annelida; class Polychaeta; order Phyllodocida; family Polynoidae; genus Branchipolynoe; species Branchipolynoe longqiensis. Next base: position 35,654,261 of record CM059199.1, on the reverse strand, counting down.
GCCTTTTGTCATGTTCTCTGCTTGAATCTGACTGTTTGATACGTGACATCAGCCGGTTGACATGGTGCATGTTTGATGGGTTGGTTGTTGGAGTTCCACATCCTCTTGGGTGATTCTCCCCTTCCAGCCATATGCATCACAATAGGTTGTTGTTTGTTTGTTGTTTTACGGCCTAGCAACATCTAAGGTCATATCAGCACGAGATCACAATAGGAGTTATTATATGTTAATATGGCAAAGGAATGGAAGCGAAAAGTACAGCAGGTAACAGAGATTTCAAGTGGCATAGTCCGATACTCTTAAGTTTTAGTTTCTTTTGGTAAATATTTAATTATTTTTTTCGTTCTTGAAGATTTATACTGCATATCCTGGAGAAGTCTGAATAGACTTGTTTTCACCATGAGACAGTTTGTCGATAGAAAGTCTAAGCCAGGTGCTTGGCATTATTAGGATAAGGCAAGGACTAGTTGGCTCAGTGTCAGGATAATGTGACTGAGGATATCAGGTCATGGTCCTGGTCTCCCAGTGGGGCAGCACTATAAAGTAGCTATGAGTGTGCGCTGTGGTAATACAACCAAGCACCTGGAGAGGAAGCGATACATATCAATGTTTAAGGGTTCGAACCCGTGGGTTCGAATCCCATGATCTATCAAAACGGGAGACGGACGATCAACTCATTCGGTCATCCCGTCTGGTCGAGGTCATAATGAGGCCCAAGTGTGTACCAGGCAAGTTGCCTCGGAAATGAATTCCCACCACGCAGATATATTGTTAAAGTCTGCGATAACACAAGTGTAGAAAGATTACCAGAAGCAAGAGATGAGTCGCGAAGAACGTTGGCATCATGTGCAGAGGATCGTGGCTTCGAATCCCATCCGAGTAAAATCAAGGACTTTCAAAGTTGATCATAATCGCCACCTACCTTGATGGTTCGGCATCACTAGGATAGGGCAAGGAATGGATTAATAGGTTATATGATAATGTAACTGAGTGGAATACTAGATTCCCGTTCTGATGAGTGTGCATTTTTACGAGTGGGTACCTGTCCTGGAATGACTTAAAATATTCCGGTGGAAGTAGTATGGTGTTCAGTGTGGCGGAGTGGTTTGAGTGTCTGACTTTTTTCTAGATCGGACTCCTAATCTGATGGTCAGTGGTTCGATTCCCCATGCCTCCACCTCTGCCAATTTGGATTTCCACCGCTGTGTATAACTGACAGTGTCATCAAAGGCCAGTTGCTCTCATACCATGTCTCTGTGGTATGGGACGTTAAAAATCCCTTGGCTCGGGATTTCTTTCGACAAACTGTCTAATGGTGAAAACAAGTCTATTCAGACTTATCCATAATAGGCAGTATAAATCTTCAAGAAAAAAAACACGCAAATAAACAAACAAATCAAAATGTTGCTCCTAGCAAACTCGTGGGATATTTCACAAACCATATTTTAATTTAGATGTCATCGCTGCGCACTGCCACAAGTCGCTACCCATTCTGATACAACGTTCGATGTTGCTAGGACGTAAAGCTCCAACAACGAGCAACTCAGTCACTTTGACCGAACCTGTTCCATTATTCCATCTAGTTAAAGTTGCATAGACCGATGAAGGCATTAGATTTTCGAAGGCAAGAGATTATATATAGATTCTATGGTACATACTCATCTAACTTAGATATCGGTGTAAGTATTGCTTGCTTATTGCTAAATAGGACTATGCAACTGTCGTAGGGGTGATGAAAATGTGAAATATTGTGTCTAGAGTGGGACTCGAACCCACATCTCTTTGCACTCCGGGCCAGTGTGCTAACCATTTCACCACCTAGGCTCCTTGATATCAACACATTACCCACGCCTACATGTCTATGTGGCTCCTTGCCTGAGAGGTCAGTGCAGACCACTACACTCATCCCTCTGGAATTGTAAGTATTTTAATGCTTACAATTACATACATACAGGCAATGCAACGCACTTACATACACAGGGTAGGTTCAACAACTATACAGCACATAGCTTGTACAGGATCCTGGTCATGGCACCAGTGTTGTGGGGGTAATGAGAATGGGAAATATTGTGCCTAGAGCGGGACTCGAACCCACATCTCTTAGCACTCCGGGCCAGTGTGCTAACCATAGCACCACCTAGGTACCCTGATATCAGCACACTACCCACGCCTACCTGTCTATGCGGCTCCTTGCCTGAGAGGTTAGTGCAGACCACTACACAACTTTAAGTACATGGAGAGATACAATAACAGGTTCTATCAAATTGACTTTGTATACCCTTCTATGTAGCAAGTCCATTTGTGATCACACCAGGCAGTCTTAATAGTGTCAGTAATGTAAACTACAATTCAATGTAATTAATACTTGGCAATTTAGAAGCTATTTGATCCACAGTGGGAAAGGACATATACAATTGTGTAGCGATCCTGCTATTGTGAATAAATACATTTAAAAATATTCAAATGCCCCGGGACCATTATTTTACCCACGGCATCACTATGTTGATGGCATCAGTAAAGGTGAATCGATGGCAATCTTATTTCTTTTGTAGTGGGGTGCAATGATCTCGCCACGTGAAATATGATATGCTAGTTGGACTGTTTACAACCTACAAACAGTTACAAGCCATTGCTCATGTTGCTTAGGCAAAATGGGTAATTCGTGAGCGATACGGGACAGATAGTGCTCCCAATCCTTGGTTCCTGATGTACACACTAGCTAAATAGACACAGCATAACCATATTACCCGGCAAGGGGCCGGCCCGCCACTTTCCTCCAGGAGGCGAAACCAGTGTGTGCCCACGCGCCGTTGCTTGTACCTGGCGACCCCTTCTCCGACGTCATGTCCACCCATGACCGCCGCCACGCCACTGGCACTTCACCAGCAAACGCCGTACCCTCAACACCTACCACATTTCTTCACCGACCCACCCAGCCCTACAACAAACATCCAATTAGTAGGGTTGAGTGCCGGGTGGTGGGGATCCCAAAACTACGATATCAGACATTGACCTACTCACCAAACTTTACCAAATAAATATCCCATACTATGTAGTTCAGTGGCATGTCGTGAATTAACAAGAAGCAAGAAACCCAAAATTATTAATCAAATAAAATTCAGAATATTTGAATCAAATTGAACTAGTGCTGCCCAGCGGTGACTGTGAAAGTACAAAGTCTGAACACTTTGACTTCTGGATACTCAATGGTTTATTCACGGCCTAGGGCTCGCTGAACCCGCCAGCTAAACTTTCCATGTCATCATCTCATTAGCATAATCCTTTGTCTAAACCTCTGCATCTCATTAACATATATTAGCCACATACCTATACGTCTATTACGCATATATCACATCCCCCCCTCAAAGTATTTCTGAAAGATGAAAGGTTTCCAAATAACCATCAAAATACCATATAACAGTCAAACGAATGCACAATAACATATATGTGTACTTAACTGAAACACAAGTCCTTGCAAATGTCCAAGCGTTGTATGGCACTGAAGTCCTTCACTGTCCGGCTGTAATGCCTCACGTTATAAATTGTCCATTGCACATTCAATATCAAAACACACAGCTGAAAATATAACTTAATCCTACATGCACATGCTATATGTGTAAACACCCAATCTACACTGAGCTACTACAGGTCTAACCTGCTCGCCGGCATCTGACACCATCTGAAAGTACAACGTCTGAACACTTTGACTTCTGAATACTCAATGGTTTATTCACGGCCTAGGGCTCGCTGAACCCACCGGCTAAACTTTCAATGACGTCATCTCATTAGCATAATCCTTTGTCTAAACCTCTGCATCTCGCTAACATATATTAGCAACATACCTATACGTCTATTACACATATATCACAGTCACCACCTCAAAACTGGTCAGTCCGCCTCAACCTGCCGAACTGACCGTCTCCCAGCTCCAATTTTACCCACCCACCCACACCTGCCTTTGATTGGCCACAGGTCAATCAACAAACATTCATCAACAAATCAATCAACTTCAAAAATATAATTTACCTTTCAATTTAAAACACAACTGACACCCGAGCAGTTGACTATTATCATATAATTCATAAATAACTATAATGATAATTATCGAATTAATGTACACTTGTACTGTATATATGTCCCTTCTCTCTTTTGCTCACTCAATGTTACCTTGCTCATCTGTCTCATCCTCCCTCATAACATTCTCATTCCCCCCCCCCTTCTCTTTAATAGCAGGACCTTCGCTCGAGTGCTCCTCGCCTGCCAGCCTCACTCATGTTTGTATAATGCCCTGGGTGGGCCGCGCCTGAATAAAAGTCTTGTTTTACCCACCCCAGCCTCTGCATCAGCTGTGTCCGTGAGCAATGTTCACATATTAATAGGGCAATGGATTACGTGCTTAGTAAACCAGAAGTAGAATCATTCAAACTTTTGTTACCACACCTTTTTAATATTTTTTTATTGAGACTGCATTTATACTGTCGATAGCAAATACGCCTGGGTATTCAGGCTTGTTTTCAATGCTGGCCAGCTGTAGTTTTGGTGTTATCTGATCACACAGTAGCTGCTGATAAGGTATTTGATTGCCTGCATTTCAGTAGCAGATAGATAATTTGTTGGTATGTTTAGTAGTCTATGTTTTTTTAGGTTTTTTTTCTTGGCATGTATATATTATATTTTGTCTACTCTTATTACTCAACTAGCCTACTCCTATTTACATATCATAGGCTTGTACGTAGCTGTGTGGTGTGCTATCTGGCTACTTTTGGCATGGTTACCTTCCATTGGGTATCCCACTGGTGGGCCGTGACATATCACATGCCCCTTTGCAGTGCAGCTTATTGGGGGTTTCCTAGCCTTATTTTACACACATATTTTGTGTACGTTTTTACGTCAGGAATTTGTTGTTCCTTTACCGTTTGGGCATTCAACACCTTGAACTGAGATCGTTCTCTTCATGTTTGTAGATATAGACAGAATGATAGAGAGGACCAGATCTATGGTTGTTTTCTCTTCAATACTCCAAGTCAAGGTAGAATTTGCCTAAATTGAAACCAATACCAGTGAAATAATATTACTACAATTATGCTTGATTTTAGACAATTATAAATGTGAATGAATATAACATAACAAGTCGGGAAGACCAGTGCCTCGGCGTTCAAAAAATACCTTTATTCGCCGAATAAAATGATCATTTACCAAAAAAAAAAAACTAAAAAGGCTTATTGCCTTTAAGTGGTCTAGTTATAATTCACGACATGGAACGGACTACTATGATATGGCCTTTATTAAATCATAAGCGTAGTCACAAGCTTAGACTACTTAAGAGTAGTCTAGATGTAATAAGTTTTGAGTCTGCAAGTTTAAGTCCATTCAATTTACCAGGCACTCAGCCCACCAATCGAAGAGTCTTAATGCAGGTGAGTGGGCGGCAACATTGTGGGAGATCAGCTCGTCTTGTCAAAGCGGCGCCTTGAGTGTAAGTGCTGTTAGCAGTAGACGCGCTGGAAGGGCGCGTTGCCAGTGTTGCGGTTTCCCAGGGACACCAGTTTGCGAGGGACACATCGCTTCTGCACATGCGTCAACATCGAACAGCATCGTCACTAACCTTATAACTTTAATATAATGTTTTTGGTAAAGATGTTTTCTATATGTGTACCAAACAATTTGTTTCTAGATGGTGTAATTTGAGAGATATTTGACTTCTTCTGTATTTTCTGTATGAACATTGCTCACGACCATTGACAATGCCTTGAGTTTGACGGTACGCACACTGCAAAACGTTAGTTTTATTCAAAATTAATAGAATTCAAGAACCCTAACCTTATAAATTGAATATAGTCTTTATGGTAAAGATGTTTTCTATATGTGTACCAAGCGATTTGTTTATAGATGGTGTAATTTGGGAGATATTTGACTTCTTCTGTATGAAGATTTGCTCACGGCCGTAGTCGCCAGGCTAGTAAGGTTCAGGTTAATACAATAGGTGGCAGCACAAGTACCAACATTAAAATTATAGCTTGCTTAAATTAACAACATCACCATTCAAACATTATTACTACCATTATTAGTTTGGTGTTGTTTTGGTTGTTTGTATGTTGTTGCTTTACGACCTAGCAACATCTATTTCCCAAGCTGAATAGAATCCAGTCACGACATTTAAATTGTATGCAAAATAGAGATCATGTATGTTATATTCGTTAGTTGGTTGCTGGAGTTTTATGTCCTGACAACATATACGGTCAAATGGTGACGGGTACTGACTTGTGACAGTGTGAACTCATGGTAACTTTACAGTGATGCCCCACTGGGAGACCGTCCGCCAGCACCATGACCTGATATCCCACTGAGGCACATTTTCCTGACACTGAGCCGACCAGTCCTTGCTTTCTCCTAATAATGCTGAGTGCCTGGCTAGGAAGCGACAAGTATACATTTTTAAGTCATTAGTTTGACTCGACCAGGCTTCAAAGTGACAAACCCATGGGTTTGGATTCCCCGATCTCCCAAAACAGGAGATGGATGCTCAACTCATTCGGCCATCCTGTCGGGTAGTCTTATTAGAGAAGTATTTCTATGAGTAGTCCAGTTAGAATTTATGTTCATTGAATGCAATGCCAGTCAAATAATATTAGTACCATTTTTAGGGAATCATTGTATTTTTTATTTGTTTTTGTACACTAGTTGTTTAAGGAGGGGAAATTTCCGTCGCAAACAATTGGTCTTCCTCATTCCATTGCTCCTTGCCCTATCCTAATAATGTTGAACATCTGGCTAGGAAGCGACAAGTATCAATTTTTAAGTCATTGGTTTGACTCGACCTGGATTAGAACCCACGATCCCACGATCTACCAACACAGGAGACGGATGCTCTAACTCATTCGGCCATCCCATATTTGACTATTCCAGTCAGAAGTTGGCTTAATTGAAAGCAACGCGAGTCGAAGAGTATTAGGGAAGTATTGTCTTTGAATACTCCAGTTAGAATGTGTTTAAATTTAAAACAATACCAGTCAAATAATATGAAAAGCATTTGCAGAAGGTTATTGACTACCTCATACAACACTGCAAACGGTGTCACCCAGCTATGTTGGTGTAATGCAGAATAAATGAGCTATTGTATTAATTTATACCGATGTAATAACGTGAAATATAAAATATAATAACCAGCAAGGGATGAAATATTGCATATTCTAAAGTACCGGGCGCGGTGGCCTAAGCAGTAGAGCGCGGGCCTCGCGTGCGGAAGGTCGGGAGGTTGGTTCCCGGTCGAGTCAAACCGATGAGTTATAAATATGATGCTTGTCGCTTCCTAGCTTAGCGCTCTGCATTAATAAGATATGCCAAGGACTGGTTAGCTCAGTGCCAGGATAATGTGACTGAGTGGGATATCAGGTTATGGTCCCAGCGGCCTGATTTCCCAGTGGAGCAGCACTATAAAGTCACCAGTAGTGCGCACTGTCACAAGTCGGTATCCGTCCTGATCTAACCTTAGATGATGCTAGGAGGTAAACCAATAATAAACAAACAAAACGCATGTGCTGACTGTCAATGAAACTCATTTAACTCTCTGATTTCATTTTGCAGTTATTAATGTCATCCCTCAGAATAAATCAATCCGCTTAGAGATGCGTAGTGAAATTTGTCCAACTTAAACTCGTACTTGGATTTTAACCTACGCATTCCAATTAGATGAAGATGCACTGAGTAAACATTAATATTGTATGCAGTTTGGTGTTCCTGTGCTGCGCTGCCATGCTACCATGCTGCCATGTTGCCATGCTGCTATGCTGCCATGCTGTCATGCTGTCATGGTGCCTTGCTGCGATGCTGCCATGCTGTCATGATGTCATGCTGCTATACTCCCATGATGCGATGCTCCCATGCTGTCATTTTGCCATGTTATCATGCTGTTATGCTCCCATGCTCCCATGCTGGCATGATGATATGCTCCCATGTTGGCACACTGCTATGCTGCCATGCTGTCATGATGCCATGCTGATATGATCTCATGCTGCCATGCTGATATGCCCCCATGCTGTCACGCTGCTATGCTGCCATGCTGTCATGCTGCCATGCTGCTATGCTCCCATGCTGTCATACTGATCTGCTGCCGTGCTGTCATGATGTCAGGGTGTCATGCTGTTATGCTGCCGCGATGTCATGCTGCCATGCTGCCATACTGTCATGCTACCAGGATGCTATGCTGCCATGATCCCATGCTCCCATGCTCCCATGTTGTCATGTTATCATGCTATCATGCTGATATGCTGTCAACCTGCCGTGCTGCCATGATCCCATGCTGCCATGATACCATGCTGCCATGATACCATGCTGCCATGCCGCCATGCTGTCATGCTGTCATGCTATCATGCTGATATGTTGTCATGCTGTTATGCTGTTATGTTGCTATCCTGCTATGCTTCTAAGTGTCTATCTTTTTATGTTGCTCTCCTGTTATCCTGCTATCCTGCTATGCTTATATGCACAGAAATGGGTAAATGAATTCAAGTCACCAATTCAGGGCCATATGCAGCTTTAAAACACCCGCAAGTTGTGCCCCTGAATTAAAGTCACCAATTCGGAGCCGTATGCAGCTGTAAAACACCACTAAACTGTGCCCTGAATTCAAGTCACCAATTGGCAGGGCCACAAGCAGCGTTAAAACACTGCTAAACTATGCCCCTGAATTCAAGTCACCAATTGGCAGGGCCACACACACCTTTAAAACACTGCAAAACTGAGCTCCTGAATTCAAGTCATCAATTGGCAGGGCCACACACAGCTTTAAAACACCGCTAAACTGTGCCCCTTAATTCAAGTCACCAAATGGCGGGGGCCACATGCAGCTTTAAGCCCCAGGCACACATAGCCGGACGAGCCCCGGATTTTGAGCCGGACCACCCACGGACCAAGGGCCCGGACTGTCCCGGACCGCCACGGATAAAATCACTGTTTTTGTCAATTGTTGCCTCGCAGTGACACTTTCCCGGACGAGCTCCAGACGAGTCCCGGACCAAAGGCCGGACCGCCCCGGACCGCCCCGTACCACCCCCGGACTGCCCCCGGAATGGCCCGGACAAGCCCGGACTGGGCTGGACCGGCCCCTGACTAACCCGGACGAGGCCGGACCACCCCAGGACTGCCCTGGACCACCCCAGGACTATCCTGGACCACCCCCGGACCACCCCCGGCTGTCCGGGAGTGGTCCGTGGCTAGGCCAGGGATAGTCCGTGACAGTCCGGGGATGGTCCGGGGATGGTCCGGGTCAAACTGTGGCTCAAAATGACCCCATACCACCCCCGGACAGGCCCGGTCCACCCCGGACCACCCCTGGAATAGCCAGATCACCCCTGGACCACCCCCGGACCACCCCCAGACCACCCCTGTATCAGGCTGGACCAGGCCTAATTGAGCCTGGATCGCAAAATCCCCCGGACCGCCCCGGATGTTTTAAACATTTTAAAACATCCGGGGCCGAGCACGGATGGTGCTGGATGAGCCACGGATCAGGCCGGATCGGGGGGTGTCGGCATGGACGAGCCACGGACAAGCCACGGATTACCCCGGATCGCCCCAGACCAACCCGGATGGCGGTCCGGGGCTCGTCCGGCCCCTGATCCGGGTATGTGTGACTGGGGCTTTAGAACACCTCCAAAGTGCGTCCCTGAATTCAAGTCACCAATATGGCGTCACACGGTGTCCTCCTGCAACCATCATTCCCGTTGTCAAGATACATCGGCACCTTGGGGATACTGCGCCCGTTTAGCAAATTGCCTGTGTCTATATTTACTTTGAGAAATACGTGGGTGGGTTGAGGATACTAACGTGTATTCAGTGCATGGGGCGGCATGATCAAATCCTCCCATCCTGCTGTGGTAATGCAATATTCGCGCCGTTCTCATGAGGTTACCTAAGGATGCCGCTTTGAATGTCATTCTGCCAACACCCACAAATAATGTAAGGCGGCTGCACTGATCTCTCAGGCAAGGAGCCACATAGACGGGTCAGTGTGGATAGGGTCATTGCATCAGGGAACCTAGGTTATGTAAATGGTTAGCATGCTAGCCTTGGAATTGCAAGAAGTGTGGGTTTGAAATTTGCTTGATGGGCAATATTTCCCATTTTCATCAGCAGCAATTGTATTGCTTGGAATGACCTGGATCCCATACAAGTTTTGTCTTGTATTATTGTTGAAGTTACCTTCCACATATAGGCCTATATATAAGTACATTGCCTGAGACCGGACGCAGTGACCAAATCAGTAGAGCGGTCACATCTCCAAAGTTGTGCACCTAGAGCAGGAATCGAACCCACAGTCTCTGCTACTGCATTAACCATGAAACCACCTAAGTTCCCTGAGGATCATCACCGAATCCACGGCCACCTGTCAATGTGGCATCATGCCTGAGAGGTGAGGACACTTGTCTCCCTGGAATTGTCAGTCTTTTAAATGGAAATGTAATGCTTACAATGACATACATTCATACAAACAATGGGCTTACATATATGCATACACAGGGTAGCTGATTAGGCCGCCGCACCATGGCACGATATCCCACTCATTCAAATTATCCTCATACTGAGCTAACAGGTCTTTTCCTTATCCTATTAATGCTCAGCGCCAGTTTAGGAAGCGACAAGTATCCAATTTGTAAGTCATTTGTTTGACTCGACCGGGAATCGAACTCCCGCACGCGAGACCCACGCTATACCGATTCGGCAATTGCACCCGATATGTAATATTTGAGTATCAGATTCAGCTCCTTAGTGTTCCTTAGTGACATTAACAGGAAGGGACCTTCTCCAAAACCTTAGCACCTATATCAGGTTCTAATGATATGCATCTTCAATATATATGCTTGTTAAATTTGTTTAGGACTTATTTATTTATGCTCGATAAAGTGAACTCCCGTTATAAAGCAATAGTTGGGGTGTCCCTAAAATGTCATCACAAAAGGTGCGGGATCATGCTAAATCAGAGTGGTTTTCGGAGTTTTTTGTTGTTATTTTATAAAACATGTTATTCACCAGAACATACATTTTTTCAGCGACAAAGCACCGTTTACATTGTGCTTGATGATTATGTAACACATGTAATTGGACGCGCGGACACAGGCCTGACAGCAGGCCAGTAACTAAGGACGCATAAGCCCCGTTCACACACGGGCCTTAAGGCGCCTCAAGTAGTTTGCCTCATCTAAGTCGACTCACATTGCCCGTGTGGACACTACGCTGAGGCGAATTAAGCCTGAGTCGCCTCATCTAGTTCGCTTCAAGTAAACCACCTCACAAGGTAGTCTAGATCAAGCGAACTAGCTTAAGTTGGCCCATCTTGCTTGTGTGGATGGTAGCGCTTTACTTTGAGGCGGCTTAAGCAAAAGTGCATATTATATAATTTGGTCTATGAAACTGCTAGCTGTGCACAGATATTTATTTCAGCATTTATTTTTAGGTTTTCACTGCCCAGCAGAAGTTTTGATCGTTCCAAAACAATACAATTCAGTTGATACATATCTAGGTCGAACCCACACTCTCTCGTGGTGACGTTAACGAATCGAAACTGGTGCTGGTTAGTATGGACTTGCTCATGCGCAGATATCGATTTCCGCCTTAAACTGCCCCAAGTACTGCATGTGTGGACACGACTCACTTTCACACCTAGTTCGCCTCATCTTGTTCGCCTTATCTAGTTTGGCCTAAAGTTGTGGGTGTGAACAAGGCTTTAGATACTGACTAGTGGATCTCGAATAAATTAATATGTACAACGCCGACTAGAAGGTCTTTGGCACTAATTTGGTAGCAGCCCCGTAAACAAAGACGCGATCGCCGTCCAGCTATCATAGCTTCATTCAACTAACTTAATGCGCCCCCTCCCGGCTTAATTTCATTTCTCCATAAAAGACACTGCACACTGTAGATTGTGTTATTTGGACACGGGAGCATGGAGACGACATCTCACCAACTAAATTTGCTAAGCTGCTCACGTCCCAATGACCTCCAGCGAGAAGAGCGCCATGAGAACCGGACAAAACACACCCACAACCCCGAAAAAACGGACAAAAAGGACACGCGGACGGCCGAAATCTAACGTCGTCATCACGGCCTCAGGATCCAGTGATGCGGATTCCGAGGGACACCCGTTTGCCAGGGACACTTCCATTCAAATGCATTGTTAACGGCCGTGAGCAAATCTTCATACAGAAGAAGTCAAATATCTCCCAAATTACACCATCTAGAAACAAATCGCTTGGTACACATATAGAAAACATCTTTACCAAGAAGACTATATTAAATTTATAAGGTTAGGGTTCTTGAATTCTATTAATTTTGAATAAAACTAACGTTTTGCACTGCGCGTACCGTCAAAGTCAAGGCATTGTCAATGGTCGTGAGCAATCTTCATACAGAAAATCCAGAAAAAGTCAAATATCTGTCAAATTACACCATCTAGAAACAAATCGTTTGGTACACATGTAGAAAATATCTTTACCAAAAACATTATATTAAATTTATAAGGTTAGTGACGATGCTTTTCGATTTTGACGCATGTGCAGAAGCGATGTGTCCCTCGCAAACTGGTGTCCCTCGTAATCCGCAACACCGGGAATGGTCAAGCCAGCCGACAACAAGCATAAGCATATTCAGCGCTATACGGAGCGACCCAACTAGCCACGGTTGAACTCGTTTGAGCCCGTTTGAACTTGCCGGAAATGGACTTTCCTCTTCTCGTACTCACGAGAACTCAGTGTCAGCCAATCAGAGCTGTTCTTTTCTATTGCAAATGGCCGCCGGGAGTCTCTCTTGAGGTTGCCCAAAATGCCCCGATGCGACGTCATACCAGACGACACCTGCGCCAGAGCCAGAAGATACCACCAACGTTCGCCGCAACATCACGTCGCAGATCTGTCTCACAAGGGCTGTCACCTCGCCACCAGGAGTCTAAATACGAAGGAAGACGCAGGGAGTCTCGTGGCCCCTACTAATATGTTAGCAGGAAGACAAGGGAGACAACACGCTACAGGCACACGAGGACCAGTCTCAGAAGGGACGCCCATAACAGGAGATACTACAGGAGCTCAACCCAATAAGTATTGACACAAGTCAGAGACAGTATTTACTATGATATCAGATGGGAGACTGCTAGCCGGTTGGTCCGACAGGTACGCTATAAAGACGTAAAAAGAGACAGATGTGCCGTCGGCGTCAGGCTGGAAAAAATCCAAACAGATCGCAAAAGTGACAATAACAACAAAGCAGCCCTCTACATCACACCCCCGAGAGACAACGGCATCTAGCGATTAAAGGTCTGAATACAACAAGGATACATATGGCAAGACGTCCCACGAGTGGAACTGGGGTGACTGCCCCTACACAACATCTCACGGCCTACAACCAGACAGGCATTGGCATCTGTGCTCCTGGTGCGCGTAAAAGTACAGAAGGGCAAATGTTCACCCCAAGAAGGCCTACCTGAATAAAAAACGTTTCAATGAGCGAACTACCAAAGAACTAAGGCAGGATTTTTAAGGGATGACCTAGTACTCACAACGCGATACATGACGAGGTCAGTCAGAACGTCGCGACCCCAGACAAATCTACAGATAACAAACGCACACCGCCCAGGAAGAAGAGGTGCAACAGGACAGCCGACTCTCTTGAGGGCAGCTCCCACAGCAGGGGAACACCACGAGCCACCGGATCAGCAAGCTAAAGTCATAAAACCCACAAACACCTCAGGCGCGAACGATCGACCATCCCGTCACCAGTGACGAAAGATGTCGCCAGCAGGCCCGAAACAAAACCCCATAACAGCACAACGGAGAGGCCCATGTCGCCGCAACGGGACAATGAACCAACAGAAAGGACTGGGACAGGCATACGATACAGAAAACTCATCTTTGAACCAAACCCGCCCAGATCTGTCACAGCCGGCATGTACAACCAAGAACAAACAAACCCTAGAAATCGTGACCAGCAAGCCGACAATGCTCATCGAGAGCCTACATACAAAAATCATAGTCTGTGGTGGAGTGGTTAGAGTGTCTGTTTTTTTCTAGGTCAGACTCCTAATCTGAGGGTCGGCGGTTCGATTCCCCGTGCCCCCAGCTCTGCCAATTTGGATTTCCACCGCTGTGTTTAACTTACAGCGTCATCAAAGGCCGGTTGCTCTCACACCATGTCTATGTGGTGTGGGAGGTTAAAAATCCCTTGGGTCGGTAAAAGTGTAGGCTTGGGCTTTCTATCGACCAGCAGTGGAAAGAGGAAGACCAGTTGTCTATGACTGAAATTTCCCCTGCTTAAACAACTAATGGACCAACAACAACAAAAATACCATAACGCATGCACCAGGTTATTGCAACAAAAGACTGCACTCGAGCTGTCACAGAAATCATAGCCGACTCTGCGAGCAGCCGTATAGCTGACCCAAATATCACGATATCAGCTGATAGTGGGGAGCAGGCACACCGCACTGCTGCTGGACACATACATTACCCCGGCAGACAGGGTGAGAGCCGAAAGTCAGAGCCCGGAGAATAATGTGTTGACAACACAGGGGCCGGTGACCACAATAGACATTGGCGAGTACCCTGACCGGGACCGCCAGCAATGTGACGGCCAGGTCACGGGACATGGCCTCACCCAACTAGATGGCATCAGACTGATTGGTGACCGCGGTCCTGAAATAAGCTCTGTTCACACAGCACAACTTTAGGCCGAACTAGATAAGGCAAACTAGATGAGATAAACTAGGCGTGAAAGTGTGTCGTGTCCACACATGAAGTATTTGGGGCGGTTTAAGGCGGAAATCGATGTCTGCACATGAGCAAGTCCATACTAACCAGCGCCAGTTTCGATTCGCCGACGTCACCACGAGAGCGTGTGGGTTCGACCTAGATATGTATTGACTGAATCGTATTGTTTTGGAACGGTCAACAAATCTGCTGGGCAGTGAAAACCTAAAAATAAATGATGAAAAAAATATCTGTGCACAGCTAGCAGTTTCATAGACCAAATTATATAATATGCGCTTTTCATCGACCGGAAAATCAACAAACTAAGGTCTCGACTGTGGATGCATATGACGTCCTTAATCTGGCTCATCTAAGCCACTACCATTCACACTATGAACTTGGGCCGACTTAAGCTAGTTCGTTTCATCAATACGACCTCGTGGTGTGGTTTACTTGAAGCAAACTAGATGAATTGACTCAGCCCTAATCCGATTCAGCGTCGTGTCCACACGGCGAATGTGAGGCGAACTAGACAAGGCGAACTAGTTGAGCCGACTTAACGGGCGTGTATGAACGGGGCTATAGACACTGCAACCACCCATGGGAGCCAACATCCAACATTCACGAGCCGAGCCTACCGCCAGTGCAGTCGCTGACGCAACCGACCACGCCCACTTTATGACATCAGAACACAATGATGTGGATGACATAGAACAACTTGTGGAGATGTTCAGCACGTTGTGTATACAGTATGTATACGCTACACATACAATGGCCATATGCTAGCAATAGGTCGGACATACGTTCTGCATACATTCAGTACGTTGTGTATACGGTATGTATACTTCCAACTTTGCCCCCAGCGCCGAAAAGTTCTACGCATCTTGACATTTGAAAGTTATTTTACCCGTTGGTCACGCGCTGATGCAATGCATCGTAGTGTGACAGGGTCATTACAAAAGAACTATGCATGTACTGCATAAAGGGGCTATTCGCAATCCATGCTGAAGTACATAAGGGAGGAAGTGACTGCGCGCATTGCCTCCTGGGTCAGTGCCTTTGTCGTGGGAGCATCAATGGGGCCAACTGGACACAGTGGCCGAATTGGTTAGAGAGCAGGCTTACCATGTGGAAGGTCGGGAGTTTGAATCCTCGTTGAGTCAAACTGATAACTTACAAATTTGATTTGTGTTTGTTGTTGTTTTACGTCCTAGCAACATCTGACAAGTGTCAGGATAATGTGACCGAATGGGCAATTAGGTCATCGTGGCAATTAGGTCATCATGGGCAATTAGGTCATCGTGGGTATACTAGTGGGACAGTGCTGTAAAGTCGTCATGAGGGCACACTGGTAAAAGTCGATGCCCATCCTGATGTGACCGTGGATTTTGCCAGGACGTAAAACTCTAACAACGAACCAAGCAGGATAGTATGACTGAGTGGGATATTCGGGCATGTTGCTGGATGCCTGCTGTCCTAGTGGGACAGCACAATAAAAGTTACCATGACTGTGGACTCTGAAAAGTCGGTATCCGTCATGGTATGACCTTAGATGTTGCCAGGATGGACAACTCTAACACACAATTAAGCTAAATGGAGCTCTGATTAGGGGCGGTGTCTTAGCTCGTTGAGATATGTGGATCTGGGGGCACAGACGTCCCCCGGGTGGCAGACAAATGAAGATGCATTGTTTACTTGAGAATTGGCTCATCACGCAAGGTGTGGGTATGTAGACAGTGTCTACTGACGCCATAGCTGGGTCGCACAATAATTCATTGATCTAATGCCACAAAGCTAGTCATATTATTTAAAGTTGTGTAGTACTAGTAGTCTGCACTGACCTCACAAGCAAGGAGGCGCATGGACAGGTATGCATGAATAGGGTGGTGACATCAGGTATCTAGGTGATGTAATGGTTAGCACACTGGCCCGGAATGCAAAGAGATGTGGGTTCGAGGCGCAATATTTCCAATTTTTATCATGGCTAACATGACTATTGTAGTAATTACTAGCAAAGCCCTGAGCTCCTGCCCCCCTCCCGCATCCTCGCTTGCTCTCCTGTGGGATTTTCCCCCCTGCCACCCACCACAATGGGCCCCCCTCCCCTGCCACCACCCTTAACCATCATGAACAAACCAACAACACACCGAACATCCTACACAACTATCAATCTGTTTAAACACATTGAACATTACATAACACAGACAAAATGTCTTGTCAACTATAAACTTAGCTTGTTTTATAAGAGAAAAATGTAACCCACAACGATTGTTTGAGTTGCCCCGAGTATACACCTTCTACTTGGTGCTGCTCCCCATTTTTGTATGAACCATAGTGACTGGTGCTGTACATTATACAGCAGGAGCGACTCCCTTAATTCTACATGATCGGTGCTGTGACTAATACAGCACTGATCAAACTTAGATTATTTAGAATGTCAATTCCAATAGTAAGATGGCCGGAAGACGAGTGCTCCGGCGCTGACAAATGTCATAGTCAGATGAATAAATACTTTACCAAAAAAAACTAAAACGTGTCTCCAGGCGAAAGACGCTTGAATTACGCTCATTGTACGTTTGCAGAACGCAGGTTTACGGTATTTATATATATTATTCGATCAGCAGAACTACGCCTCATATGTTACATACATCAAGACATGCTGGAGAAACGTACGTTGTGCATGTTACTGGTAACATGACTAATTCACGACCTTGGAGACCGTGCCAGTGTACCAGGATAATTACCATGACGCGTTGCTGGTGCATTCTCGCACATCACCAATATCGTCGTAGCATCCGTATTACTATGGGTACGAAAGGTTTCATGGTAAAGCTAAACAATTCCTGCGGGCATTCACTACCGGAGCATCATAAGGTACGGATCGATTTCAATATTTGAATCTGAACGGTTAAGTACCATCTTCTGTTAACAAATATACTCGACTGCATTGAGAATGCCATGCTTGAAAGGGATTTGCAGGAAGCTGAAGTCGAGTAGGAGATTTTCAAATGAATCTCGGAGCAGTATCAAAGAGGTTTCACCTGGACAGTCACCACGTCGGCGTTTAGCAACACCGCCTTCTGAAAGTGTTGTGTCTGGTGCTTGAGTAGTGAGTCCACCGGACGTGGTGACCTTCTCCTACCTACAAGATGCCTTAAAAAAGCAGTGGGAGGCTAACACAAAGTCACTATGGCCGTAATCGATTAACACGACCCGGGCGACTCGGGTCACCCGAGTCGTCAGAATTTCAAATAGAACACCGCAAGTGGAGTCGACAAATAGACGTGCCGTGTGCAAAACAACCGGACCCCAGTAACCCACCTCTTGGCTGGGGTTTGCAAGCGGCGATGACATCACATTTGCGCTGGTACCGTCCTGCAGGATAACAGCCACCGGTACCAGTCATACATTTTTTTTGTTGGTAATAACATAGATTAATGAAATGGAAATATCACTAAACTATGCCATCATAAAAATATATAAATCATATGTTGTGGTAATTATATCGGCTATTAAAAAAAAATATAATAGGGCCACCATTTTTGTCACCCGAGCGTTGAGAAGTGTATTCGATTATTCGACCCTAGTCTGAAGGATGTGCGCATGCGCCAAAAAGTGGCTCGGGTGACCAGAGTCGATTAATCGATTACGCCCTCTGTTATCGTCTGGAGCGACTCGAGTCATTTGTATCCAGGGCAACGACTAACGGTGCACGATGCGCCCGAAAGGCTTGCCGGTTGTAAATAAGCGAAGGTGGCGGCATCTGGAGGGAAAGCTACGAAACAGAGATGTTGCCGCTCCCCATCTGATGAGAAGGGTCCACAGCGAAGAAAGGAGCAAAAACGGCTGACCACTGGGTCATATTGAGCATACCCTTGCAGGATGAGTTTCCCATTCTTTAAGTCCTGATATTGTGTGATTTAAACAGAAGTCGATGTTGATAAATTTAAAATATACCTCAAGCACTTTAATCTGTGCAAAAGATACATATATATGTGTAACTATGTCTGAACAAGAAACTACTAAAAGAATAATGTGATCTTTCCATAATTTGAGCCAATCAGAGCTGTTCGGTTCGATTGCAAATGGCGGCCATTTATGGGGGCCACCATTTGCAATAACTAAAATAGAACACAACACATGATTATGATAATTGAAATAAATATCATTTTATAGTAATAACAAAGTTAATGTTTATTGTCAAGTATTTCTGTTCTATAATATATCAATAACGCGGATAACTAATCTACCTCACTGAGTTCTCGCAAACATGAGAAGAGGAAAGTCTATTTCCGGCAAGTTCAAACGGGCCCAAACGAGTTCAAACGGGCCCAAACGAGTTCAACCGTGGCTTGTTGGATCGCAACTGTGGCTGGTTGGGTTGCTCCGTTTAGCGCTGAATATGCTTATGCATCAGACAGCACAGAGGAGGACGATATTATGGAGTTTGGTTCCCGGTCGAGTCAAAACAATGACTTTTTAAACACAATTATTGTTGCTTCCTAGCCTGTTGATTGGCCTTAATAGGATATGGAAAGGACTGGTTAGGTCAATGTCGGGATACTCTGACTGAGTGGGATATCGGGTCATGGTGGCAGCAGCCTGATTTCCCAGTGGTGCATCACTATAAATATAACATGAGTGTGGACTGTCAAAAATCGATACCCGTCCTCATCTAACCTTTGATGTTGTAAGAACCAATGAACCGAACCGAACAATGATCCTGGGTTTCATACCCCGATCGGTGGTGACGCATGACCCCTGACCCCTAACGGCAAAGGCCGGAACCGCCGACCCCTATGCTTGTTTGTTTTGTTTTTGTTCGTTTGGAATTGTATGTCCTGGCAACATCTAATGTCATATATCGATGGGTAGCGATGTGTGACAAGGCACATTAATGGCAACCTCATAGTGATGCCCCATTGCGAGACCAGGGTGCTGGCTCCATGGCCTGATATCCCACTCACTCATATTATCCTGACACCAAGCTAACCAGTCCTTGCCATATCCTAACAATGCCATGTGCCAAGCTCGGAATCGACAAGTATCAACTTTTAAAGTTATTGGTTTGCCTCGACTGGGAATCAAACTCCCGACCCTCTGTACATGAAGTCTGCGCTCTACAGATTTGGTGGGGCCGCACTATAAAGTCGATGTGAGTGTGCACTGTTAAAAGTTGATACCCGTCCTGATATGACCTCAGATGTTGCCATTACGTGAAACTCCAAAATCCAATCAACCATCATCAATGGAGAGGTGGCCTGCACGATCCACCCTATACCCGTATATATGAAGGGTCCAGGGGTGTTCTGGCACACTGGTGTACTATCTAAGGACAGGGCATGGGTGAAAGGATGCTGTAACAAATCACTATGGGATGGGATCCTCTCCCCCAGGCCTGTATGTCATCTGCGTAGATGTACATAGTAGGCTAAGTTATCATATACAGGTTAGGAAAAAACTTGAAAATTAAAAAAAATTAAACTAATATAGAAACTACTAACACCCAAAACCGCAAAGGTTGGCCTGAGAAAGATCAGGTAAAGACTCCTGAGTGCGGGACCAGACCAATCCAGTATCACAGCTGTCCAGCATTGAAAACAAGCACCCTCACGGGAGCTTATACGTTATGGGCAGAATAAAAAACTTGTCACAAAAAAATAATATATACATGGAATATACAATATATATATGATGTATAACGAATTATGCGAGTATAAAGATACATAGGTGAATAATACTTATGAGTGTTATACTCTGTAAGACCAACACTGTACCGGGGCCTATAATCTCTTACCAGAGATTAAAACTACTCAACCCACTACCTGTTTGTTTCTCCCTCATTTGTACTGGAGCTATATTTATATGTATATAGTATTTATCATCAGAGAGCAAACCTGACTTCACCTTGCCAAAAGGCAGATGTGACCACCACCCCTTAACCATCATGAACAAACCATCAACACACCAAACATCCTACACAACTATCAATCTTTTTAAACACATTGAACATTATATAAGACAGACAAAATGTCTTGTCAACTCTGAACTTAACTTGTATTATAAGAGAAAAAACATTACCCACAACGATTATTTGAGTTGTCCCGAGTATACACATTCTACTCGGTGCTGCTCCCCATTTTTGCATGAACTACAGTGACTGGTGCTGTACATTATACAGCAGGAGCCACTCCCTTAATTGTACAGGATCGGTGCTGTAACTAATACAGCACTGATCAAACTTAGATTATTGAGCCTGTCAATTCTAATAGTAAGATGGCCAGAAGACCAGTGCTCCGGCGCTGACAAATGTCATGTTCAGATGAATAAATACTTTACCCCCCAAAAAAAAGGTGCGTAACTGCTAGTGAGGTTTGCTCAAATCTCAACCCAAATGGCACGGATGGGTGTAATTACGATTTCAAAGCACCAAATAGAAAGGGTGGCATCCTCATTATTTCTGACTGCGGTTATTTGAACACCAAGCATCTATGTGGGGAGATGTTCAAAAGCATGTGTGTCAGATTTATTCTGCTGGGAGTCTCTGGCTGTTGGGTGGTCTCTAAATTGTGGAAATAGCTATTGTTATTACCTTAGATATTCTGATGATGTGATGTAATTAACGACGAGACAGAAGTGGTATAATTTGCATTTATTTAACCAGAAATAATCAATGTCAGCGAACAATAGGTAATCAATCAAACAATAGGTAATCAATCTCGTCACTCTCAACCCTACCACTTGAGCAGCCTGTTTGTTAGTTGAGGGGTGGGGGGGGGGGGGTGGCACAGGTGGCAAGTGAGCGGTTCAATGCTGTCCGTGAGGTCAGTGCCCAGATGAACGAAACCGCAAGGTGGCAGCATAGGTGGTGTAGTTTTAGTTCTAAAATTCAAATATAGGTCGCAGCATCGTAGGATAAGGCTCCTGCTGTCAATATTAACGTAAGGCACGGATGATGGTTTAGTTCGGTATCAAATTGATAGGTGGCGTGTCAGTGTCGAAAGTTGGCTGAGCGCCCTACCCCTTCCACCCTGTTGCAAATTACCCATGTTATGCTAACATGAACAATTTCTGCACTAATGAGGGACTTTTCGGTCTAGTGTTTAAGACAATGTCGTTCCTATCCTCTACTTGATTCTCAATAAACATAATTAGTCCTCTTACTGGTTGAGTGATCACGTGACTTTGTTACGGCTCCGGAGGGGTTCTGACAGGAAGTAGTGATGGAAAGCCACGACCCCCATCATCGCCCACAGTTAATCCAGAATCCAAACGCACCGTAATCGGCGCATTTCATTCTGCTAAATAACTACTACAATTAAACTGCTGCTTTGTAAGTCATTGGATTGACTCGATGGGATTCAAACTACCGACCTTCCGCATGGAAACCCTACGCTTTTTCCGATCTGGCCACCTCGTCCGGTAATACAGGCAATGAGCTATATTAGTTACCAGACCGGGTGGCCGAATGAGTTGAGCGCCCGTCTCCTGTTTTGGGAGATCGGGGGATCCGAACCCATGGGTCTGTGGGTTCGAACCCTGGTCGATTCAAACCAATTACTTCAAATTCATACTTGTCGCTTCCTAGCCAGGCAGTCTGGATTATTAGGATAGGGCAAGGACTGGTTGGGTTAGTGTCAGGATAATGTGACTGAGTGGGATATCAGGTTGTGGTGCTGGTGGCCTGGTCTCCCAGTCGGGCAGCTCTATAAATTCACC
Organism: Branchipolynoe longqiensis; assembly: GCA_030323885.1. Taxonomy (NCBI): domain Eukaryota; kingdom Metazoa; phylum Annelida; class Polychaeta; order Phyllodocida; family Polynoidae; genus Branchipolynoe; species Branchipolynoe longqiensis. The sequence goes on along the minus strand of CM059199.1, from coordinate 35,631,810 downwards.
CTGAGTGTGCACTGTCACAAGTCGCTACCCATCCTGATATGACCTTAGATGTTGCTAGGACGTAAAACAACAAACACACAAAATGTTGGTAACCAATGCAAATTATGCCCGATCCAGTCACAATGCTTAATGTAGTGAACATACTGTATATCTTAATAAGGCTGTCGTCCTTGACCTTCAACATATCCAGATTTCACAGGCCAGTTCACACTGCTGCACACCGGGTTTGTCACGTGATCAGATCCTGAACGCTGTAGGCTGGGAGGTGTATTAGTGACAGCGTGTTATAATAGAGCTTCATAATCGATATGAACGATAATTTTCTTGCAAGCCGAAATGGATAACTCCATTATGATCAGAAGTATCGGACTTAGAAGCTGGATGCTAGTTTTAAAAGACATACACATTTAAGTCAGATTAAATCAGTAATAGGACATATCACTGAGGCAACTTATGCGAAACTAGTGGTGTTCTCTGTGGCAGAGTGGTTAGAGTGCCTGACTTTTGTCTAGGTTGGACCCCTAATATGAAGGTTGGTGGTTCGATTCCCCATGCCCCCCCACACCCCCACATGCCAATTTCGATTTCCACCGCTGTGTATAACTTGCAACGTCATCAAAGGCCGGTTGCTCTCATACCATGTTTATGTGGTGTGGGAGGTTAAAAATCCCTTGGGTCGGTAAAAGTGTAGGCTCTGGCATTCTATTGACAAACTGTCTAATGGTGAAAACAAGTCTATTCAGACTTATCCATGATGGGCAGTATAAATCATCCACACAAAAAAACAAAAAAACTATTTCAGTGGAGACACCACCATTAATTTGGCGTCTTTCCCTGAATATAATCCAAATTTAACCAAACGTAGATAATAGTTATCAAGGTCATTGATAGCAGCATGACTTTGTACTCATTTTAGACCTGCTTTTCGGCAAAAACCGCTCATGTGGACTTGCCTGAAAGCTGATGACATTGCCTGTCATGGGAATAAAGTTATGTTCGCCCCAACCAATGCTTTCTCTGTGCCTTTGCCGGTAATGACCATCAGGGTATGCGGCATCACTTTAGAAGGCAAGGTCAAATCATTATCTAACCTGCATCACTGTGCTCACACTGAGACTTATTCTGCACGCATCTTAGCCTTGTATCCCACAGTCCTAATTAAGGACGAGACGGAAGTGATATAATTTTGCATTTATTCAATCAGAATATTCAATGTCATCCAACAATAGGTATTCAATCGAACAATAGGTAATCAATCGAACAACAGGTGATCAATCTCATCACTCTCAACCCTACCGCTTTCTTCTTACGCCTACCGCCCAATGTTTGGGCATAGACCACAAACAAGGGCTCTCCAGTTATCCCGGTCTTGGGTCATCTTCTCCAGCTGTCGACATGTATGGGCAGACCTCTTCACATCTGCATCCAGATCATGGCGCCGGCTGTTTCTTGGTCTCTTGCTTTTCCCCTGTGGATTCCAGGAGAGGGCATGTCTTGCGGTGTTGGATGCAGGCTTGCAAAGGGTATGGCCAACCCATATCCAGCGTCTCAAAATGATCTCCTCCTCAACAGGCTGCTGTCCTGTTCGCTGCCACAGCTGGGGCGGGTAATGCCGGGACGGGTAAACCCGAGGCGGGTAAAGCCGAGGCGGGTAATGTCGAGGCAGGTAATGTCAAGGCGGATAAAGTTGGGTCGGAAAAAGTCGGGTCGGGAAAAGTCAAGCAAAGGCATATTGAATAATATTAATATATTTAGGGACTTTAAGCACATTATAAGGACTCCTTTTTTTTAAAGTCTTCCGATTCCAAAATTCAAACCAGGTATCCTCTGATCTTGAGACCAACACTCTGCCATCTGAGCTACAGAGGAACTGCGACCCACAACTGGTCCAACTGGTGGAAGAACACTGGGATGTCCTGAAAGCATGTGAATAACGAGCAATCAATATGGCTAGGAATAATATGAACAAAATTCAATAGTGAGGATAATAAATAAATGAATTAAAAAATATATTAAATAAATTTGAATAAATATCACCACATCATCATTGATTCATGACTGACCAGCATGGTATAGCTAGAGGTGGGCTGGTGGGGTTGTGGATTGCAGATCAGTGTTGCTGTGTGGCTATTGCCTTACTTTGTGTGTGGAGGGGGGGGGGAGGTGTCAGGTGGGGAAACCCCTACCCTGGCATATATGGCTGAAAAGGTAACACCAACACAACTGTCTAACTGAAAAACGTAGGGTGGATGTGGGTCATGGTCATTGAGGCATGGCAGAAATGTCATGTGTGGTGTCTGCATGCTGTGTAACAGGTCTCAAGTCATGCAGACGGTTACTTGGTTGGTTTATTGGAGTGTTACATCCTGGCAACATATAAGGGAATATCAGGACAGGTACCGACTTTTGACAGTGCACATTGATGGTGAGTTTATAGTGCTGCCCCACTGGGAAATCAGGCCACCAGCACCATGGCCGATATCCAACTCAGTCACATTATCCTGATTCTGAGCTACACAGTCCTTGCCCTATCCTATTAATGCAGAGTGCCAGGCTAGGAAGTGACAGGTATCAATTTTATAGGTCATTGGTTTGACTTGACCTTCCGCACGCTAGGCCCGCGTTGGGTCACTAGATCACCAGGTCAGTGGTAAAGCTAAAGGTGGGTGAACCAGCTTGATCTTTTGTGAGGACTAAAGAATTGTCATAACGACGGAGAAATTATAATGAACCTCCAATATATACATATTTCTTGCGTGGGCACATAGAACGTGATGTCAGTATTGGGAAGAAACATTACACTATTACTATCCGCAGTCAAAAGCCGTGTTCACACCCACAACTTTAGGCCGAACTAGATAAGGCGAACTAGAGGAGGCAAACTAGTGTCGTGTCCACACACAAAGCGGATTAAGGCGGAAATCGATATCTGCACATGAGCAAGTCCATACTAACCAGTGCCAGTTTCCATTAGTCAACATCGGCACGAGAGAGTGTGGGTTCGACCTAGATCTGTCTCGACTGAATCGTATTGTTTTGGAACGGTCAAAACTTCTGCTGGGCAGTGAAACCCTAAAAATAAATGATGAAAAAAATATCTGTGCACCGCTAGCAGTTTCATAGACCAAATTTACTGGAAAGTCAACAAACTCAGGTCTCGACTGTGACGTCCTTAATCCGCCTCATCTAAACCGCTACCATCCACACAGGCAATATGGGCCGACTTTAGTTAGATCACTTCATATAACCTACCTCGTGACGCAGTTTACATGAGGCAAACTAGTTGAGGCGAATCAGCCCTAATCGCCCTTAGGGTCGCATCCACACAGCGAATGTGAGCCGAACTATAGGAGGCGAACTAGTTGAGGCGACTTAACGCGCTGGTGTGAACACGGCTATAGTCTTCGGTTCACAGGCCGCTCATTTTGTATGATATTTATAAGCAGGGTAACCGAGGAAGGTTTCCAGACAGAGCAACGAAGTAAAACACACAAGACTGTGTGAATGCAATATGTTGAGACGTCGACAGACAAACACAGTTTGCAAAGTGAAAAATGCAAATTGTAAGCACCGTTTTTTTTTTTTCAACAGTTGTAAAGTATGTCATTTTAGGTTATTTTCCCTATTTGGTGTAACTGTTGTTCACCTAATCAGGTCGAGGTGCGGGTGGGTGGGTAGAGAAGAGGTGTGATATAGTCAGCATGGAGAGACCGGTTGGAGACGGGTGGTTGAGGAGGAAGAGTTTGGTACGTGAGGTGGCCTGCGATAGGCTGAGTAGTGGATCGCTGAGGGAGAGGGAGTGTCGTGTGTAGTGGGCCCTGATTGGCTACCACCCCATGGAGGGGTGATGGAGTGTGGTGTGGAGTGGGCAGTGATTGACTACCAACCGCAAAGGGGGTGTGGGTGGGGAGGGTTAGCTGTGTCTGTTCTCTGCAATGAAAACAAATGAAAAAGTAAAGCTTGTTATATTTAACAACGCCTCTAGAGCACATTGATTTTCACATCATCGGCTATTGGACGTGAAACATGTGATCATTCTGACATATGTGTTCGAAAGAAACCCGCTGCCGTCATATAGGCTACTCTTTCCAATAAGCAGCAAGGGTTATTTTAAATGCACTTTCCCACAGACAGTCAGCGAATGAGTTCCAATACGCTTACACCAACCCATCTGCATGCGCACGCGCATGTGAACTCCCAGACGCAGACGCAGACGCACCCACATATGTCCCTGAGTTAATTACGAGAATTATTCCCTGCAGGCAATATGTGCCCTAGTGAGCTACAGCCTGAAGGCGAGATCAGAGAGTGGTTTATTCCAGATAAAAGCTGTCTTTCTAATTGCTCAGAACCCTTGATGCTGCGGTGCTTCATTGCGAATGCGCAGCGTCTCCAGGAGTGGACCCGGGCGCGGTGGTCGAATCAGTAAAGCGCGGGTCTCGCGTTCGGGGGACATCAGGAGTTTGGGTCCCAGGCGAGTGAAACCTATGACTTATAAAACGGACACTTGGTTAGTGGAATTTATTGCCACTTATTTTTCATGAGCAAAATGACTAAACCATATTAATAGTTTGGTTGTTGTTTTACGTCCTAGCAACATCTAAGGTCATATCAGAACGGTTAACTACTTGTGACCATGTGCACTCATGGTGACTTTATAGTGCTGCCCCACTGGGAGACCAGGCTGCCAGCACCATGACCTGCTATTCCACTCAGTCACATTATCCTAACAGTGAACCAACCAGTTCTTACCCTATCCTAATAATGACAAGCGCCAGGCTAGGAAGCGACCAATTTCAAATTTTGTCAAGTCATTGGTTTGACTCGACCTGGGGCCAAATGTAAGAGTCAGGGTTAGGGCTCGTAACCCACGCGTCGTGCGGATTTCCCTGGTTAGCGGCCAAAGTGTCAATGTATGTGCGCGGGGTAGGCTACCGCCTCGAGGGTTAACGTCGCCTTCACTAACTCCCACTTGAGCCAAGGATAACGTGCAGGTTAGGGACCGATTCGGGCCAAATCTATTCAATGCGACCATATTTAACAGAATTACATAGGGAATAAGTGAAATGTTGTCAATTTAACCCTAAATTCGAACCCTCCTTAAGGCTACCGCCGCATTGGCGGCGATATTAATAGTTATATTTTCGAATCGACGAACGTAAAGTAAACAAATCGCCACCGCCGCCGCATCGACCTCCCTTGCCATACTGGCGGCAGCGGCGGTTTGTTTACTGTACGTTCGTCGATTCGAAAATATAACTATTAATATTGCCGCCAATGCGGCGGGTAGCCTTAAGGAGGGTTCGAATTTAGGGTTAAATTGACAACATTTCACTTATTCCCTATGTAATTCTGTTAAATATGATCGCATTTAATATATTTGAGCCTAATATATGGCTACAAACGCAGAGGGATTTCCCAAATCTATAAATAACTGAAACGTTAGCTAACCTGCGCGCGCTTTGGACTAATACATCCCCCGTGACACATATATTAACGCCGACAATAGATAACCCGCCGGCCGCCCTAAACTCCGCAGCCGATAAATTGTGACTCTTACATTTGGCCCCAGGGTGCGATTCCTCGCACCCATGGGTTTGGATCCCCCAAAACAGGAGACGGATGCTCAATTTATTCAGCCATCCTGTTTGGTCCCATATTGACATGCTTAGATTGATATTCATAGTATCGCAGATCATTTTGTTGCCATTTGACACAACTGGGGCAGATTCAGAAGAGGTTAAATTTATGTGTGAACCATCAGCAGAATTTAACCCACAAAGCATAACTAAAATGAATAGAGGTGATACAGGCGCATTGATGCCCTAAACCCACTTATTAATACACCGGAGACAAGGTACATGAAGAGAAGTTTGGTCACTGAGACTAGGTGCTAGTGAAGGAACAACAGCGAAGCGCTGCCTTCCTAGTGCGACTAATCTCTCGATTTATTTCCGCTGGCATCCCACTTTCCCTGGTAGATGAAGCCACCCCTTAATTGCGCCAATCAAAACCCACCAAGCCGTCATGTGACTTCAGGAGCCAATCACAGAGATACACACGCACGACGCCTACAACACTCAGGCTGCGTCACACCCAGCCAGACCATCACTCCTTATAAGCCAATGGTTATGTGGCACTAGCCAACCGACATCCTATCCACAGGACTGTAAATGTTATAAAATGCTCCAGAGATTTCGTTCTGCGCCATGATCTAGTTAATAGCTGTCGTTTCCGCCGGGCATGCGCAGTGCTTTGGTATAATGACCGGATGTCTGAATCGGTGAGAGCACAGGTTTCCTGTGCGGAATGTTGCGTGTTCGAAAACGCCAGCTGACCCAACCCAATGACTTACACAATTGATATTTGTCGCTACCTAGCCTGGCACTCAGCATTCTTAAGGCAAGGACTGGTTAACTCGGTCGCAGAATAATGTGACTGTGTGGGATATTGGGTTATGGTGCCATCGGCCTGGTCTCCCAGTGGGGTATGGCATGATTGTGCAGTCACATGTTGGTACCTCTGCTGATCCTACCTTAGATGTCGCCAGGACGTAAAACCCCAACAAACACCAAACAATAACACAGAATAATAGTTATTGGCACTCGCTTCAGAGGATGTTTGAGTTGGCGTTGGCAATCCTTATGGCTGGCACACACCTCCCGTCTGTGCGCACCCACCTACCGTTTACGATCTAAAACTGCCGGTTTCGCGCACAAAAATCGCTATGTGTGCACTCCCCGCGCACACCTAGCGATTGCGATTCGCGCATAAAACCTCAGTTTTAGGGCTAAAACCGGCCGATTACGATTGCGATTCGCGATTCGAAAAATGAATCGGCCCGTTTTCAGTTTTAAGCGGGTCGGGTCGGGTCGCGAGTTTTAGTGCGCGAATCGTAAACGGGAGGTGTGCGCCAGCCATTACAATACCTATTTCCCAGCAGAGCCTGATGCACACTGCACTGTTGTCGACAACACTAGTTCGGATATTGCCCTCCGATGACGGGTGAGTTGTGCAAATAACCCATAGCAGCACAGAACAGACACAGATATGTTTCATTGTGAACATTAGTTTCATTCTTACATTGCCATCAGAGGGAGGGTTGGTCGTGGACATTGTTTGTCAGACCTTTGGAACAGGGGATGCTGCATAATATTGAGCTGCTAACTACAACATTGAGCATTGCTTAACTAACTTCCATCAGAGGGAGTGTTGGCGGTGGAAATCGTCTATAACACCTCTTCCACAGAGGATGATGGCCACTGAACTGCTAGATACCCACAACTTTACTTGTTGCCACTGCCGTAAGAGGGCAGGTCAATGGATGGAATCATCTACTGATCTATAAGACCCTTTTCACAAAGAATGTTGCAACACACAATGGTAGTTCTTCCAATTAATCTATAAGACCCTTTTCACAATGAATGTTGCAACACACACTGGTAGTTCTTCCAATTGATCTATAAGACCCCTTTCACAAAGAATGTTGCAACACACACTGGTACAAAATGGTAGTTCTTCCAATTGATCTATAAGACCCTTTTCACAAAGAATGTTGCAACACACACTGGTACAAAATGGTAGTTCTTCCAATTGATCTATAAGACCCTTTTCACAAAGAATGTTGCAACACACACGGGTACAAAGTGGTAGTTCTTCCAATTGATCTATACAACCTTTTTCACAAGGAATGCTGCAACACACAACGGTAGATCTTCCTATTTCCATCCGAGGGTGGTTTGGTGGTGGAAATCGTCTGTAACACCTTTTCCACAGAGGATTCTGCACAGTGAGCTGCTAGTTACAACATTGTTTATCTTCCATCAGAGGGTGGGCTGGTGGTTCGAAACCATCAGATACCGTTTTTTGAAAGAATTCCATACACTGATCTGTGCATATATATCTATTCAAATGCAATTGAAGAATGGAAGAGATCATATATAACACATGTCTCACATAGTATGCAATACAGTGAGATGCTCCCCCACACTAGTAGTTCCTAATATTGCCACCAGAGGGCAGGGTAGAAGAGGAAATCCTTCCTGGCAACTTTTGGACGAAGACTGATGGATAATGAGATGTTGCCAGTAGGCGGGTATGTGGTGCAAATCGTCTATTCGCTACCGCATTCAAAGTCTTCTCGTTGGGTGGAGGTGGGTTTGGTAATGTGACCACACGTGGTGATGGATGTATATAGATGGATGGTTGGATGGATGGATGCGCACGTAAAACAGGAAATGGATCCCAGCATTTTAAATCCTGGTTCACCCCCTATCCCCCCTATGCCCCAAATCACACTAAGGCTTGCGACCACTGACGACCAGTATGCGACAACAAAAACCACTGGTCACCAACCTGTGAAAATGGTTGGCGACCATTATGGTCACAAGGAGGTTTTTGGTACAGCAGCTGCAATCTCCTTGCGAGCATTTTGGTCGCAACAAGGTTGCAGCTGCAACTGCAACCTACTTTTGGTTGCAAGGTCAGCAGTCACTGAAGACCACTTTGTGACCACCTTGCGACCACTTGTGACCTTTTTGTGACCACTTCTGGCAAAACAATGTGTGTGACTACCCGTATTGTGTGGTCACAAACTGGTTGCAGTCATAGTGTGGCTGGGGTGTTTAATGGTGTGACCATCCAATATGTCACTTCTGAAACACCAAAGTCGGTTTTGACCGAACGACATGTCATGTTCGAGGCTGGTGTAAAGATTTCAAATTCCCCCCATATTCAAGTTCCCCCCCGGGAACTTGAAAACTTTCCCTCCCCCCCCTATTTTGGGGAATTTTCTTTATTTTTGTAATCTTTTGTTATTTTTGATTATTTTTCATGACAAATATTATAATATACAGAGAATAGCATAATGGAAATTATTACTAGTACTACAAAACATATTTAACCACAAATGACACAAAAAGTCTCCAAGATGGTTAAAAAAAAAATATTATAGGTGTGAAATTTAAAAAATTTTAAAAAGTTTTTTAAACAATTTTAAAGTCCCAGAGGGGGGAATTTGAAAATAGGGGGAGGAATCTGAAAACTGTTTTTAAGTTCCCCCCCAGGAATCTGAAAACGTTTTTAATTTCCCCGGAGGGAAGTTAAAAACGTTTTCAGATTCCCGGGGGGGGGGGGGGAACTTGGGAAGGGGGGAAGTTGAAATCGTTACACCGCGTTGCACTCGGTTACACAGCCTTGTTGTCTTCTTTTATTTGTCTTTACTGAAATGATTTCAAAGCAAGGAATACTGCAATGCTCAAGGCTGCAGGTTTGGAACCATAAATAATAACAATTAAAAAAAACTTAGGAATACATGAGAGAGGACCATGAACATACAAATGGATACACTGATAGATACAGCTTGTTCGTTGGGGACTTTTGTCCCAGCAATGTCTAAGGTCATATCTGGATGAATATCTACTTGTGACAGTACGCACCCATGGCGACTTTATAGTGTTGACCCATTCTGACACGAGTCCATCAGCATATGATAGCCCACTCAGTCACATATTCCTGATATTGAGCTAATCAATCCTAGTGTAGACCCGCTAAGGACAAGGAAAGCAGATTGTGGATAATACAGTTTATTAGAATTACCGTACCTGGCTGGCATAACCACCGAATAATAACAAAAGAAAATTCTCGGTTGAGTTGAATCGGCGCGCAGGCCGGGTGGCGTATCAGGAAGGCGCCGGGCCGATCGAGCGCCATGGTTATATACAGCTACCGGTGGTGCCAGCTAGTGTGTAGTGGGCGCATAATGCTTAGTTAACCCAGGCGGCGAGTGTGGCGCCGACTAGCATGAACCGAGCGAACCAATGCGCTAGCGGCGCGTTCGAAACGCCCATAGATAGACCAGTTCCTTTATATATTCCGTCAACGCCCGTGGGTGCCTACACCAGAATATATACGCATATATACCACCTATTGCTCAGTACCAAGCTATGTCGCGGCAAGTATCAATTTTGTTAGTCCTCGCTTTGACTCAGTGGAAATTTGAGAACTGCCAGACTTTCCGGACAGGAAGCGGGTGCTCTTACCGATTCGGTGTTCTACATTGGGCCTTAATAGATACATCTGTATGATATAGGTAACTATGGATATACAACATCATTGCATGGCATCTTAATGTGGGGAAATGTCCGGTGGCATTACCGCCGTGGTGAAATGACACATATATGCAAGATATAGTGAAACCAGATCTTAGTCTTTCTTAGAGTATTGGTTTAATAAGGCTTCCCCTTTTTGTACTGTCTCCTTGCCGGAAAGCTTAAAGATAGAGAGCGCGGCAAAGACGGCAAATTCAATTAGGACTTAACATATTGGATAGTGATGGTGGACATTACTGGCGTAAGGTCAGGGAGGAACGAGGAAGCAGTGCTGGGAATGACATAACTTTATTCTCATACCAATCTCATCCAACAGCGTTTTCTGTTACATTATTGGATGTTTGAGCAGGCCCGCGGGTAAAGTCTGACATGAACTTTTGCGAGTAATTAATGTAATCATCAACAACATATGTACAATGTTTTTATGAATGTAGCAGTTAATCAAGTGAGGGAGATAGATCACAACATATCAACAATCATGAGTCAAGTGAGTGAGAAAAATCATAATTCATATAAGTAGTGAGTGATCAGGTGGATCAATGAGTTTTTAGGGTAAATGATCAGGTTTAATTGATGTTAGTAAACACAGCTAGTAAATCATATATATTAACTCTACAAGAACCCGAGAGGAGGAGATCATGGTTGACGGAAACAAGCTGAACTCTGTTCCGGAATTCACCTATCTCGGATGCACAATATCAAGTGATGGACGCATTGATGCTGAGATACAGAGGAGGATGGCCAAGGCTAGCGCATCTTTCGGCCGACTACGCCAGAGACTCTGGAACAACCACCATGTGTCCATTCGGGTCAAAGGTAAGATCTACCGCGCAATCGTGCTATCCACATTACTATACGGAGCCGAGGCCTGGACAGCGTACAGACAGCAGGTGAAAAAGCTGCATGCCTTCATGATGCGACATCTGCGTTCAATCATGAGGCTAACCTGGAAGGACAAAGTGACGAATAAGGAGATACTCGAACGGATGGGGCTGCCCTCTATGGAAGATCTTCTGATAAAAAAGAATCTCCGGTGGACTGGACACCTCATGAGGATGTCATCAGACAGGCTACCAAAGCAGATCCTCTATTCTCAACTGTCTTTTGGCTACAGAAAGAGAGGGCGCCCCCGTCTCCGGTTCAAAGATACCATCAAGAGAAACCTGAAGCTGAGAGACATTAAGACCGACTCATGGATGCAACTCTCACAGCAGAGAGCTAAATGGAGAGCGGCAGTCAAGTAATGAAAGCAGTCTTTGTCGCATCGCGACCGACAGCATGATGATGATGATGATGAAGATACTGATGAATGGCTAATAGGAGAAAGTAACCTATTCACAGTTTAGGATAATTACATTGAGGAGACTTTTGTATCATTAAATGTTTTTGTTTTTATTTCTCTCGTTGTGATTGATTTGTATCGAGACAAGTGGGAGTGGGTGGGTGGGGTTTTAGAGGAGATGTGTAGCTGATGGCTGTCAGTGGAAGAGTGAGGAGGAGTGTGTGATGCGGAGTCGGAGGAAGAGTGAGGGAGGGGGGCCTGTGATTGGCTGGAGAGGAAGAGGCCATCAGGATAGTGGTGGGCTAGTGATTGACAGGTGGGCATGGCTGCTTCACTGGCTCCCCCCTCGCACCCAGTAATGACAGCAAATGACCACGTCCATGATCATTTAACTCAATGAGTCACGCCTGTTAGTAGTAAGTGTAATCTAACTATGCAAATTGACCGAACGTCGTAGAGCACGGGTTTCCTGTGCGGAAGGTTGGGAGTTTGAGTTTGTATCCCAGCCAGATCAACGCAATGACTTACAAAATTGGTACCTGTCGCTACCTAGCTTGATGCTTAGCATTAATAGGATAGGACAAGGACTGGTTAGAACATTATTGGGATAATTGAACAAACGCGATACAGTGGTATATAGTGGCATTTATTCTTACTAATTTAGCTTGTTACATTAAGATTCAAGGTGGTAATGATAATACAGTTCGAGGATTTCAGGCACTTAACCCTATCGATCTATGTCATTAGTTGGGTGAGTGGGATGGCAAATCTACAGGAAAGGTAGCACGTCCGATCGGTTGAAAAGCTATGGTCGAAGTGTCTAGACTTTGTAACTGCGTCATAGGCTTTGCTCTGAATTTACAGTAGGTGGCGCGTCGATAGCGGCCAAATGTTAGTTCACAAGAAGTATATAGGTGGCGCCAATGGTCACATTTAAAAATCTACTGCAAAGTTTCGCTAACTGCATAGTATTGAGTTCAAGGAATTTACAGTAGGTGGCAGGTCAATCGACGACCATTTGGTCAGTTCAGAATCAGAAACATAGGTGGCACCAAAGTCACTCGAATCTATGAGAAATACACAGTCTTGCGATATCAATTACCCATGTTGCGCACATCATGGACAATGTGACTGTGTGCGATGGTGGATCAGGGTGCTGGCAGGCGTTGGTCTCCCAGTGGCACTTGTGCACACTAGCACAAGTCTGGTACCCGTCCTGATATGACATTCAATGTTGCTAGGACCTACATCAACGACAAACAGACTAGCTGAGTTAGTTAGCTGAAATTTGATTGGAGAATACGTGAAATTATGGAACTGGCGCATTTTCTTTTTCATTTCGGTTCTCAATGCCAGAAAACAAAAAAAAGGGGACTTTGACTATGGGCCTCAGGTAAATGAGACCAATACTATTTGAGCAATGTGTATTACCGTTTAATATCCTAATCATTACACTACTTAGACTCCTAGACCATGGGATCATGGGTTCGAACCCTGGTCAGGTCAAACCAATGACTTAAAAATTGATACTTGTCGCTTCCTAGCCAGGCGCTCAGTATTATTAGGATATAGCAAGGACTGGTTGGCTCAGTGTCAGGATTATGTGACTGAGTGGGATATCAGGTCATGGTCCTGGTGGCCTGGTCTCCCAGTGGGGCAGCACTATAACGTTGCCATGAGTGTGCACTGTCACAAGTCAGTACCCTTCCTGATATGACCTTAGATATTGCTAGGACGTAAAACAACAACAAGCAAACCTAGGCTCCTTGATGCAACCCCCCTAGCAATACCTTTGCTGAGAGATCAGTGCTGACTACTAAATGTAACACAACATCTGGGTACTTGTCTCGGATTTTGACAAGTTTATGCTTTCATCCGGTTTTGCACCTTTGAAAAGCATTGAAGTTTTTAATGTACCATACAACCATATTATGTAATCATATGCTAATGAGATTAAGTGTTTAGAAAAACACCAGATCAGATGGTTAAGTCATACTTGCACCCAATTGAGGATTTGTCTCAAACGATTAGCACCAAGTGACAACTGCTTCATCGGCCATCATGGTTGGATGGAGCGTACAGCTGTAACACTGCCAATGCAGTGGCGGCGTTAATATCGCTCCCATTTTGGGTTTAATTTGACCGAATTTCACTTTTGGAGTAAGTTATTCTGTTAAATAAACATTATTTCAACCCCCGAGTGAATATTCACGATTCTAAATAACAGAATTAGATCGTAGCAGTGAATAGATTTGTGATTTTTGTTTTGTTTACCTTCGATAATATCGCCGCAGATGCAGCGGCATTAATATCGCTTGGATTTGGGGTTTAATTGAACAGGATTTCACTTTTTGAGTAAGCTATTCTCATAAATAACATTATTTCAACCCCCTATTGAATATTTGTTTGTAAATGCTGCAGTATACCTAGCTGTCTGGGCTTCAGGTTTCTATAGATCGTTGGTTGGTTGTTGGAGTTTTACGTCCTGGTACGATCTAAGCTCATATCAGGACAGGCACCAACTTGTGACAATGTGCACTCGTGGCGATTTATAACACTGGCCCACTGGGAAATCAGGATGTCGGCACCATGACCCCCATATCCTACTCAGTCACAATATCCCAACACTGTCCTTTCCCTATCCTAGTGTAGGAGGTCTGCACTGACCTCTCAGGCAAGTAACCACATAGACAGGTAGGCGTGGGTAGTGTGTTGATCTCAGGGAGCCTAGGTGGTGTAATGGTTAGCACACTGGCCCGGAATGCAAAGAGATGTGGGTTCGAGTCCCACTCTAGGCACAATATTTCCCATTTTCATCACCCCCACGACACTATTAATGCTGAGTGCCAGACTAGGAAGTGATAAGTATCAATTTTATAAGTCATTACTTTGACTCGACCAGGAACCAAACACCTGGGCCTATATGTATGAGCTCGGGTTAGCAGTCGTAACCCTGCGTCGTGCGGATTTCCCGGGTTTGCGGCGAAAACTGCGTATGTATGTGTCGGGGTTAAACTAACTCGGTGAGCGTAAAGTCGCCTGCACTAACCCGACGAAATAAGTGAAATTTTATCAATTTAACCATAAATTCGAACCGTTATTAAGGCTACCGCCGCATTGGCGGCGATATTAATAGTGTCGAATCGACGAATGTAAAGTAAACAAATCGCCGCCGCCGCAGCGACGTCGATATCCATACTGGCATAACACCAGCGGCAATATTTTATGCCCAAATCTATTCAATGCGATCATATTTAACAGAATTACATACGCAATAAGTGAAATTTTATCAATTTAACCCTAAATTCGAACCTTTATTAAGGCTGCTGCCGAATTGGCAGAGATATTAATAGTGTCGAATCGACGACGCACACAGGGGTTCCCCAAATCTATAAATTACTGAAATGTTAGCTAACCTGCGCACGCTTTGGACCCATACATCCCCCATGACACATTTGGAACCCCGGGGTTAGCTAACCCGACACCAGCCTTTAACCCCGGTGCGGTTAAAAATTGGCTCATACATATGGGCCCATATCTCACGCATGTGAGGCCAGTGCTCTACCGATTCGGCCACCACGCCCAGTCTGGTTTATGTAGATGTTTTATTTTGATAGATCATCATGCAGACTGAGGTAATGTCCACATCATTTATTATTTCTAATTCCACTTTTCTTGCGGTGAAATGGTTATGGAGCAATGGACAATAAAATATGAATGCCAAAGATTAACTTTTTGAGGGTTTGATTACAATGTTTATCTCAATGATTGGATCGGTGTTTACACGGTCGCTAACCACTCACAGAGGCCGATGATCCACCCAGCTTGTGCCTCTGGTTATTCCCCTGCCGCCTCACCGGGCGTGGTGGCCGAATCGGTAGAGTGTGGGCCTCGTATGCAGGAGATAGGGAGTTTGGTTCCCGATCGAGTCAAACCACTGCCTTAGAGAAATTGATATTGTATGCCTCGTAGCCAGCTGTTTGGCATTAATAGGATAGGGCAAGGATTGGTTAGTGTCAGGATAATATGATTCAGTGGGATATCTGCTAATGATGCAGGTAGCGTGATTTCCCAGTGGAGCAGCACTATAAGGTCACCATGAGTGTGCACTGTTACAAGCCGGTGCCCGTCCTGGTATGACCTTAGATGTTACCTGGACGCAAAACTCCAACAACGAACCAACCATCTACAGAACCCTGAATCCCAGACAGGTACACTGCAGCATTTACCAAAATAGAACTACATGTGAGTTTGAAACAGTTGTACTAAACAATAGTCTAGTGGGGGTGCAAGTAACTAAACCATCTGATCTGGTTTCATTTTAATTCTCATCTCAAGTAGCATGTAAAATGTCCTGGTGACAGCAACAGTGTCATGGTGGTGATGTTAATTGGAAATATTCTCCCTAGAGGAGGAATCAAAGCCAAATTCTGTGCCTGCTCGGCCAGTGTACTAACCATGCCATCACCCTGTCCACGCCCATATCTCGATGTGCCTCGTCATCTGAGAAGTCAGTGGAGACTAGTATAGCTCACAAATGATACATTATGGTAAAATATACGGCAGTTTGCCCACATTGCAATTAGCCTGATGCCAGTAATTTGACAGTGTGCGTAGGAGGATGATGTCATGGTGCTGTCACATTATGACGCTTCTCGCCAATGCGCAAAATCACTTTTAATCATCGAGACACGTCAAACTTTTCGGTGTCAGCGCAACGTATTGATAGCGTGCGGCCGACGTTGTGGTAAAAGTTTGGTGCGCCGTCCTGATATGACCTTAGATGTTGCTAGGATGTAAAACATCAAAAAGCAACAGTTTGGCGCAACGTGTGGGAACGACCCTCACGTGCGCACGGCGTCTGCCTAGCATTTGCATAACGTTATTCCAGCGACTCTAATGTATCTCAACGCGACCCTAACATAGCCATAACGTTGGCACCCGCGCGGCAGTGCACGTCAAAAGTTTTGTGCAAGCACAAAACTTTTGGTGCACGATGACCCGCACCGCCGACTCTCGTCGACCGTCACCATCCATCAACGAATACCAACACGCGGCTAACGCGCGCGTAATGCTTCCTCACGTATCCCGACGTTGCGCCAAAAAATCACATACGTCGATGTGCGTTGGCTAGAAGCATTGTAATGTGACAGCACCATAAGTATTAGTACAATAGTGATGATAGCACCTTGATACACCGAGGAATTCGTGATGATTCTGGGTTCATATTGGTGTTACTGGAATCTATTCATGCCGATAAGTGTTGGATCATTTCTGCGTTATGTAATTCTGGTAGGGTGTCCGTTCTTACTACCAAAGTAGGGAACTGATGGGTGGCAGGGAAGCGGTCGGCTGACAAAAGCGCACATCTGTATATATATATCTATATATATAGTTAACCGTTTCAAATACTTTTAACCTAAGGCATTCTCTATGTAATTTCCGACTACGCCTAAGCGGCCCGGGTCAACGGCCGATGTGGCCGTGACGCCCGCACCCGTGTGCCACGCCGTTAACCCGGTATAAATACTCCCTGCACTCCTACTACCAAAATGGGTCTCTCTCCTTAAAGGCCCTGTCACATTACGTTTCTCACGAATGCGCTTCGATGCATGCCGACGTGTTGCCTTTTTGGGCGAAACCTCGGGACGCGTCGGGATGCGTTAACGGGGCGTTATGACACACGTTACCAGCACGTTGCCAGCCCGCTCGAACCACGTTGGTAACGTTTCACGGACATGTAGTGGTCGACCTATTGGCGTAGCGCCAGCGTTAAGCCACACGTTGGACGTGTTGGTGGTGCGTGTGGACATGTTGATGGCAGGTGTGGACGTGTTGCTGGTGCGTGTTGATGTGTTGTTGGCACATGTGGACATGTTGATGGCGGGTGTGTACGTGTTGCTGGCGCTTCTTGGCGTGATGTTGGCGCGTTTTGACCCTTTGTTTGGGGTTTTCCCGGCCGCCACGTCGAGACCTGTTGACGGCGTGCTAATAACACGCTATTAGCACGCTACTAACACACTGCGGCCCGTCAAACCACCCCCCAAAACGCCGAAAAGTTGGATGTTTCTCGATCCGTTGATCATATTTTGCGCGTTGGCGGCACACCGGACGAAACATCGTAATGTGACAGGGCCTTTAGATTAAAACTGCATAGTCCCATGAAAATATCAAATTTTCAAAACCAAAATAATTACCTAGATTTGATTCTACATATCTAACTTAGATAGTGCTGCACTTATTAAACATTTGTCATCACATAGAAGGGACCAACCGGGATGGCCAAATGAGTTAGAGCGTTCGTCTCCCATGCTGGTAGATCGTGGGGTCATGGGTTCGAACCATGGTCGAGTCAAACCAATGACTTGCAAATTGATACTTGTCGCTTCATAGCCTGGCACTCGGCATTATTAGGATAGGACAAGGACTTGTTAACTCAGTGCCAGGATAATGTGACTCAGTGGGATAACAGGTCATGGTGCCGGTGGCCTGGTTTCCCAGTGGGACAGCACTATAAAGTTGCCATGAGTGTGCACTGTCACAAGTCGGTATCCATCCTGAAATGACCTTAGGTTTTGCTAGGACGTAAAACAACAACAAACGAAATCA
The DNA here is from genome assembly GCA_030323885.1 of Branchipolynoe longqiensis. NCBI lineage: Eukaryota > Metazoa > Annelida > Polychaeta > Phyllodocida > Polynoidae > Branchipolynoe > Branchipolynoe longqiensis. The sequence continues at coordinate 35,613,810 of CM059199.1, read as the reverse complement.
CATAGAAGGGAACACTGGTGCAATTTAATAGAATATGTTACTGCAGCAGCCTATGGTGTCAGAGTGTTGGCGTGCTTGCCAAAATTAATTGTGCATGGTCGTACTTCTAATATCTCAAAAGTTAGCCATTTAAAATAAAAGTTACTTCAAATGAAAGTAAGGTAGATTATAACGATCAACCTGATATATCTAGATCCAAAAATGATAGAAACTCAGACCCCTCGGACTATGCAACTTTAACATACGGCATCCTTCCCAGGCTATGGCCTGTCTCGGCCAGGAACCCTGTGTTAGCCTGCAACTGGCTTCTGAACCCCTGGCTCTACTAATGTTACACCTAAGAGAAAGTGAGAGAGTTTTACCCTTCTCTGAATGTTTGTGGTTCAGCTCCAGTGCAGGAGTCTCCCACTATGTAAGTAACCCGCGAATATGAAGAAGTTGATAATGTTACGGTTAATATCAAGAGGACTAATGTGTATGACGAAGAACAGCACATAACCACAGTATACATTCAGTAGCAGCTTCATTGATGATCAGATAATTCATACAAACGCCTCCTCAGCATAACCACAGTGTAGGAGGTAAAACATCTCCCGAATGTAACTAAATGTTGTTCACACTTTTATCATTATTCAAGCATAGCCCATTCAAAGTACTCCGGAGCGAGCCTAAGCACGTCCGACGGGTTCCAGCGCAGGGCTCGAACCTCCTCGCATTGCTACGAGGGTCACCAATGCAACCATGGTGAGTCTCATAATGACGGGAAACAGCAACATGCTCTCTCCTGCATGTGTGGATCCCTGCAGGCCTATGTAGGCAGGCAGCCCGCAAGACGCCGTGCTTGCCCGTCTCTGACCCACCAGGATCCAGACTTGCATACAGGCTCGCCCACTTCATATATATGGATAGTGATAAGACTGTTACCGTGTGTAATAATCTCTGCAGTGTCCTCCCCGTCCCACGCCCCCTTTCCTGGGAGGGGAGTACCAGTGTCGCAGTTTCCACCTTCCGCTAGTTTCCGCGGTACGCATACACTCAAATGCATTGTCAATGGCCGTTCGCAATCTTCATACAGAAAAAGTGAAATATCTCTAAAACCACACCACCTAGAAACAAATCGCTGGGTACACATATAGAAATCATCTTTACCAACAAGATTATATTACATTTATAAGGTTATGGTTCTTGATTTCTATTAATTTTGAATAAAACTAATGCTTTGCACTGCGCATAGCGTCAAACTCAAGGCATTGTCAATGGTCGTGAGCAATCTTCATACAGAAAATGCAGAAAAAGTGAAATATCTCTAAAACCACACCACCTACAAACAAATCGCTTGGTACAGATATAGAAAACATCTTTACCAAAAACATATTAAATTTATAAGGTTAGTTACCATGCTGTTCGATTTTGATGCATGCGCAGAAGCGATGCGTACAGCGGAAACTGTCCTCTGTCCTCTCTCATCTCTCCTCTCTCCTCTGTCCTATCTCCTCTCTCCTCTCTCATGTATCCTCTCTCCTCTCTGCTGTGTCCTCTCTCCCCTCTCCTCTCTCATCTCGCCTCTCTCCTCTGTCCTATCTCCTCTCTCCTCTGTCCTCTCTCCTCTCGTCTCTTTCCTGTCGCACCCCTTCTCTTTCATATCTCCTCTCTCCTAACTTATATCCCCGCCCTCCTACATCCGCTCTCCCCTCTCCTATATCTTCCTTCCTCTATCCTCTGTTCCTACCTCCCCACTCTCCTCTCTCCACTCTCCCCCTGCCTTCCTCCCTCCTCCTTCCTTGTCACTGCGTCCTTCGGCCCTCCTCTTTCCACCCTCCTCCTTCCTGTCCACCTCACACCTCACACCCCAAACCCAACACCCACACAACCCACACATAGCACCCACCCCCAACACCCGACATCCCACACTCAACACCCCCACACCTATACCCAACACCCACACACCTAAACCCAAGATCCACACAACTAAACCCAACACCCACACACCTAAACCCAACACCCACACAACTAAACCCAACACCCCCACACGTAAAACCAACAGCCCCACACCTATACCCAACACCCACACACCTAAACCCAACACCCACACAACTAAACCCAACACCCACACACCTAAACTCAACACCCACACAACTAAACCCAACAACCAAAACTCAAATCCCACACACACCCAGGCCGCATCCAACACCTGACACCCATCACCCGACATCCCACACTTAGCACCCACACACCTAAACCCAACACCCACATAGCTAAAACCAACAACCAAAACTCAATATCCCACACCCACACACGCCACATCCAACACCCGACACCCAACACCCGACATCCCACACTCAATACCCACACACCTAAACCCAACACCCACACAGCTAAAGCCAACAGCCACACACCTAAACCCCAAACCCACACACCTAAACCCAACACCCACACACCTAATCCCAATACCCACACACCTAAACCCAACAACCCAAACTCAACTTCACACACCCACATACCCCACATCCAACCCCCAACACCCCACTCCCAACATCCCACAAGCAACACCAACACCGACACCCCGCACCCACAACCAAGACCCACACCCCACACCAACAACCTGCCACACAGTGATTGTCTTGATTACTCAGACACTCCTGTCGTCTCCTGACTGTGCGCGCTATGATGATAAGCGGCGCAAGTTCGACACTTTCCCGCCAGGTGTTTAATGTCGCTAACGCCCGCTAGGCGTCAGTACTCAATCTCTCGCCCGGTCGCTCTGAGCTGCCTTGGTGCGGTGGATAAGGGACAGGGCGGGTTCCAGTAGCCACCACCACCACTACGTCGACCACCACCTCCACCACCACCACCACATCGCCCACCACCACAACCACCGTAACCACCATCACCATCACCACCACGCCACCACCACCACAACCACTGCCACCGCCCCAACAACCACCGTCACCACCACCACGCCACGCACCACCACAACCACCATCACCACCACAAGCACCACCACCACTACAACCACCAGCACCACTACAATCACCACCACTACAACCACCACCACTACAACCACCACCACTACGCCACTATCACCAATTACCACAACCACCACCACCACCATCATCACGCCACCATCACCACCACCACCACAATCACCACCACTGCCACCAACGCGACTACCACCATCATCACGCCACCATCACCACCACCACCACAGCCATCACCACTGCCACCACCACCACCACCACCGCTGCCGCCACCACTGCCACCACCGCAGCCACCACCGCCACCACCACCACCACCACACCCACCACCACGACTAACGCCATCATTATGCCACCATCACAACCACCACAACAGCCACCACCGCCGCCATCACCACCGACTACCACCGCCAACACCACCACGCCACCCACCCTCACCATCGCGCATGCGCGCATGGAAGGCGGCGGTCTGAAGTGAGATGAGGATCGGGAGTCGGTCTGACTGGATGGTCCCTTACACAGACAACACGCAGTCGTCCGTGGTCTAGATGTGCTGAGAAGACCGCCCAGTGCAGTAGTCGCCTCCGCATCAAGTTGACATATGCTCACTGCTAGTTGTGGTGGTTATAGGGAGGAGCGGGGATCGGGCAGTGGAAAACGTAGCAAAGAGTCGGAACATAGCAACGCGCGGAACATAGTGATGCACAGGGAACAAAGCAACACGTGGGAACATAGGAACACATGAGAACAAAGTAAGGCACAGGAACCTAGCAATGCGTGGAACATAGGAATGCACGAGAACAAAGCAAGGCACAGGAACATAGCAACACATGAGAACAAAGCAATGTGTGGGAACGTAGTAACACGCAGAACATAGCAACACGCGGGACATAGCAAAACGTGGAGCATAGTAAAGCACCAGAACATAGTAACGTGCAGGAACATAGCAACAAGTGGGACACATAGCAACATGTTGGAACAATGCAACACATGGGGACATAGCAAGGTGCATGAAACATAGCAAAGTACTGGAGGATAGCACCACCCAGGAGACATAGCAAAGCGTGGGAAACATAGCAACATACGGGAACATAGCAACGCGCTGGAAACATAGCAACACACATGGACATAGCAACACACACAGAACATAGAAACATGGGTGGAACATAGCAACGCACTGGAAACATAGCAACACGCTGAAAACATAGCAACGCCGCACTGGGACACTCTGACGCACAACGCAACTGCAAACAAACGTGGAAGGAGAGGTTGCTGTGTTACTATTCTGCCAAGCAGTTTCTAGGCGCAATCATAAAGTGGACATCTCGTTGATTCCAAGGTTGCATAGCAAGGCCTACAGACGTCGCCAGTTATCGCTTTGTCCGCTAGGTGGTGCTGGTGCCCTTTGGTGTTATTGTAGATTTTGTTTTCGGAATCGACGGTCAACATTTACTGATGGTGAGTACAATTTTAATTGTTTGTGTTATGGAGTGTGGGATAAGTGGGTTTGAGTCCTAACAACAGCCAAGGTCAAACAGATATGTGTGTATATGTATACATGTGCATATATATATATATATATGTATAGTGATACACCTGTTATCGCATGTCATAAGCTCTGCAGTGCCTCCCCCTCTCTACCCCCCACTATCTGGGGATGGGGGGGGGGCGGCATGCACCGCCCCCACCCCCCACATGGGGTTTGACACTCAACTCACTCGAAAGTATATATATGAATAAATATGCATATATATATATGTATGTACACGCATATATTATTTCTAACTGCTTACTTGCTAATTTCTTTTTAATTGAGCATTTAACATATAGCTATAGGTGGTTGTTTTTGTAACCCAAGTATATAGCAAGAGAATAAAGATCTATATATGGATATATATGAGATATATTTCCAGGTAGCAATAGTGATATTAATGTATTACTCAATGTGTATAAGATCAAATTCAAAAAGCACTATAAATGACACCCACCCCATCATTACTAATCGTACTATACATATCTCTGTACATATCTATTCCTCCACTAATACATATCTATCCCTCCCCCCATCACTATCTATGCCTCCCCTCACACCGATCTGTCCCTCTCCTCACCCTCCTATCCATTCATGTATGTATCTTATAACCAATCCACCCACTTAGTGAAAAGTACACCCGCCCCTCCTTACTTATATTAGCACACCCCTCCCCCAAACTCCAAACCAGCACTGACAACCACTCCCACCTGCACCTATCCTATCCCCGACGATCCATACCCTATCACTCCAACCCAGTCAATACAGACCAGGGGCCGTATGCAGGAGTCGGTGGCATTCGGTGGTAGCGAGCCAAAACGGTGGTAGGAGAGAATTTCCCGGGTAGCAGCGAAAAGTGGTATGCGCGAGGCGGTGATAGGCCTAACACCAAAAGCTTAACCGGTGTTACGTTACCCCTGAAAAATTGCAGGTTTACAGGTGGTGATAGGTACCAAATCTATTCAATGCTGTCATATTTAACAGAATTGCATACGCAATAAGTGATATTTTATTAAATTAACCCTAAAATCGAAGAGAGATTAACACTACCGCTGCAAAGGCGGCGATATTAATATTGTCGAACCGACGAATGCAAGCAACCGCCGCCGCCGCCGCCGCCAGTATGGAAAGCGACGTCGATGCGATTCAAACATATTAATATTGCTGCCGTTGCGGCGGCAGCTTTAATATTGCTTCGAATTTGGGGTTAATTTAATTAAATTTCACTTATTGCCTATGTAATTCTGTTAAATATGATAGCATTTAATAGATTTTAGCCTAATATATGGCTACAAATGCAGAGGGATTTCCCAAATCTATAAATAACTTCACGTGTAGCTATAATCAAAGTGTTACGTGCACCTTCATACCACTTGACACAGTTCCTGACGTTGGTAATAGGTACACGGTGATACGCGCTAATACCAAAACCCCTACCACCGACTCCTGCATACGGGCCCAGATGGGATGGCCCAATGAGTTGAGCGTCCATCTCCCGTTTTTGGTAGATCGTGGGATTCGAACCCACATATTCAAACCCAGGTCTAGTCACACCCATGATTCAAAAATTGATACTTGTCAATTCCTAGCCAGGCGCTCAGCATTATTAGGATAGGGCAAGAACTGCTCAGCTCACTGTTAGGATAATGTGACTGAGTGGGATATATCAGGTCACAGTGCTGGTGGCTTGCTCTCCCAGTGGGACAGCACCATAAAAGTGGGCATGAGTGTGCACTGTCACAAGTCGGTGCCCATCCTGATATGACCTTAGATGTTGCCAGTAAGTAAAACGCCAACAACCACCCATGTCACACTGTAGTGTCCACTTTCATAGTGTATTGGTCTGCGCTGACCTCTCAGGCAAGGAGCCGCACACAGACAGGTGGGCGTGGGTAGTGTGGTGACATCAGGGAGCCTAGGTGTTGTAACAGTCAGCACACTGGCCCGGAATACAAAGAGATGTGGGTTCGAGTTCCGCTCTAGGCACAACATTTCCCATTTGCATCACCCCAACGACAATAGAATACATATAGCAAATATTCAAGTAATATAAGTCATACATGTTTGAAAAGATGTGAATTGAATTCAACTCGGTTTCAGAGAGAACAGGGTTTTTTTTTTTTTTGTTTTTTTTTTTGGTCCATTAGTTGTTTAAGCAGAGGGAATTTCAGTCAAGACGATTGGTCTTCCTCATTCCACTGCTGGTCGATAGAAAGCCCGAGCCTACACTTTTACCGACCCAAGGGATTTTTAACCTCCCACACCACATAGACATGGTATGAGAGCAAGCGGCCTTTGATGACGCTGTAAGTTATACACAGCGGTGGAAATCCAAATTGGCAGAGCTGGGGGCACGGGGAATCGAAGCGCTGACCCTTCGTGGAAGTGGTATTTTTTTCAACCATTTGTTTTATGGTGGGAAACTCCGCCACGAACTCTATGTGGCAGAGTTTCCCACACTCCGCCACAGAGAATGCCAATATGGAGTGTGGGAAAAGTGGGTTTGTTGTGGGAAGACTTGGGCAGGAAGCAACACGCAGATATTGGTGACCCGCTGATTGCCAGTGAGACTGGAACTCCATTAGCAAACCAGTGCACTTTCAGAACAGCTGCCCTTTAAAATGTTGATACTTTAAAGTTTCATAATCCGATGGTTTGGGCTTTCTGCGAAATTAAAAAAAAAAATCAATGTATCATATTGATAAGGGTAATTCCTCTTATGATGCTTGCGGCGGAGGCTGAAAGGCAGCTGAAACCACGAGACCGGTCAACAAATATTTGGTGTTAGATGGGGGGGATTAGGGGTCTGACTTGCGCCTGGGAAGCTAGCTCCTACTGTGTATGAAGAAAGGACAAATGTATATTTCCTGCCGAAAATACTACTTTTAAGGCCATTAAAATGCTTAAATTGCATGAGCTTCCGGAAGGTCCCCCATTAGGGCTCTGTCCCGGATCCCACTGTGGGCCTAGGTAGTCCCCAAACCCCCAGCCTAACTTACAGAATGTTGTTGCTGATGGCCAATCACATCCCTGCATTTGTTATCAGGTCATAAGTAAGGTGACCTTTACACGACTCTGCTTCAATCTCTGTTTGCCAAAGGGGTACGTATACATCAGATGACTTGAGATTAACTACGGTAACACGCACACACAGGTGCATTCATCCCATATGGGTAATTCTCAGAAACTGTGTACCACATATTTAGTTTCCACGTTACATTGGTAGTGATTTTACCTTTTTTATTGGGGGGGGGGGGGCAGTAAGTCAAATAGTTATGGTTGACTATGTGTATTCATTATGTAAGCAATAGTACACATATTTAATCTACCCTATAACATATATCCAGAATATGCTTATATGATGTTGTGCTAAAGTGAAAATATGAAAATTTGCATATTGAGACCATGCATCTACCCAAACGTTTTTTCAACTTTTTTGTTGTAAAAAACAATTTTTTGTCTTAACTGTAATCAATAAAATCTTGTTTGGATTTGCTCTGTTGGTTAAAATGATATTGTGGGTGTGTGCTGAAATGTTGTTATGGGTGGATGTTACACAGTTAATTTTAACAGCTTTCTCAATGTATTTAAGATCAACATGACAAAGTGAAAAAGAACTAAATGTTCTGCGATTTTTTTTGAATGTTTTCACTTTTGGTTTCCATGTCACAAAAGTGGTATGGTACACAACTTTTGAGAATGACCCATATACACATACACACACAATTGAACAATTCATATTCTATCAAACAAATTGGCATCTGGTGTGTCCTTTCTCTGTCCGGTGGTGTCAGGTGTGTACGGTGTCAAGTTTTGAACATGCACAAAACTTGTACCGGACACCGCCAGACTGACATGTATGGTTGATGACCGTTTTAAGTCTGGTTAGTCCGTTTTGTCCATTTCATGTCTGGTACCCATCCGCTACGTCTCCGGTTTGCTTCCTGAATAGTCCGTTGACAGTGTTGCAGGAATTTGGTCGGTCGTTTTTTTGGGTTTTTTTCGGCGTGTCCGTTAAGAGTCCGGGACATGTCTGTTTGACATTCGGTTCTTATCCGGGGTCGTCCAGGTCTCATCCGGTTCTCGTCCGTTTGCTATTCATTAATGTAAGTTCCCTGCCCGTGTACCGTCCGTTTAATCCAGGGATAATTGATAATTGTCGCTTCCTAGCCAATCATTCAGTATTATTAGGATAGAGGACGGACTGGTTGGTTCGGTGTCAGCATAATGTGACTGAGTGGGATATCAGGAAATGGTGCTGGTGGTCTGGTCTCCTATTGGGAGATCACTATTAACTCACCATGAGTGTGCACGTGTCACAAATCAGTACCCGTGCTGATATGGCCTTAGATTTTGTCAGGATGTAAAACTCCAACAATCAACCAACATTACAGATTGCAACCTCTTTGAAGCCACACATCTTGCCATTCAGAAGTCACTTAGCAGTTACAATTGAAGAGCTCTTTTCAACAAACGTCATCAATACCAATCCCACGCTCGTAGCTCGTCCCTTGGAAAATAGCTATCGTTATATATGAAGAGTTCAGGTGCAAAACCATGTAAACGCCAATCCAAAAATGGAGATAAACATTGGAATCCAACCTGCAACCATTTTTTTTTTATATTCCTTCTTTTTTGTTCATTGCTCCATAACCATATGATCATATGAGTCAGTGAGAATTAAAATTATTACCAACTACAAATCTTGTATTTGAACTAGATTTTTGGATTGGCGTTTACATGGATTTGCCCCTGAACAGGTTGGAGAGCTTACCTCCTTTTAGCTATGGTCGTCATTTGACCACCGAGTTAATTACCAGAGTCGAATTGTATATAAGATTAATGTGTAGTTTGAGAAATTTGGTTGCGACACACTGAGTTTTGGGATGTTTTCATATCGGAATACATCACTAGAAAGCAAAAAAATAATATCAAATTTTCTAAATATTCCCAGGACATTTAGTTTTGACCGGTAGCCGAGACGGTAGAGCACAGGCCTTGCGTCCGGAGATCAGGAGTTTGGTTCCCGGGCGAGTCAAACCAATGGCTTATAAAATTGATACTTGTCCCTCCCTAGCCTGGCATTCGGCATTAATAGGATAGGGCAAGGACCGGTTGGCGCCTAATTGGCCAGGCCCAAAGACAATAAAAAAGATAATGAAACGAATGAATGCGCAATCAGCGCTGTGCCAACTGTGGTCCCACTCTCCCCCACTCGCCGCCTGCTTGCTTCCCCCTCCCAATAGACCCTTCCCACCAACATCAGGATTCCTCATTCCTCACACAAAGGCATACCTATATTTCTATATTATAGAACAAACCAATAGTCAAGACATGTTGACTTACTAACACAAACATACCCCAACTAACATCGAAATCCTACTGCGTACAAAGCAACACAATGAATAAAAGAGTATCTGATCACACTGAACTAAGACTAAGTAAAGGTACTAGTATCTACGTAAATTGGAAATACATCCTAAACAAACAACGGAAACCTTTTATGTAAATGTGAAATACTGTGTATACTTTAATTTCAGAATCTACTTCACATTTCAAGACACTATATAAATCATGTTTAAGACTAAAATTGTTTTATTTTTATTTTTATTCTTTTGTACTGAGGCTGTATTTATACTGTCCATAGCATGTAAGCCCGGGTATCCAGGCTTGTTTTCAATGCTGGCCAGCTGCAAGATACCTGTAACACTTACGGCTGGAAGACCAGTGCTATGGCACTGATAAAAGATGTATATAAATGCAATTAATTTACGCAAAAAACAAATGCAACAATATTCCAGACTGGAGCACGGTCCCATTTCAATACAGTGCCAGCACCTGGGGGAATCCTTCTGTACCACTATGTTGAAAACCATATCGGTGCCGCTATATTATGGCAGAGTTAACCACACTCATGGTTACGTGACTAAAAATGGATGCCACCCTGGTCAAAATGACAAAGTTAGTCAAAATCATAAATCGAATATGACATGTTTATACTAGGCGCACAAAAAACATACAGCAATTTAGTGTAGTGTCGTGGGGGTGATGAAAATGGGAAATATTGCACCTAGAGTGGGACTCAAAACCACTTCTGTTTGCATTCCGGGCCAGTGTGCAAACCATTACACCACCTAGGCTCCCTGATATCATCACACTACCCATGCCTACCTGTCTATGCGGATCCTTGCCTGAGAGGTCAGTGCAGACCACTACACTCATCCCCCTGGAATTGTAAGTCTTTTAATGCTTACAATTAGATACATACAGGCAATGCACACTTACATACACAGGGTAGGTTCAACAACTATACAGTACGTAGCTTGTACAGGAACATGGTCACGGCAACCAGTGTCATGGGGGGTGATGAAAATGGGAAATGTTGTGTCTAGAGTGGGACTCGAACCCACATCTCTTTGCATTCCGGGCCAGTGTGCTAACCATTAAACCACCTAGGCTCCCTGATATCAACACACTACCCGCGCCTATCTGCCTATGCGGCTCCTTGCCTGATAGGTCAGTACAGACCATGACAGTAGCAATTTAACCCAGATTGTCAAAAGGTTGCGTTCAAATCCTGCTCACAGTGCAATATTTCTCATTTCCGTCATTTCATACAAGAATAAATGTACAGCAATAATAGACAGACAAGAAACTCTTCAAGTAAAATTAGGTGCACACAAAGTAGGCCTATACATACAATATTCCGGGAGGACATGGATACCGACTCAGGTTCTCCAGTGCCATTGGTTGCCTCAAATGACACTGCACACGTGGCCAAATGCTTTGGTTCACCAACATGGCACTGACAACATTAATTGGAGCATGGCCAGTTCTAGGAATCCTTCTCAAAGGAATATCGGGTTTGATTTTTGTTCTTGAAGACGTATACTGCCTATCATCGATAAGTCTGAATAGACTTGTTTTCACCATTAGACAGTTTGTCGATAGAAAGCCCGAGTCTACACTTTTACCAACCCAAGGGATTTTTAACCTCCCACACCAATTAGACATGGTATGAGAGCAACTGGCATTTGATGGCGCTGTAAGTTATACACAACGGTGGAAATTCAAATTCGCAGAGGTTGGGGAATGGGGAATCAAACCACCAACCTTCAGATTAGGAGTCCGACATAGAAAAAAGTCAGACACTCTAACCGCCTCCGCCGCAGAGAACACCACATTGATATATTATAATAATATTAATTGAACAGAAAGAGGAGACAGCGGGACCTGGCGAGTTAGAGGAGGAGACAGCAACACCACCGAGTAAAACAATTACATCCTGGCTTTAAAAGACCGCCTATTTACATCCTGGCTTTTAAACAAAAAAGAACAATGTGGAAATTGCATTTAGCAGAAAAACGCACCCTTAAACAGGTAAACTTGGAGAACAAATTAGCGATCGTTAAATAAATGTAGACTTTCTTACCCCCTCATGCAGGTTATTCAAGCAAGGTGGACAGTATATCTGGTTTTGCTTCACGTCAAGTAAGCATTGTTTGCTGCTTGTTTGTTGTTTGTTGACGTCCTAGCAACATCTAAGGTCATATCAGGATGGGAACCAAGATGTGGTAGTGTACACTCATGGCAACTTTATAGTGTTGCCCCAGGCTACCGGCACCAGGACCCGATACCCCACACAATCACATTATCCTGACAATATGTTACGCAGGCCTTCTTCTATCCCATTACTGCTGAGCACAAGACTAGGAAGCGACATGTATCAATTTTATAAGTCATTGGTTTGACTCGGCTGGGATTCTAACTCAAAACCTGTGGCACTCGAAGTCTGTGCTCACCCGATTCGACCACGGCGTCCTGTAGCAAAGTAAGGAGCCATTTTATAAATCCATAGTCTGATTTAGCAAGTTAGTCTACCATCTGATAGATCACACATCATATATTAACAAATAATGTACACTAACTCTTCAGGGCATATTATCTTCTCCTGATTTTTCTTGGAAAAGTAATCTGTCTAACTGTACCTTTCCTTTGTGGAAGTGATATTTAATTATCAGGCATCTGTCTTTTCTACTTATAATGCAGACAACTATTCAGATATTATGGGAACAGATATATTACTTTGTTGGGGGCATGCGGTTCGAGAAGGATATGTTGGTGCTGTTGGAGCAGCTTGGTGGACAGGTGGAGTGCAGTATGGTATGTGTAGTCTGGGAGTGGTTGGCTGACCACCGCCGACTGGTTACTTGGCCCAGAATGGTCACGACACCAATGTGATGGTCCATGGTCTTCCACACTGCCACCCACACACAGAAGAACGCCAAGATTTAGTAACAGTACGCTTCATACTGGTTTATTTCAAAACCTATCCGCTCTCCGTGTCGTCAACAGTCAACTGACCCACCCCCTAACTCGCCAGGTCCCCCGTTGCATCAATATATGGGTGGGGGGGTTCTAGGCAGAAGCAACAGAGGGAAGCCCAGTTGGGGCTCTGCCCGGTGGCTAGCTAGCATGCGGCCACCTAGCGCAGTTCAGTGTAACTGCGTAGGTGTGCAGCGTAGTGTCTGCCACCACTGCGTGGTAGGGAAACTCATGTACATACTACTACATTACATTAACGAAGATGTGCCAAACTACTGCAAACCTACCATGAATCTCCTGCGCTGTGCGTACAATGGGGTTAGACTTATGTGTTATGTGCGGCGGTGACGGTGGGGGATATAATGTCATGATTCTGGTGGTATGGTGTCTCAGTGTATAGCAATACTGCAGGGAGTTTGATGCCCCTGCCTGCAGAGTTGTAAACCGATGCCTTGTGGTACAGGTTCTTGACAGAATCGAAGGCTAAGGGAGCAAACTCTAAACAGAAAACCATATCACTGTGGCAGCATTAAGGGCGGTTGATGTATGGAACTCCCAACATCTCCGGACCAGCCACTGCAGGGACAAATAGTTTTGGGCCTGTCTTGACATGTTCTTGCCGGTGTGAAACCTCTATTTGCTCCCCGAGAGAGTGCCACTGGTAACTTGCAAAAGCCAGCAGCACTTCAACACATTTGGAGGCAGCTTTCATGAAATGTAGACATTAAGGCCGACTCATGGACGCAACTTTCACAGCATAGAGCTAAATGGAGAGCGGCAGTCAAGTAATGAAAGCAGTCTTTGTCACATCGCGACCGACAGCTTGATGATGATGATGATGATGGGGAAGTACTATACAGTCGCCATGAGTGCGCACTGTCAAAGTTGATACCCGTTCTGATCTGACCTTAGAGGTTGCTAGGACGTAAAGACCCAAACCAATCAAAGGCATACATATGAATGTACATCAATGCATATATATATATATCAGCAGAGAGACTTAACTGTGATCTGGTAGAATCAGAGATTCTATTAGTAGAGATTCTGATTGGAAACTTAACTGCTATATAATTTCAAATTGTACCATTGAAGAGAAACTCTGCTCAGAGTATCTACTAGTAAAGTATGGAATATAAATCTTTCTTGTTTAATCTTCCGTGTTTAATGATCTATTATATCTAGCCTAAAATAACATAATAACTTGCTATAATTCAAAACTATGCTTTAATCTGAACACATTGAATCACGTGAATTACAAAATACATACTCTTTGCATTTTAGCTTAAACAAAGAGTGTTCCACGCCAAAGCGGTGGATCCTTTCCTTTATGAAACCAGTGGTCCACAACTGGTTCACCAAAGGCTGTCATATGTGCTGTCCTGTCTATGAGAAATTGAATATAAAAGACCCCTTGCTGCTCATTGGAAAGAGTGTCCTATGTGCCCACAGCAGGTTTCCTCCAAAGCAATATTTCAGAATGACCATATGTTTGACATCCAATAGCTGATGTGCTCTGAAGGCGTTGTTAATTAAACCAAGCCTCACTTTCCTTTCAGAGCCATTGTCTCTCATCTCAGCTACTGGCTGTCCCCTCACTACGAACAGGTGGTTATGTGTCAGATAGCGATGGCCACAATGAGTTGACCACCTGTGTCCTATGTCATGCATCATCATTTCCAGTCATGGTTGAGTGAATGCGCTAACATCAAAATGCATGCCTTTAATTATCTAAATTACAATCCTTGTCAAAGGCGCCAGAGCATCACCATGAACTGGTGAGCAGCCTAGTATCCTATTGATTTACAAATATATATTGTATCCATGGCAGGATTCAATCAGTCTTACATTAAATGGTAACTCGATACAAAATTAATACTTATTTGCAATGTGGACCTGCAACCAGACGGAATGGCCAAATGAGTTAGAGCATCCGCCTCCCGGGTTGGTAGATCGTGGGATCGTGGGTTCGAATCCTGGTCGAGTCAAAGTAATGACTTACAAATTTATACTTGTCGCTTCCTAGCCAGGGGCTCGGCATTACTAGGATAGGGCAAGGAGCAGTGGAATGAGGAAAACCAGTCGTCTGCTTAAACAACTGTCATGGGGGTGATGAAAATAGGAAATATTGCGCCTAGAGCGGGACTCGAACCCACATCTCTTTGCATTCCGGGTCAGTGTGCTAACCATTACACCACCTAGCCTCCCTGACATCACCACACTACCCATGCCTACCTGTCTATGTGGTTACTTGCCTGATAGGTCAGTGCAGACTACTACACTCGTCCCCCTGGAATTATAAGTCTTTTAATGCTTACAATTACATACATAGAGGCAATGCACTAACACATACATACACAGGGTAGGTTCAACAACCATACAGCGCATAGCTTGTACAGGATCATGATCACGGCACCAGTGTCATGGGGCTGATGAAAATAGGAAATATTGCGCCTAGAGCGGGACTCGAACCCACATCTCTTTGCATTCCGGGTCAGTGTGCTAACCATTACACCACCTAGGCTCCCTGACATAACCACACTACCCATGCCTACCTGTCTATGTGGTTACTTGCCTGAGAGGTCAGTGCAGACTACTACACAACTAATGTACCCCAAAAAAAAACACACCTGAGTTTCAGCTCAGTTTGCGTCATGCTTACGTAGTCATCTATACTGACCTCTCAGGCAAGGAGTCACGTTAACAGGTAGGCGTGAATAGCGTGATGACGTCAAAGAACACACCAGCCCAGAATGCAAGAGGCGTGGGTTTGAATGCTGTTCTACATGCACTATTTCCCATTTGCGTCACACCCATAACACTGGTTGCTGTGACCTGGATCCTGTAGAACCTATGCACTCTATGATTGTTGAACCGCGGATGGATGTGTGTGTATATGTGTATGTATCATGTGTATGTATGTAATTGTGAAAAAAATAAACAACTTATATACATAACCAGATGGGATGGCCGAATGAGTTAGAGCATCAGTCTCCCGTGTTGGTACACTGTGGGATCGGGGGTTCAAATCCTGGTTGAGTCAAACCAATGACTTAAAAATTGATACTTGTCGCTTCCTAGCCAGATGCTTTGCATTACTAGGATAGGGCAAGGAGCAGGGGAATGAGGAAGACCAGTTGTGTGTGACTGAAATTTCCCCTGCTTAAACAACTAATGTACCAAACAAAACAAAAAATTTAAAAGACTTACAATTCCAGGGGGATGATTGTATAGTCGGCACTGACCTCTCAGCCAAGGATCCCCATATAGACAGATATGGGGGGATACGGTGGTGACATCAGGGACACTAGGTGGTGTAATGGTTAGCACCCTAACCAGGAATGGAAAGAAGTGTGTGTTCGAAATCCTTCTCTAGGCGCAATATTTGCCATTTCCATTCCGCCCACAACAAGCTACGTGAAGTTTATTAACCTCCCCTGTGTATCCATATATATATATATATATATATATATATATCTATGTGTGTGTGTGTTTCAGTATTGTCTCTATGTATGTGTGATGGCCCACAGTCTTTCCCACTGCCACACACTCATGGAAGAAAACCAAGATTTGGTAACAGTACGCTTCAAACTGATTTATTCCAAAACCTATCCGCTCTCTGCAGCGTCAACAGTCAACTAAACTGCCCCCTAACTCGCCAGGTCCCACGTCGCCTCTATATGTGGGTGGGATCTGTGCTAGCCACATGCATTAGAGGGCAGCCCAGTCGGGGCTCTGCCCGGTGGCTAGCATTCCGCCACCTAGCACAGTTCAGTGTAACTGCGTAGGTGTGCGGCGTAGTGTCTGCCGCCACCATGTGGTAATGGAGCTGATGTACAGACTACTACATATGTGATTGTAAAAAATAGGCAACTTATGGAAGTAAACCATTTCCGGGGGGGTCGAGTGTAGTACCTCTCTGCCACATAGACAGGTGAGCATGGATAGGGTGATGACAGCATGGATCCTAGATGGTGTAATGGTTACACCCTAACCCAGAATGGCAATAAGTGTGAGTTCGAATCCATATCTAATTGCAATATTTCACATTTGTATCACCCCCCCCCACACGGTGCAATATTTAACATTTTCATCACCCCCCCCCCCCAACATGGTTGCAATATTTCTTATTTCCATCACCCCAACCCCCGCTTCCAGGACAGTCCTAAAGGAAAGGTCTATAATAAGTAGCAAACTTCCCCAATTAGGAGATGTCTACCACTGAAGTGCCCCACATTCTGAGGAACAGCTCGGCTCTAGATTGGTGTGAGACCCGCTCTGGTGTATATATCATCATCTTACAGCTTCAGAGCCCGATCAGAAAGGATGGCATAATGGGTTGACCGTCCGTCTCCCGTTTTGGTAGATCAGGGGATTTGAACCAGTGGGTTTGCCCCCTCGTCGATTCAAACCAATGACTTAGCAATTGATATTTGTTGCGTCATAGTGAGGCGCTCTGCATTATTAGAGCTCGATTTTCACTGCAGAAGCCTGAGCACTCCTTCTCGTGTTGGAGTGTCTCGAGGTATCCAACCACACTAACTATGTTATATACAGTGATTCGTTCTCTTGCCTCCTGGCTGTTGCTGGACTGAAAACGAATCACCCTATTCTAGCAATGGTCATTTACAAAATGAACCAACTGACAACGGATGGGTATAACATCCACCTGTGCTGGGTGCCTGGCCATGCCGGCATACACGGAAACAAACGAGCTGATCGGGCTGTGCAGAAGGCCCTGAACTGTGATCTTGAACCATGTCTGATCGCTTACTCTGATCTGAAACCACTAATAGCCACCCACATAAAATCCAAATGGCAACATGAGTGGGATGAAAACATTAATAAACTTAAAGAAATTGAACCATCTGTGGGAAAGCCACCACAGACTCATGCGGGAGGTCGGCGGGACCAAGTGGTCCTTAGCCGCTGCTGTATTGGCCACTTGTGGCTTACACATGCTTTTCTGCTCAAGGGGGAACCTCCCCCTGAATGTATTGGGTGTCAGTCCCCGCTGACACTCAAACACATTTTACTAAGTTGCGTTGATTTTTTGGCCCTGCGCCAACAGTTCTACACTGCAGACAGTATGCATGACCTTTTTACTAAGGTGAAACAGGAAAACATTTTAGCCTTTTTGAAGTCAGCTGGACTGTACCACCTCATCTAGTTTACTAAATAGATTCTATCAATTATTAATACAATTTTCTTTTTCTATGGGAATTTGTTTCCCTTGACCACAAATATAGATTGTGAGCTTTCTAATTTAATGAGTGTCTATTGGCACATAATTGATTGTCTTCTTTTACATGTAAAAGCGATGGTTTGAACAAAAAACAAACATTTCTCGCCATGAATATGGCCTATGCTGCCGACACGGCATAAAGCAACCACCAATCAATCAATCAATCAATCTGCATTATTAGGATATGGCAATGATTGATTAGCTAAGTGTCAGGATAATCTACACTGAGTGGGATATCAGGTCATGGCGCTTGCGGGGGGCTTTGCCTGCCAGTGGGGCAACATTATAAAGTTGCCATGAGTGCGCACTGTCACAAGTCGGTACCTGTCCTGATATGACCTTAAATGTTGCCAGGATGTGAATCCCAATAACCAACCATTATGAGGTGCAGCTTGGCTCTAGAGTGGTGTGGAACCAACATAAAGTTCTCCTTCCCTCAACTTCAGCGCCGACTCTTCTTAGATAAATGTTGACTACTTGGAACCACTCACTACTCCCTGCTCGCAATAAGGGAGACAGCTTCAGAACTCTCTCCCGCCCACCAACCATCCCTACCTACTCAGAGATTGTACGTCTTAGCGATGGCAATTATGTGTGGCTACGCTTTTAGGATATGTAGTGAAGAATTATTGTTTGTAAATACAGTTTATTTATTTAATGAAGTCTTTTTTCTCAATGACAGGGCACTGGTATTTCAGTAATGTGACAATGAGGTTATTTAATCTATGTGATGTATAAGCATTATGCGAGTATAAACGCACGTAAGGGATTATATGTTTATTTCCTACCGTAAATATTGATGGGGTGGCTTACTTGATGTATGGCCCCCTCCTCTAACCATGTGACCAGTGGCTACACCTCCGGCACGCCTCTATCCTGGACGTTACACTGTCACTTGCGCCAGAGATTTGTATGTATGGTTGTAGCCTCATAGTACCAGAAGCGATTATTACATGTCGAATGAAATGACAACGTCATCCCTTTCAAGATTTACATATGGTTTAGTTTGAACATGTATATACGAGATAGGAATTGCATGCTGTATTGTATATTAAAATTAAGCTAAACTATGGTACCATTGCGGAGAACAAATGAGAGAAGACCATCTGTGCATGTGTGTGCACATGCAGTATGTGGGTGTGTATCAATCAATCAATCAATAGTTCCGTCCTCTAGTCGAGGGTTGGATGCAATGGTTCTCCACTTGTCCTGATGGTGTGCTGTTCTGATAGACTGTGAATAATTCAAGCCTGTCCACTGTGAAATATTTGTAAACCATGATGTTCTTGGTCTCCCTCTCCCTCTGCTGCCATTCACCTTCCTTTACAACAATGTACGGTATATTGAACTCTGACGAATGATGTGGCCAAAATAAATAAGTTTCTTTGTCTGTATAGTTGCAAACAAGCTTTTCTTATTTTTAATTTTTCTGAGAACTTCTTTGTTGGTGATCTTCTTTGTCCATGATATTTTCATCATCCTTCAATAAGTCCACATCTCAAATGCTGCTAAACGTTTGTACATTTTCTTAGAGATTGTCCATGTCTCAGCCCCATACATTAGAGTGTGTATCATATTTGGTTAAAAATATTAAAATCCCTGGTCATGTATATCGATTAGATCAACAGATAATGCTTGCAAGTAAATATATCCATGTGTCTTTTATTAGCACACATTCTAGTAACTAGCCATGCTACTTATATGATTTGATTGAGTCCATCAAGCGGACAAAAATCCCTTACATCAAGGCAATGCGTAGGAAAGAAACGGAATTATATGTTGCTAGGACTTAAAACCCGAACTGAAAAACAAACAGCGTCTTAGAACTTAAATGGAAAACGCCTTCCCGAGGTCCCTAGTTCCTTTGTTGACCCTCTAGGGGTCGCCACTTACCCTCCCACCTTCCACACCCCCAACCCCCTCCACAGCCCCACCCTCCACACCCTCCACACCACGAGCCAGCCACCCAACCTCCACCCCTCTACCCACCTCCTTTTTGGTAACACGCAGAACGCTGTGGATGCTTGTTATAGCCATGCACCTGTGATTCCTCAATACAGATATATGACACCAATTACTGGGCGCAAAAGAAATGTTGGCATGCACACCGTAATTCAACTAACGCAAGACAAGTACAGTATAAAGTGGCATTTATTCTTACTATTTCGTTGTTACATTTAAGCCATGAGATGTTTGATTTATGAATATTTTGAGGATTTCAGGCAGGTAGCCCTATGAATGTCACTTGTAGTTTGGGTGGGTGGGACGGCAAATCCAAAGGAGAGAACACATCCTGTCGATCGAAATGCTCTGGTCAAAGTGTCTATAATGAAACTGGGTCGCATCTCGTTATGCAAATTTACAGAAGATGGCACCACAGTCGGAGCATTATTAGTTAAGAACGACATTATAGATGACACCAGTAATCGCCTCCATATTAAGTATGTACTTTTTCTTGTGGGTTAAATTACCCATGTTGAAATCAACATCGACAATGCTGGACACTGCATGAAACGGGAACAAGGAACTTTGGCTTTGGAGTGCAGATTAAATTCTTGGGAGACCAGACGGGGTGCCCGAATTGGAGATCGGTTGATCTGAACCCATGGGTTTGTGGGTTCGAACCCTGGTCAAGTCAAACAAATGAGTGAAACAAGTATTTGGGTCGCTTCCTAGCCAGGCACTTGTTGTTATTAGGATAGGGCAAGAACTGGTTGGCTCTTTGTCAGGATAATGTGACTGAGTTGGATATAAGGTCATGGGGCTGACAGCCTGGTCTCCCAGTGGGGCAGCACTATAAAGTTTCCATGAGTGTGCACTGTCCCAAGTCAGTACCTGTCCTGATATGAACTTAGATGTTGCTAGGATGTACAACAAGAAACAAACAAAATCAACTCTTCGAACGGAGGAGTTCCAAAAGGTGTGAGAAACTAGCAGGGTCCTGGCGTATGCCTCCCCCGAGGTATGATATTTAAATCTAGAGGCTCTGAAATGAATTTTCCAGGCATTTCAGGGAGGCTATATAATTATGTTAGTTTGTTTTTTGGTGGGCGGTTGCAACTTCCCAAGCCCCCATTGTAAACCTTCTGATATTGCCATCTGGCCCATAGGGATCAGCAGTAATATATTCCATTAAATTGATTTACTATAATTGATGTGCAAAATCCTGTAAACGCCAATCAAACAATGGAATTAAAATCATCAAAGTTATTTCCCTGAAGTTAATTTTAATTCTCACTTTTATTGTGATAAAATGATCATGGAGCAACGGACAACAAAATGGTTATGTACACAATTAACCTTGTCAAGGCTTGACTTCAATGTTTATCTCAATTTTTGAATTGTCGTTTATTGGGTTTTGTGCCTGAACTCATCATATGTTTAATAACTGCAGCTGTTTCTAAATTGGTTCGGTTGGATCAAGTCTAGGCAAGTGTTTTGATTTGACAATTGTTTTACAAGCGTCTGTCAGTGCGTATTTACTGGGCTTTGCGGTAATGCGCCGAATGAATGATCCCACATCACCTTTGATGATGTACCACCAGTCCACTCCCACTGCTACCTTGCTCATAGGATCCATTTCGGATAACAAGGTATGGGAGCTGGTTGGGGGACCTTGCTGACCTTAACCAACCCGAATGATCGATCTTAAACATTGTCTTTCCTCCCACACTGGTCACCCCAATTAAACTCACCCACCTTCAATAATCCAGATCAGCCAAATCAAACTCTCTCATCCATCACCTCCCAGATCAGTCTAACCACCAACCCACCGTCTAACACCCCAATCACCCACATGAAACTGTCCTGCCCACCTCCACCCTGAACAGCCTATGCGCCTGCATCCAGCCCCGTTTCCAGTCCAGCTTCCAGTCCAGCTTCCAGCTCAGTTTCCAGTCCAGCTTCCAGTCCAGCTTCCATTCCAGCTCCCAGCCTAGCTCCCAGCCCAGCTTCCAGCCCAGCTTCCAACCCAGCTTCCAACCCAGCTCGCATTCCTTCTTCCAGCCCAGCTTCCAGCTCAGCTTCCAGGCCAGCTTCCATGCCAGCTTCCAGGCCAGCTTCCAAGCCAGCTTCTAGCTCGGCTTCCAGTGCAGCTTCCAGCTCAGCTTCCAGTGCAGCTTCCATCCTAGCTTCCAACCCAGCTTCGAGCCTAGCTCCCAGTCCTTATTCTTCCAGTCCAGCTTCCAGTCCAGCTTCCAGTCCAGCTTCCAGGCCACCTTCCAGTCCAGCTTCCAGGTCAGCTCTCAGTGCAGCTTTCAACCCAGCTTCCACCTCAGCTTCCAACCCAGTGCCCAGTCCAGCTTCCAGCCCAGCTTCCAGTCCTTCTTCCAGTCCCGTTTCCAGCCCAGCTTTTAGTCCTTCTTCCAGGCCAGTTTCCAGCCCAGCTTCCACCCCAGCTTCCAGTCATGCTTCCAGTCCAAACTCCAGTCCAGCTTCCAGCCCCGCTTCCAGCTCAGGTTCCAACCCAGGTTCCAACCCAGGTTCCAGTCCAGCTTCCAGTCCAGTTTGTAGCCCATCTTACAGGTCAGATTCCAGCTCAGCTTCCAGCCCAGCTTCCAGCCCAGCTTCCAGCCCAGCACTCAGTGCAACTTCAAGCCCAGCTTACAGCCCAGCTTCCAAACCATCCCCCAACCTAGCTTCCAGCTCAGCCCCCAACCCAGCTTCCAGCCCAGCTTCCAACCCATCCCCCAACCCAGCTTCCAGCCCAGCTCCCAACCCAGCTCCCAGCCCAGCTTCCATTCCAGCTTCCATCCCAGCTTCCATCCC
This sequence comes from Branchipolynoe longqiensis, assembly GCA_030323885.1. NCBI lineage: Eukaryota > Metazoa > Annelida > Polychaeta > Phyllodocida > Polynoidae > Branchipolynoe > Branchipolynoe longqiensis. The sequence continues at coordinate 35,590,970 of CM059199.1, read as the reverse complement.
AGATTCCAGTCCAGCTTCCAGTCCAGCTTCCAGCTCAGCTCCAGTCCAGCTCCTAACCCAGCTCCCAGCTCAGCTTCCAACCCAGCTTCCAGCCCAGCTTCCAACCCAGCTTCCAGCTCAGCTTCCAACCCAGGTTCCAGCCCAGCTTCCAACCCAGCTTCGAGCCCAGCTTCCAACCAAGCTTCCAACCAAGCTTCCAGCCAAGCTCACCATGTAACCTCCGCCTCACCCTACATATTAGTCACCCCTTACCCTCCTTATTCTAACCAGACGCGGTGGCCGAATCGGTAGAGCTCAGTCATTCCGTGCGGAAGGTCGGAAGTTAGAATCCCAGCCGAGTCAAACCGATGACTTATAAAATTGATTCTTGTCGGTACCTAGCCCGGGGATAGGCATTAATAGGATAGGACAAGGACTGGTTACCACAATATCCCTCCCCTCATACCTATCTATCCGTCCCGTCATACATATCTGTCCCTCCCCTCATACCTATCTATCCCTCCCCTCATACCTATATCTCCGTCCCCTCATACGTATATGTCCCTCCCCCCATACCTATCTATCCCTCCCCCCATACATATCTATCCGTCCCCTCATACATATCTGTCCGTCCCCTCATACCTATCTATCCGCCCCCTCATACCTATATATCCCTCCCCTCATACCTATCTGTCCCTCCCCTCATACCTACATATACATCCCCTCATACCTATTTATCCGTCCCCTCATACCTATATATCCCCCCCTCATACCTATATTTATGTCCCCTCATAGCTATCTATCCGTCCCCTCATACATATATATCGCTCCCCTCATACCTATCTGTTCATCCCCTCATACCTATCTGTCCGTCCCCTCATACATATCTATCCGTCCCCTCATACCTATATATCCCTCCCCTCATACCTATATATCTGTCCCCTCATACCTATATGTCCCTCCCCTCATACCTATCTATCCATCCCCTCATACCTATGTATCCGTCCCCTCATACATATATATCTGTCCCCTCATACCAATCTGTCCCTCCCCTCATACCTATGTATCCATCCCCTCATACCTATCTATCCCTCCCCTCATACATATCTGTCCCTCCCCTGATACCTACATATACATCCCCTCATACCTATTTATCCGTCCCCTCATACCTATCTATCCCTCCCCTCATACATATCTATCCATCCCCTCATACCTATCTATCCGTCCCATCATATATATATATATCCCTCCCCTCATACCTATTTATCCGTCCCCTCATACATATATATCCGTCCCTTCATACCTATATGTCCCTCCCCTCATACCTATCTATCTGTCCCCTCATACCTACTTATCCGTCCTCTCATACCTATCTGTCCCTCCCCTCATACCTATCTATCCTTCCCCTCATACATGTATATCTGTCCTCTCATACCTATCTGTCCCTCCCCTCATACCTATCTATCCCTCCCCTCATACCTATATATCCATCCCATCATACCTATCTATCCGTCCCCTCATACCTATCTATCCGTCCCCTCATACCTATCTCTCCCTCCCCTCAGCCCTATATATCAGTCCCCTCATACCTATCTATCCATCCCCTCATACCTATCTATCCACCCCCTCATACCTATCTATCCATCCCCTCATACCTATATATCCGTTCCCTCATGCATATATATCCGTCCCCTCATATCTATCTGTCCCTCCCCTCATAACTATCTATCCCTCCCCTCATACCTATTTATCCGTCCCCTCATACCTATCTGTCCCTCCCCTCATACCTATGTCTCCCTCTACTCACCCTCCGATTCACTACAGTACCTCTCTTATAACCAATCCACCCAATTAATCAAAAATACACCCACAACTCACTTCAGCACACCCCTCCACCGACTCCAAACCAGCACTGACAACCACTCCCAGCCCCAACTCATCGTATACTCAGCCCCTCAGAAACTATCACTCCAACCCAGCAAAACTCATTATTTCCAGACCAGACGGGATGGCCAAATGAGTTGAGTGTGCGTCTCCTGTTTTGGTAGATCGTGGGACTCAAACCAATGGGTTAGAACCCTGATCAAGTTAAACCAATGAATTTTAAAATGTATCCTTGTCACCTCCTACCCAGGCCCTCTGCATTATTAGGATAGAGCATGACTGGTTGGCTCAGTGTCAGGGTAATGTGACTGTGTGGGATATCAGGTCATGGTGCTCGCGGCCTGATTTTCCAGTGGGACAGCACTATTAAGTCGGCATGAGTGCGCAATCACAAGTTGGTATCCATCCTGATATGACCTTAGATGTTGCCCGCACATAAAACTCCAACAACCAACCATTCCATCAACAATTCAGAACAGTGAAAACTTATGTCACAATATGAGTATCACAGCATCGCAATAGATCACAAGCACAGAAAACCGTCTCCCATATTAAATGTCCATTGGCTACACACACACAAAGAAAACTGCCCCAACATTAAGAAAAGAAAAGTAATCAAGGACAGGAAGTCATCTTCACATAGGACATAAGAGAAATAAATCTAGGACAATGGTAAATTAATTTTGTCTAATTTTGTTTGATGAAATCAGATTACATAAGACCTATCAGGGTATCAGCATTTGGTATGAACAAGAATGTTTTATAGCTTACCTTCATCATCATGCTGTCAGTCACAATGTGATGAAGACTGCTTTCATGACTTAACCGCTGCTCTCAATTTAGCTCTCTGCTGTGAGAGTGACGTCCATGAGTCTGTCTTAATGTCTCTCAGCTTCAGGTTCCTCTTGATAGTATCCTTGAACGGGAGACGAGGGCATCCTCTCTTTCTCTGACCAGAGGACAATTGAGAATAGAGGATCTGCTTTGGTAGTCTGTCTGTTGACATCCTCATCCTGTGTCCAGTCCACCAGAGGATCTTTCTGATCAGAAGATCTTCCATAGGGGCAGCCCTGTCGGATCGAGTATTTCCTTTTTTGCCACTTTGTCCTTCCAGGTTATCCTCAAGATCGAATGCACATGTCACGTCATGATGGCTTGCAGCTTTTTCACCTGTCGTATGTACATTTTCCAGGCCTCGGATCAATATAGTAGGGTGGATAGCATGACTGCGCAGTAGATCTTGCCTTTTACCCATGTGGACACATGGTGGTTGTCCCAGAGTCTCTGGTGTAGTTGGCTGAAAGATGCGCTAGCCCTGGTCATCCTCCTCTTTATCTCAGCATCCAGCCGTCGATCACTGCGCAGGTGTTGGTAATGTGCTGCTGGATGTTCTATAGTGTGTCATGTTCAATGTCACCAGGGATGTTGAGTAGCTTCTGCAAGTGTTCACTTAATCTTGCCACAACTCTCTTGCTGTCGGAGAAGGTTTCCATTCCATCCAATGATTTCGTGTTCACAGGCCCTTTCTTCTCAGTTCCCCACACATCCTTCAGTCCACTGTAGAACCACTTCATGTCGTTTTTTGCATTTCATAAAAGCTGCTTGCAAAGTGTTGAGGTGCTGCTGGCTTTTGCAAGTTACTAGTGGCGCTCTCTCGGGGAGAAAGCTTACCTTACATGCCCAATTAGTGACTCATCTAATTATTTTCGGTTGTTGGTTTAGCTGACTGGGCACAGATCTAGCTAGAAGAGTTAGTAATAATTACACAATAGTCACACTGCATACAGTAGTATGTAGCCTATCACGTGACGTGGTGCTTGATTTGTTAGTTCAGTGTCTGATCTACAATTATTGATAATCTTTGTTATAATAGACATTTTATTCAGCAAAATATATGCAATTTAGTAACAAGGAGGGATGGCTGACTGAGGTGAGCTGTCGCATTGAGGTTTGATAGGCTGTGTGATTGAAATACATAGCCGATTCAAAGCAATGACTTCAAAATTGATACTTATTACTACTTAGTCTGGCATTTGCCATAACTAGGGTAGGGCAAGGTGCAGTGGAATAAGGATGGCCAATTTTGTGTGATTGAATTGTGTGCAGCTTAATTAAGTAAAAATTGAAAATTACACTGTAACTCTTTTATTCACCAGGAGAGTAAGGTTATGGTGGTACTGATGGCTGGTTGGGCTTGCGCAGTGCAGAGTGTACAACGCAGACGTGAGTGAGTCATCGTACTGTGACCAGTCACTGATGTGACACCTGCATGCGCTCTACTGATTCGAGAACTGCATCCAATGTGGAATAAGGAAGAACACATATATCGGAGGTTAAAATTGTCGCTGTTTAATCAACTGATGTCCCAGACAAAATACAAGACGGTATTCCAGGAATTGGATCATTGTGTGTGGATCAGACATGACACCATTATAATGAGGATGTTTTTATTTCGCTAACCAAAGAAATAAAAAAAGACATGTAGACCAGATTGTTAATAGACGTTGACACCCCTGAAAGTTTGACTGCTGATCATACAATGAACTGGAAGCATATGCTATAGGCTCTTGAATAACCTGTCAACACTCAGGGAGACCTGGTCACATGACCATCTTTTGGTTGGATATAAATAGTCCCTCACATGCGGTCCGGACTCCACCTCGTCCACATGTCTTCTATCACCTCCGCTGCCGGTCTCCTCCTTGATCATGTCTGAAAAGAGTTCCTGCAGGGGGAGCCGGCCAGCTTTCACCTTCTACCTCTTACTCTGTCTGTGTCTTCGACTCACCAGTTTCCAAGTAGTCTTGGTCTTCTCTCTGAAGTGTGCGACATTGAATAGGTCAGCGCTCTGTCTGGACTGTATATAGATGCCATCCCCCATGTCTCGGAAAGCCTCATCGAGCATTGCTGATATGAAGATGGGGAAGAGCGTGGGGACCAGTACACAACCTTTCTTGACCCCATTGGTAAGCCAAATGATTCGGGAACTGTGTCAAGTCGTATGCACTTTCATTTTAGCTAAACCTGAATTTATTTATAGATTTGGGAAATCCCTCTGCGTCTGTACCCATATATTAGGCTTAAATCTATTAAATGATATCATATTTAACAGAATTAAATACGCAATAAGTGACCTTTGAGGAAATTAACCCTAAATTCGAAGCAATATTAACGCTGCCTCCGTAACGGCGGCGATATTAATATTTATATTTTCGAATCGACGAGCATGAAGTAAACAAATTGCTAATACATTGCCACCAATGCGTAGACGTCGGCCAGCATGGATGTCAACGTCGACGAGGCGGTCGTGACGGCGGCTATTTGTTTACTTTACATTCGTCGATTCGACACTATTAATATCGCCGCCAATGCGGCGGTAGCCTTAATGACGGTTCGAATTTAGGGTTAAATTGATCAAATTTCACTTATTGCGTATGTAATTCTGTTAAATATGATCGCATTCAATAGATTTTGCGACAACCTTACGCTAACATGGCCCGTAAACGTGATATGAAACGGGGTTAGTATCGCGGACCTTAAACGCGTGGTGTTAGGCCTAACAGTGTTCCATGCATACCAACTTTTTGGCGCTAAACCAGAAATCCCATCTAAACGCGTTTTGTCTCGCTAACACTGACTCCTGCATATGGCCCCTGGAGTTTGGCATAACTAGGATATGATAAGGACTGATTAGCTCACTATCAGGATAATGTGACTGAGTGGGATATTGAGTCATGGTCCTGACAGTCTAGTATCCTAGTGAGGCAGCAGTATAAAGTCGCCACCAGTAGTCCATGCACTGTCACCTTCACAAGTTGGCACGCATTACTTTAGATGTTGCCAGGGCCTAAAACCCCAAACCACCAGCAACAAAGCTTCTTCTACTTATCGAAGGGATATGGAGGCTGTGCGTGCACACTGACAGCTCCCGGGAAGTATTGACATACTTGGGTACATATCAGAAGTTGTTCAGATTGCTCGATATAGACTGTGCTACCGGGCGCGTTGGCCGAATGGGTAGAGCGCAGGCCTCGCGGGCGGAAGGTCGGGAATTCGGCTCCCGGTCGAGTCAAACCAATGATTTTAAACTTGATATTTGTTGCTTCCTAGCCTGGCATTCTGCATTTATAGGATAGGGTAAGATCTTGTTGGCTCAGTGTCAGGATAATATGACTGGCCCCATGGTGCTGGCGGGCTGATTTCCATGTGGGACAGAACTATAATGTTGCCATGACTGTGCACTGTCAGAAGTTGGTACCCGTCCTGATATGACCTTAGATGTTGCCAGGACATAACGCTCCAACGAACAAACAAACAATTTGCTACACAGTTGCTATGACCTAGATAAGTTTACTTAAAAGGCGAAACCCATCTGGATTTGATCCGTTGCGGACAGTTTAATAAATCGCTAATAAGTGAATATCCAATGTCTCATACCTGCAGTAATAATGCAGATGGGTAGTTAACTTTGAAGGCTATGAATTAGTTTCAGGACCAAGCAATCAAAACTTTGTATGCTAAAATTGTCAACCTCTGGCGATCTCAATTTTGTTCGTTAAGTGACTGTGACAATAATTATATATTGAAACTTCCTCTTCTCATATTTCAGTTAATATTTGAGACAGGAAATTATATTTAATGCCTATATTTTCAGGGGAAGAATTTGAGCGGAAGGAATTCAAACATGCGAACAATGTAACTAACCCATAAAGGGACAGATACCGTCTTGTGAAAGTGCACAGTCATGGCAACTTTATAGTGCTCCCGCACTGGGAAAACAGGTCGCAGGCACCATGAGCTGAAATCCCACTTGGTCACATTATTCTGACACTGAGCTAACCAGTCCTTGCTATATCCTATTTGGTGCGGTGGGCGGAGGGAAACACTTCGACAAAACTAACACAAACTGAAGGAAACACTCTCTCCTAAATAATATTTACATAGTCCATCATAGCTCACGATAATATAGATCCTTGGATGTTTTGAGGGGGAGATATGGCTATGGTAGACGAAGTGGTAATTGGCTATTAGGTGCTGCAAAGAATGGGAGATTGCACAGTGGTGTTAATACTTGCCTTAGGAAATATATCTGAGTATTTATCTTCTGTATATTGTAGACACGTTGAGTGTTGTTTAATCGATAGATTTCTTTCATGTGGCCAATGCCTGGTTGGCTGATTGGTTCGTTGATTTTTGGAATTTGACGTCCTTGCAACATTTAAAGCCATATCAGGAGAGATACTGACTTGTGAAAGTGCACAGTCATGGCAACTTTATAGTGCTACCGCACTGGGAAATCAGGTTGCCGGCACCATGATCTGAAATCCCTCTGAGTCACATTATTCTGACACTGAGCTAACCAGTCCTTGTTGTATCCTATTAATGCCGAACGCCAGGCTAGGAAGTGACCAGTATCCATTTTATAAGTCATCGCTTTGAGTCGACCGGGAACCGAACTACCAACCTCCTGCACGCGAGGCTCTGGCTCTACTGATTCGGCCAGCGCGCCCAGTATTGGGATAAGTAATACCTAGTAAGAATAGCCTATAGTTCTAATGGATGGGAACTGGTTAAATGTTGGTGGTCCTGGTTTATTTTTTCATTTCTTTATTTCTGGTTTTCTTTATTCACAATTCTTGAGAGGCATTGGACACGCAGACAGTCCGATAAAAATATGGCTGGACATGATTAACAATATTCAGTGCCTTTGACACTTCGATTGGTCCATCCAAACCACGATTCTCCTGATATGGCTATATTTTACATGTGATATTATTCAAATCAGCTACATAAATTATTGATATAACCATGCTATTTGAAGTGCATCAGCATGGTCATTTAAAGTTGAGCAGTCCGATGGTTTTGAGTTTCTGTCATTTTCTGAGACAAATATATTAGGCTGATCGTTATATTCTATCTTAGATTAATTTGAAGTAATTTTGATTTAAAATGGTTAACTTTGGGGTTATTTGAAGTGTAAACACGTGAAATTGATGTTTGCGTACTTGCCGAAACTCTGACCCCATAGGATTCAGCAGTAAAAGGTTCTATTAAATTGATTGAATATACCTTTCTATGCAGCAAGAAATATTTAATAATAATTACAGCAACATCTACGTTGTATGCGTTCAAATCTAGAACAATATTTTGCTTTTGAAAATCTGACGCCTTCATCGGACTATGCAGCTTTAAGAACAAATTTACTTTTGACATCTTATTGTGTGTGGATGTGAAGGGATAAACAAAAAATACTGCATTAACACAGAATTTCCGTTACTCCATTAGTAATAGTGCCTCATGCATTCGTTTTAAGAGTATTTGATCTCTGTACGACACCCACAACAAAAAGTATTCTGGGATACGGCCAGCTAGTGTTCGTAATTTCAATTCAAAACTTCCATATGATTAATTCAACTGAAATATTGCTCTACTGATATTTATACAAAACAAAACCAATTTTCCCAAATTACCAACTAGGGCGTAATCGATTAATCGACTCTGGTCACCCGAGCCATTTTTTTGCGCATGCGCACATCCTGCAGACTTGGGTACCAGCGCAAATGTGACGTCATCGCTCCTTGCAAACCCCAGCCAAGAGGTGGGTTACTGGGGTCGGGTAGTTTTGCACACGGCATGTGTATTTCTCTACTACACTCGCGGTGTTCGATTTGAAATCCTAGCAACTCGGGTGACCAGAGTCGCCCGGGTCGTGTTAATCGATTACGGCCCTAGTGTCCCCAAGCTGTAGTACCCCTGTGTACAAATACAAGGTATTTTGGTCATGGTAGATGAGTTGGGAAAATATCAACATCTCGGGCGACAGAGTTGGAGACCATTGTTATGTAATAGCGATGCAATGGGTGCCCACTCGCTGTGTGACATAAGAATGCTATGTGTAAATGTTATGATCGTGATTGTGATATGATGTCCAGATATAAAGATACTGTTACTTATCACAGAAATGTTGCCTTCATGCACCAGGAAGAGTGCAAATGGAGTGAGGAGCATCTAGTAATGTTACTGTAACTGTATGACAACTACTTGTTACCACGGGACCGCTGGGCAAGTACACCAGCCATTCTGCATACGTTATGGACACCACCTGCTATGGGGTTGAGTGAGCCTCCCAGGCTGCAGGGGGGTGTCTGATTGGCTGGCTGTGTCAGCCCAGATACCTTATACTCCTTTCACTTTTTAGTTGCACTTGCTATGCAGACACACACTCACTCTAGAAGTACAGAAAGAAGCAGTTCAACACTGAGCTGTGTGAAACAACCATTGGACTGTGGTTCAATGGGCTGTAGGCAATGATTTTGATTGAGCCAGCAGGAACCATGTTGGTCTGGGTAGCAGGTTGTAACTGAGTCAGAGTGGCAGGTCACTAGTAGGTGACCAAGAGTTGTAGCGAATAAAGCTCAACCTTATCACTGTCAATTTTGCGTGACTTGTCTTCCCTTTCTTCCTTATTAGTTGTTTTGAGTACTTTAAAGGTGGGGCCTGGCAGACAGTTGTCAGGAACCACCTGAGTAGTAGTGAGTATGAAGAGTTGTTGAGACGGCCATCGACAAACTTTTCACCTGGGTTACATAATATAATTTTGTACATTCTAATTTAAAGTGATATTACATTACCGTTCATTACTATGGGTCTTTCAGCCAAACATACCATTGGTTCACATTATATAATTGTCAGCAGGGTGATGCAAACAGGAACAATTCATCTAAAGCAGGTTTCAAACCCCTATCTCTTCCCATTCCTGGATTACCATGCTAACCATCACATTATTTAGGTTCTGCAATGACCCATTCATGCATACCTATCGCTCTGCCTCCTCGCTTGAGAGTTCATTGCAGACTACTCCATTCATCGCCCTGGAACTGTATGTCTTTTAAATCCAATGTGTCTATAAGTTAGTCAATGCTTACAAGTACATACATGCAACACACATACATATCCATCCAAAGAGTAGGAAACACCAAAAGATGTATATCTTGTACAGGATCAGTGTTCTGAAGGGTGATGAAAATGCAAACTATTGCACTTTGAGAAGGATTCAAATCCACATTTGTTGTGCCAATCCGGTGCCAGCATGGTAACCATTACACTACCTAGACTCCTTGATGCAGTCATCCTATCTGCGTCTAGCTGCCTATGGCCCCTCGTCTAACAGGTTACTGCAAACTACTGACTACACCAGTTACAAGTCTCCAATTGTATTTCCTCATCTGGCTTTTGATTCTGCACACTTCCCATCAGGGGAGCAAAGTGCTCTTCTGATTAAACAATCCTGAAATGTTTTCCTGTTTATTTTCTAGTTGGTTCCCTTCTTTCATAGTCATCATTCAGTCTTTCCATCATTGAATAGCTCTTGTAACAGTATTTCTCCCCACCTCCCATTTTCTTTAGTCCAAGAGGGCTTCATCCCTAGAGATTCTGCTAAATTATTGCCAGTCCAATAAATATGCTATGTTCTTTTCACTCGCTGCCAAGATTATGGCTGCACCCCGGCCACACATACACAGACACACTCACACATGCACACCTACTGGGCACGGTGACTGAATCGATAGAGCACAGGCCTTGGGTGAGGGATATCGGGAGTTTGGTTCCCGGTCAAGTCAAACCAATGACTTATGAAATTGATACGTGTCACTTCCTAGTCTGGTACTTGGTACTAATAGGATAGGGCAAGGACTGGTTTAGCTCAGTGTCAGGATAATGTGACTGAGTGGGATATCGGACCATGGTGCCAGTGGCCTGATTTCCTAGTGGGCAGCACTAAAATCTTGCCATAAGTGTGCACTGTCACAAGTCAGTACCAGTCCTGATATGACCTCATATGTCGATAGGACGTAAACTCCAACAACCAACCAATCTTCTCACTCATTGCCAATACTAAGGCTGCACCCCCATCCACCCACACATACTCACAGATACACAGCCAAGTCTGAGACTGCTATTCAAAAGAATAAATGGAAGCCCGGACAATATCCTCACTAAGCTCAGCTTCCCATCGGCAACAGTAAACAAGAAGCGGACTGAACTTATTTGCCTTTGCTGCCAGTTGGTGTTATAAGCGACAAGCTTGAGCCATCCTGATCATGAAAGATCCTCCAGCTGCACTCACATTTTCCACTCACCGACCCCTGCTTTTTCCTTTTTCTTTTTCCTTTTTCTTTGTTTCTCTTTTTCTTTTCTCTCTATAGAGTGGAGGGCTCCTTGGGGCTATTCCCATCCCAGTGACTCTCCCCCTGATTACCTCACCCATACCATTCCCTGTGCCCCCAGCTCTGCCAATTTGGATTTCCACTGCGGTGTATAACTTACAGCGTCATCAAAGGCCAGTTGCTCTCATACCATGTCTATGCGGTGTGGGAGGTTACAAATCCCTTGGGTCGGTAAAAGTGCAGGCTCGGGCTTTCTATCGACAAACTGTCTAATGGTGAAAACAAGCCTATTCAGGCTTATCCATGATAGGCAGTATAAATCTTCAACAACAACCTAGTTAGTCCTGACATTTACTGACATTGATTTTAACATTATCCTCATTGTCGTTGCATTTACATGTACCTGATATTCACCTAGCCATTGTTCTGTCTATGTTGCTCCTCATTTTATCCCGAATAAGACAAATGTATCCACCCACGCCTCTGTCCCTCCTTCGTCGCGTATCATAAATACTAGCAGCAGTGCGTGATAGGTTCTATTAAGTCTATTTAATATTCTTTCCATGAAAGAAGAAATATTTAATATTTTCATTAGTATTTAATGTGGAAAAGGTTAATAGAATCTGGGTAACTTGGTGTTTTTTTTTAATGTTAGGCTTTCATTGGATTATGCAAATGGACATTTGGGAGATCAGGCATTACAATCTCAGCCGAATCAAACAAATGACTTACAGAATTGATACCTGTCATTCCTTACCCTGGCACTTGGCATTAATAGGATACGGCAAGGGGTTGTTAGCTCAGTATCAGGATAATGTGACTGAGGGATATCGGGTCATGGTACCAGCGGCCTAGTCTCCCAGCGGGGCAGCACTATACAATTGCTATTAGTGCACACTGTCAGGAGTCAGTGTCCATCTTGATATGAACTTCGATGTTTTTAGGAGGTAAAACCCAACCAAATAAACAAATTGGATCATGCAACGTTAAAGTCATATATCCAACAATGATAGCGACGTATGACGGGATTTGAACTCTCGGTTGGCTCTTGGAGTTTTACGTCCCGGCAACATCTAAGGTCATATCTAGACGTTTGAACTCTCACCATTGCTTGCAATTTGTGTCACTACCAACACAACCCATACTGTTTTCCAAAGTGGACCTTCCTTGATTTCCAGGAAAATTCTTCTTTAATAGTTGTCAACAACCACAGCTTTACAACGAGAACCCAGCAATGTGCGTCCACCGTCATCGATCCCATGTTAGTGGAATGAGGTGAGCGCCCGTCTCCCGTTTTGGTAGATCATTGGATTTGAAACCTAGTCCAGTCAAACCCATGCCTTAAGAATGTATACTTGTCGCTTCTTAGCCAGGTGCTCGCCTTAATTAGGATAGTGCAAGGACTGGTTAGTTCAGTGTCAGGATAATGGTACTGAGTGTAATATCAGGTTCTGGTCCTGGCGGTCAGGTGTCCCAGTGGGGCAGCACTATAAAGTATCGATGAGTGCTCACTGTGAAAAAGTTGGTATCCATCCTGATATGCACCTTTTTTTTGGTACATTAGTTGTTTAAGCAGGGAAAATTTCAGTCGACTGGTCTTCCTCATTCCACTGCTCATTGCCCTATCCTAGTAATGCCGAGCATCTGGCTAGGAAGCACCTTAGATTTTGTCAGGATGCAAAACCTCAACAACCAACGGATCCCATATTCAGGAAGCGCACTCCATTAACAGGCGGTCCAGGCCACCCGCAGTTACTCTGAGTTAGCAAGGATTGTGTTATCCGGTCTGCTTGACGCGATTAAAACCAACCGGATGTCCACCATTAACATGAGCAGGGTCCGGAGTCAACACTTAATGGCTTCCATTGCGCACGTTTCATGAATGCATTCACCAGCATTTATATTTAAATAGCATCTATATAGGTCGTTCTCAGAAACTGTTGTGACATGGTGTTTTTTTTAATTGTTTTACATCTTAGCAAAATATTTAAGGTCATATGGATACCGACTTAAACACATTTTACTAAGTTGCGTTGATTCTTTGGCCCTGTGCCAACAGTTCTACACTGCAGACAGTATGCATGACCTTTTTACTAAGGTAAAACAGGAAAACATTTTAGCCTTTTTGAGGGCAGCTGGACTGTACCACCTCATATAGTTTACTAAATAGATTCTATCATTTATTAATAAAACTTTTCTTTTTCTATGGGAATTTGTTTCCCTTGACCACAAATATATGAGTGTGAGCTTTCTAATTTAAAGAGTGTCTATTGGCACATAATTGATTGTCTGCTTTTACATGTAAAAGCGATGGTTTGAACAAAAAACAAACATTTCTTGGGGTGAATATGGCCTATGCTGCCGACACGACGTAAAACAACCACCACTCAATCAATCAATCAATCAATCGATATCGACTTGTGACAGTGCGCAATCATGACAACTTTATAGTGCTGCTCCACTGAAAGGACATGGTACCATGGCCCGATATCTCACACAGTCACGTTATCCTGATACTGTGCTAGCCAGTCCTTATCCTATCTTATTAATGCCAAATGCCAGACTAGATAGTGACAAGTATCAATTGTATAAGGCATTGGTTTGACTCGGTTGGGATTCGAACTCCCAACCTTCCGCTTGGGAAGCCTGTGTTCTACCGATTCGGCCACCACGTCCGTTCACATATAGATATGTGATGTATGACATATTATGTGAATATGATCAGTATATAAATTGTATATCAAACTGTCCATGTTGTGCCACCATCCGCCCACCTCTTATACCACAACACTATACATGTTGAAGAAACCACAGTCTGCAGCAACTGTATATGTTGTCCTTAGTTATAGCATTTACCTCCCTTTATACAATATAATATACCAACAGACTTCAATTCAGTAATACATGTAAATATACCTAACAGATAAAAGGGTGACGAGGGCATGTACTACAAGTTTGCCTTATTTAGATGACTGTAAAATTGCATTACCAAATATGTTGCCTTAGATAAAATACTAGTATATGTAAGTGTTCTCACAAGTTCTCCTACTCTCTCACACCCAATTGTAGAATGTTGATGATGAACACCTGTACCCTCTCTTAATTAGTAACCTTGGTAACCTCCACCCACCAACCATTGGGTGTGTAGCAAGCAGGGCCCACTGTTGCTTCATCAGTGTTCCAGACACCGTGTGTACTGTGCATAGTGCAGTCCTGATATGACCTTAGATGTTGCAAGGACGTAAACTTCCAACAAGCAAACATGGATAGTGCCCCTGCCTGTTGTAGAATCACGTGACTAGATCTGTTCAACACAAGGTGGTGTTGCGTGTTAGGGCGTAGCCAGCATCAAATCCATTTCCTCGTGTACTACTCACAGTCATGATTGTAAGTAGTATCGAAACACCGCCTTGACGCAGGCACTAGATCCATTGCATTTGTTTGTTTGTTGTTGTTTAGCATCCTAGCAACATATACGGTCGTGTGTTGTTGTTTAGCATCCTAGCAACATATACGGTCCCGTCCTGATATGACCTTAGATGTTGCTAGGACGTAAAACAACAACAAACAAACATATACGGTCATATAAGGATGGGGTACCGAGTTGTGACAGTGCGGAGCGATGGCGAATTTATAGGGTTGCCCCACTGGGGAATCAGGCCGCCGGAACCGTGACCCGATATCTCACTAAGTCACATTATCCTGACACTGAGTTCAACAGATTAGATCCATAGGGTGATCTCTTGAAAGGCCATCTAAAGATTCAGTCCGGTGAGGATAGCAGGGAATTCCTCAAAGAATAACGGTGATATATTAGTATAATATGCATGGCCAGACCATTGTTTCGTTAGTATGTTGAGCTCAAATATGTTTAGATTATCCCAAGGGAAATGCCGTCATTTCTGGTTGTCATGCTCTTCATGGCTGCCCTGGCACAGCGGATGAGGAACGAGGTGTGCGAAGAACATAACTTTGTTCCCATGACACCGAGAGTTGTTGACTCGAATACCATGCCCTAATCAATGCAGATGGACGTTATCCGAAAAAGAGGTCTGATTTGAGCCGAAAGGTATGTCATGAATAAATGCAGGACATAACTGACAAAAGGCAGGGCATACTCCATGATACGAATGCAAATGTAGCCCGATGTATTGATTTGAACCCACAATTCTTACAATTCTAAGGAATGGTATACTTATCATGACACACCTTAGGTTATCTGATGCAATCACCCTATGCAATACCAGATGTGTCCTGCTTTGGGAGATCGGGGGATCTGAACCCATGGGTTCGTGGGTTGGAACCCTGGTCGAGCCAAATCAATAACTTACAAATTGATACTTCTCACTTCCTAGCCAGGCACTCGGTATTATTAGGATAGGACAAGGGCTGGTTGGATCAGTGTCAAGATAATGAGGCTGAGTGGGGGTATCAGGTCATGGTGCTGGCAGCCTTTAAGTCAATAAGATATTAAGTCAAAACAGCAAACTTTTAAAAGCAAACCATTTCACTAGATTGTACTCTGCATAGGTAACTTCAGTACAGCATTTGTAGATATATATGTGAGGATATTAAGTCAATTTAATATAGCCTGTCACTGTTCACACTGGTTGACTCCTTTGGCATCATAATTTTGAAGCAAGCATGCCAAAATTAATGTTATATATTTGCGCTCCAATTATCTTCAAAGTTGACCATTTAAAATAGAAGTTACTTCAAGCTAAAATATGATCAACTATACGGATCAAGATAATACTGACCAGCGGGGAGGCTATGGACTAACATGTGTATATATACCTAAAGAATACTCGTCCTTATAGAGGTGAAAAATGAAATCACCAAAATCCAGCAAACGGAAACGGAAATACCCCTGTATGGGGACCGCCATTTGTAAACTCATATTGAATCGCATAATAACCAAAATCCAGCAAACTGAAATGGAAATAGCTCATCAAACTTCGCTATGCAGCAATCAGTGTGGATGACAGTGATTGGTTAATAATATACTTGTGTTGATAAATAAATGAATAAATAATTCTACAAGCATTTAGTGTGAGATCGGTCCTAAGCATTGCCTATTCATATTACATTTATCTTAAAAAGAATATTGAAATTCCAACTTTAATCAACAAATATAATGCAACGGAAAAATACTATTACACAGACAAGTAAGTATCTGGATACAATTTAATCCATCTGCCGAGTATAACGGACATCCATCTATATTCTACTGTTGTCCTTTTGCACCCACTCCATTAGGTTTGCGAATCATGATTCTACTTTGCACTTCAAAATCCGCATTAATGGATACAATCCTCTTAAGATGACATATATTTGCTGTGCTGTTTCTTTGTTTGTTGTTGTTTTACGTCCTAGCAACATCTAAGGTCATATCAGGATGGGTGTATTAGATACAAGAGTCACCCCGTACTGCTGCAGTAGGGGTGCAAACCAACCTTATGTAAAAGGTGGCGAAAAAACGGGTCAATGAAATGAGAGCCTAATTTCACAATGTAAGAAGCAACAATTATTCTTTACATACATCTTATTATTAGCCCGCTACCTTTGAGTTGAAAAATGTAATAAAACATATAGTTTAATGCAATTTAAAAGTGAAATCGACGGCATTCTGTGGCCGCCATCTTGTCTTTTTTGCATTCTCTCGCATTTCACCAACTCTGTGCCTATATGCATAATATGGGTAGCCATTTGATACTGGAGCCACATACTGGAGCCTCACTTCCATACTAACGCTATTTTCGCCCGTATTTATATAAGGCTGGTCTTCACCCGTGTACTACAAGTACCGGGTGAATCTTTTATCTAGGGTGTATTTGCTGTGCAGCTCTTACTCCTTATATTCAGGAGTGCTAGTTCATTACGCTAATCTCCCCGGAGGTATGTTCACACCTCAGTGTATATATAGATGTTTATTTATACATATATGTATATTTATGCATATTTATATATATGTATTTATATATGAGGACATTCGGCGCAAAATCCTGTAAACTCCACTCCAAAAATTGAGATAAAGATCGGAGTCAAACCTTCAACAATTTCATCTATTTATTTTCCTAATTTTTGTTAATTGCTTTATAACCATTTCATCACAGGAACACGGGAATTGTGGTGAATGACCATGGGGTCATTCGGGGTCATTGCGGGGTGCACGGGTCGGCGAGGCCGTTGGACCCCCCCCCCTCCCCTGTGGCTGGGGGGGGGACTCAAAGGGGGGTACCCACACTCCTCACTGCACCACCCCCCTACTCACTCGACCTACATTCACTGCTCCCTGCCTGCCTGCTGCTCACTGAGCACACAACCACTCACACACACCAGCTCCTCCCTAACACACACACCACTGGTCACTCCGCTCCCAACAACAGGACTGACCACACCTAACTTTCTTTACCCACCCACCCACTCCGCACTTAATCATAAGAAATTATATATATATTATCATTATACCATACATCGCTATTAATTAACCAGCAATTCACATAATTAATATCGCCATATAATATAACAATTATACTAAACAATTACTATAATTACATATCATATTATATCACAATAGGTTATTTATGCCACCCGCTAATAACCACTATATACACATGTTCATCGCCTATGCTCATATGTCTCGCCTCACTCATCCCACTCTCATATTTGACCGCGATCACCCCATGACTTTGCTCCATGCAGCCTCCGGCTCGCTCACATCATGTAATGCCCCCGGGGGCCACCCGGAATAAATGCCATGTTATCCCAACGTCATGCCTCCTCGTCCTGTGTACCGATGCTGCAATGAGTGGAAAATTAAAATGACCTTCATGGACAATTATTTTATTGTATTACAATTTTGGATTGGCGTTTCCCAGGTTTTATGCCTGAACGAAGAGCGCCAAATTGTCTTGCTGAAGATTGTGGGTTGGAATCTCTGACTGAGTAGGATCTCGGTACAGAATACAGACAGGCCACTCACCAGGATAAAGTGGGCATGAGTATGCGCTGTCACTATGCAGTATCCTTGGTGATATAACCATTATATTGTTTAGACGTAAACCCCCCAACAGCTAGGGGTATCCACAAATATAGACACATGAATACACATATTATTCAGTGTTTGAGATTATCAATTCACGTGACTTGAAAGGTTGGTTGGTTTTTGGTATTTTACATCCTGGCAACACCTGGGGTCATATCAGGACGTGCACACTCATGGCGATGTAATAGGCCTGCCCCATTGGAAGAGCACCCTACTGGCACCGTGACCTGATATCCCACTCAGTCACATTATCCTGACACTGAGCTAACCAGTCCTTGCCCTATCCTATTAATGATGAGTGCCAGGCTAGAAAGCAACAAGTATCAATGTTTAAGTCATTGATAGACTCGAGCCTGGGTTCGAGTCCCACCATCGACCAAAACCGGAGAGGGATGCTCAACTCATTCGGCCATTTTGTCTGGGCGTGACCTGAATAAGGAGGTAACACATGACGGTATGAACTATCCGTTGGTAACACTGACGTTGCTGTGATATTCACTCATTAACTGCAGAATGAATCCTCCTATTGTAGGCCTACGGGCGTCTTTCCAATGGACCAGGTGGTGGGTATTCGAAGCCAGGCGGAATAAAACCAAATCATCAAAGATACCCTAGTCACTGTCTTGCCTGCGGACAAGCACCAGTAGGATCAATGACACCAGGCTTTTCCTTAGCACGGCGTTAACATCCGGTCACGTGACTCGGGAATATGATCCGTAAAGGAATACTCATTATAATTATGTCCATGACGTCCCCAGATTCTAACAATAGCAGCTGCATTGCGGCTAGAAGTGCATTATAAGAGTGTCATGGAGTTCTCGGATTTCTTGCTGTAAGACAACACAAAAGGTCTGTGTTAGGTTGTGTTATGGCCCTGTCACACTACGACGTGACTACGTCAGCGTAGGCACAACGTGAAACAAATTATATTACGTCGAAGTTATCGGCGTAATATGCAAATTGTGGACGTGAATGCCGCGTAGTTGACATGAGCGCAACGTGAAAGTAACGTCGGCGTAACGTCACAGGATGTTCAGAACACGTTCCAATCACGTTCGGATCACGTTACGCACGTTACCAACACGCTACGGGATCGTCAATGACGTGAACTACGTGACGACACGTTCGCAACACGTTATAACGACGTTATCGACCCGTCAGCGTGTCGCTCTGGCTACGCTCCGTTACGTCCGACCCCCGTTAACTTAACGCTGCCCACACGTTACGTCGTAGTGTGACAGGGGTATAAATGTGGGTCAACGAGTGGAACATAGTGGAACGTAGTGGAACATAGTGGAACGTAGTGGAACGTAGTGGAACGTAGTGGAACGTAGTGAGGAACGTTTGCCTAACGTCCGTTTAACGTCATTGACATTCGCTGAACGTGAACAGAACGTACGGCGAACGTAAACCCTTACGTTCGAGCTACGTCGAAACTTTTGAACATGTCCAAAACTTCGATGTAACTCGACGTAACACGACGTAATGTGACGTAGATCGACGTCAGTCTAACGTCATTATGACGTCATCATAACGTAATCCAACGTACATCAACGTAATGACGAAATATCACCACGTTAGGCTCACGTTGGCTCATTACGTTGTAGTGTGACAGGGGTATTAGGTGGTGTTAGGTTGTGTTAGGTGGTGTTAGGTTGTGGCAGGAATATGTAGGTGTTGGTTGGAGTTTTACGTCCTGGCAAAAGCTGAGGTCATATCAGGATGGGTGCCAACTTGTGACAGTGCACACTCATGGCGACTTTAAAGGGCTGCTACCCCTCTGCGAAATCGGGCCTCTGGCACCATGAACTGATATTCCACTCAAGTCACATTATCCTGACACTGAGGTAACCAGTCCCTGCCCTATCCTTTTAAGGCTGAGTGCCATCAATCAATCAATAGGATACAGCTATAATAGGCCTTGGACCCGTTAGCCACTCTTAATTAATAGAAATGGAGACAGTTCTTCAGCTGTGTTGGATTGTAGCAATGCTAGGAAGCAGCAAGTGTAAATTTGGTAAGTCATTGGTTTGACTCGACTGGGAACGACAAAGTTCCAATCTCAGGCATGCGAGGCCACACCTACCAATTCGGCCATCGCACCCAGTCGGGCTTCAGTAGATGTTTGTTTCCATAGATCATGCTGCAGGGTGAGCTATAATACCCACACGATTAACTACTACTTGTGCTGTCAGAAGGCGGATGAGCAGTAGAACCTTTGTATCGGATATATTCCACAGGGGAGGGATCAGAGTGCAGGGGGAAATCCTCTCTAAGACTGTTGCCATAGAGAATGCTACAGAGTAAGCTGGTGCACTAGTACTTCTTAAGTACCATCATTAGAGGGTGGTTTTTATTAGTAGTCTTTTTCTGGTGTGTTAAGTGATTAACATTTTTAATTGGTCTTCCTTATTCCACTACCACACCCTCACCCGATATCCCACTCAACCACATTATCCTAATACTGAACTAACCAGCCCTTGCCCTATTCTATTCATGCCGATCACCAGGCTGGGAAGCAACAAGTATCAATTTGATAAGTCATCGGTTTGACTCGACCGGAAACCAAAGTCTGCATCTCCCAAATGCGAGAGCCGCACTCTACCGATTCGGCAGGAATAACTGCTTTAGGTCGCTTTCTATTGGTCGATGAAGAGCTGACCCTTTAATAGTGTTAACCATATAGTAAGTATGCCATAGTGTGGTGTTATTGTACATCGCCTTGTATTGGCTGCTGCAAGTGAGCACACTATATTAAATGTACATGCCTATTACACAGTGCATTATATAGGACTAACCCGTTCAGTGTCAGATATAGCAATACAAATGGCATATTGTAATATAATGCGTCTGGTGATACGATATCCCAGTGTAGCAGCAAAAGGGGGATAAAGTTGGTACCGCCCACTCTCCTTTCACTGTGACCTGGTGCGGTGGCTGAATTGGTTAGAGTGCAGGCGTCCCATGTGGGAGTTCCATACTCAGTTGCTAGGACGTAAAACAACAACAAACAAAACATACTCAGTCAAGTCAAACTAATGAAATACAAAATTGATACTTCTCTCTACTTAGCCTGCCTCTCAGCATTAACAGGATAGGGCAAGGACTGGTTAGCTCAGTGGCAGGATAATGCGACTGAGTGGAATATCCAGGAATGGTGGTGCTGGCAACCTGAGTATGAAGTCCCCATGAGTGTGCTCTGTCACAAGTCGAGATCCATCCAGATATGACCTTATATGTTGCCAGGACGTAAAACTCCAACAACCAACCAACCTTTCACTGGAAACTAGACATATTAGCAGCCATGCAGACACAGAATAATTGACATGTGGTTCTTGAACACTACCTGCTCTCGCATTCTCTGTATCTAAACATTTCATCAGTAAAGCCCCTCATCTGGCTTATGTCGCTCCTCCAAGCAGGACATTGGCGGGAAAGGGCAGTCACCTTTATGCCCAGAGGCCGCTAACCTTTGAGATAGACATGATGTGGCATCACTGAGCAAAATGTGTTATTTGAAGTGATTTTTCTTTTTTTTTAAAGATGAAATGTTTCTATTTTGAGATCAGAATTGGGTCAAGTGCATCCTCCTATGTGTGTGGAGCGTAGAAGTCAATAGGTGGTTGCTAATTTGCGCATGTATATATATCAAATATATATATATGAATATTATATTAACATTTGTTTTTTCTTTAGAGTCCTGGGACAATCTCTTGTCTACTATTGTGGTTCAGGGTAGAATGCAGGGTCAATACCAATTACTGTGTGGACCAGGCTGCTCCAGTGCTTAAGCATTGAACTCTGTTCTTTATATATATATACAACTATATATGTATATATATATATAGATGGACATGCATATCTTACATATATATGGATATACATACGTATATGTACGTACATATCTGTACAAATATATATATTTATATATTTATATATTTATATATTTATATATTTATATAATTGTGGTGAATGACCATGGGGTCATTCGGGGTCATTGCGGGGTGCACAGGACAGCGAAGCCATTGGGCCGCGCCCGCCTCCCTGCCGCCCCCCACCCCCCCACACGCGGGGGGGCGGGGTGGGGGCGGCGGACGCAGGGGGGGCGCAACCACACACACACACAACTTGACCTGCATTCCCCTCACCCTGCCTGCCTGCTACTAACACAGCACACAACCCACTCACACACATGAGCACCTCGCCACTGCTCATACCGCTGGTCACTCCCCTTCAAACCACAGGACTGACCACATCAAAATATCTTTGGCACCGCCGGAACTACCGACGCACACACAACATGCCGAGAAATGGTTCATCAGGCAAGGGCAGGAAGGCCGGGTCGAAAAACAAGCTTAAGGGAGGACCCTCAGCCGACACCGGGACAGTGCCTACACTCGACCTGGGAGACAGCCGGGGAGCGTGGAGCAGCACTCCCCAGGACACATGGCGAGCGTCGTGCTCCGTGCCCTGCCGCACTATGTCCATGATAGCATCCTGGATGGCCGCCATGCGGGTATCCATCCGGGCCTCCATGCGTGCCTCCATCTGTCCGAGCTTGGTATCCACGTCCCGGCCGGGGGAGGTAGGGTGCGCCCCGATGGCCGGGGACGCGTTCCGGCCCGCCCGTGCGGGCGGGGATGCCGGGGACTGCTTCCCGGGCGGGATGTATGAGTCGTCTGTGTCCTGGGGAGTGCTGCTCCGCGCTCCCCGGCTGTCTCCCAGGTCGAGTGTAGGCACTGTCCCAGTGTCGGCTGAGGGTCCTCCCTTAAGCTTGTTTTTCGACCCCGGGGGCCTCCTGGCCTTCCTGCCCTTGCCTGATGAACCATTTCTCGGCATGTTGTGTGTGCGTCGGTACTTCCGGCGGTGCCAAGATATTTTGATGTGGTCAGTCCTGTGGTTTGAAGGGAGGCGGGCGCGGCCCAACGGCTTCGCTGTCCCGTGCACCCCGCAATGACCCCGAATGACCCCATGGTCATTCACCACTATGCATATATATGCATATATATGGATATGTATACATATATACATATACATATCCATGTGTATATGTATATATGTGTATACATATATATGGATGTAAATGCCTATATACATATATATGTAGATACACATACATACATAGGTAACATGTTCATACATATACATACATGTGTGTACATACACATATACATAACATATATTTACATGTACATACATGTACATGTACACATATGTATATATACATGTAGCGCCTCCATTCTGTAATCCATTGATTTACGCGGTTGCCGATAAAGCCAGAGAACTTCAGAGATTTACCACCAGATGGGACCATGCTGATAAATATTTAGGAACCATAACATCTAAGTACCGGCTATAAATAGCGCCGATCCACTTAAGCTGGGCGGTAACTCGGTAAAAAGATGGCCGCTGGTTCGCTTGTTCCCGATATGCAGCGTCATGTTCTATGTTAAGTGCGAGCAATAACTGAGCATGTTCGGTCCAAGCGGGGCAGTATGGGGCATTAAGCATGTCGCGCATGCGCAGATTACTGAGCTGTTGTGAAATGCTATATTTATTCTGTCCTCCTACTCACACCTCGCAATTACTAGCTCAGGGCAAAGACTCGTCGGTTTATTGGAAGGATACTGTGACTGAGTGAGATATCGGGTCATTTAACTATAGGGCCTTATCTATTCAGCATTTGTTTTATTTAGCAACGGCTCTACAGCACATTGATTGTCATATCATCGATTATTGGATGTCAAATATATGGTCATTCTGACATATTTGGGTCATTCTTTAAAACTGGGCACGAAAGTGTGACATGGAAACCAAAAGTGAAAACCTTCCAAATAATAGCAAAAATCCTTCCAAATAATCCTATGAAGGTTTGCATGTTGTGCATATGTCAGAGTTGAAAAAAGTGAATTTCACTTTTTGAATTAGATCTTAAGTAAACTTTTAATTTCTTTCTTGGGATAGATTCAATAAATGTACTATTGCTAACATACTTAATACACAGAGGATACAATAATTATTTGACTTGCAATCAATAAAAGAAAGGACAAATTATCAGCATCGCAATGTGGAAACCAAATATGTGGCATCCAGTTTTAAATAATGACCCATTTCTTTGGAGGAAACCCGCTGCCACCACATAGGCTACTCTTTCCACTAAGGATATTCAGTACCAATGACATAGTTTAAATTATTTGTATTTCTAATTGTAATATTTTTAGAATATGACTTCTGTTATGATACAGGGGGTATTACAATAATTAATGCATTTTTAAATCAGGTGAGTGGATCTTTAGGTAATGAGAGTAATCAAATAATAGACGATTTCCACCATCAATCCCCGCCTCCTCTGAGGGAACTAGCGTGAGGCGCAGCTCACCGTGCAGCGGGCTGTTGAAAAAGATGTGACAGAGGATTTCCACCTTCAACCTCCATCAGTTGCAAGAACTAAGGGTAGCATATCAATCACCACATGCTCCAGGAAATTATTTGTTTTATTGTGATATGGATAGCTTCTATGAAAATGTGCAAGCTTTCTCCATAGCTTTCTCCATAGGAGTCATGTCCAACATTGGGTTCTCCTGTGTCAGTGTGCAAGCTGATAATTTAAGCCCCAGTCACACATAGCCGGACGAGCCCCGGATTTTGAGCCGGACCACCCACGGACCAACGGCCCGGACTGTCCCAGACTGCCACGGATAAAATCACTGTTTTCGTCGATTTTTGCCTCGCAGTCACACCTTCCCAGACGAGCCCCGGACCAAAGGCCGGACCGCCCCGGACCACCCCAGACAGCCCCAGACCGCCCCGGACTGCCCCGGACCACCCCAAGGACCACCCCCGGAACGGCCCTGCACGAGCCCGGACTGGGCCGGACCGGCCCCTGACTAACCCGGACGAGGCCAGACCACCCCCCGGACTGCGCCGGACCGCCGCCGGACTATCCCGGATCATCCCCGGACAATCTGGGAGTGGTCCGTGGCTAGGCCGGGGGTAGTCCTGGATAGTCCGGGGATGGTCCGGGTCAAACCGTGGCTCAAAATGACCCAGGACCACCCCCGGACAGCCCCGGTCCACCCCCGGATCATACCGGATTGAGCCCGGATCGCAAAATCCCCCGGACCACCCTGCATGTTTTAAACATTTTAAAACATCCGGGGCTGAGCCCGTACGGCGCCGGACGAGCCACGGATCAGGCCAGATCAGGGGGGTCGCCACGGACGACCCAAGGACGAGCCACGGATCGCCCCGGATCGCCCCGGACCACCCCGGATGGCGGTCCGGGGCTCGTCCAGGCCCTGATCCGTGTATGTGTGACTGGGGCTGCTTACGCAACTCGAAAAGCTGATGATCGGATCTGCAAAAGGAGCAGATGCCTCGGGTGTACATGGGCCTCCAACAAGCTGCAAAACACTCAGACCCGGTGGCCGAATCGGTAGAGCGCAGGCCTCCCGTGCGAAAGGTCGGAAGTTCAATTCCCGGTCAAGTCAAACCAATGGCTTACAAAAACTGATACTTGTCACTTCCTAGCCAGGCGCTCTGCATTATTAGGTTACGGCAAGGACTGGTTGGCTCAGTGCTAGGATAAGGTGACTGAGTCGGATTTCAGGTCATGGAGTCCTGGGCCCGTATGCATGAAGAATTATTTATCGGCTCCAGTGTTAAGGGCAGGGTCCGGGTTAGCTAACACCGGCGTTGGAAATTCAGTCACGGTATGTATGGAGCCAAAGCGCAGAGGCGTTAGCTAACCTAGCAGTTATTTATAGATTTTGGAAATCTATCTGTGCCTGTAGCCACCACAGCCGCCGCAGCCGCATCGGCGGTAATATATTAGGCCCAAATCTATTGAATGCGATCATATTTAACAGAATTACATACTCAAATCGTGAAATTTAATTAAATTAACCCTAAATTTGAACTGATATTAACGCTGCCGCTACAACGGCGGTGATATTAATATTGTCAAATCGCCGAATGTACACAAAACAAATCGCCGCCGACCGTATGGATAGCGACATCGATGCGGCGGCAGAGGCGATTTGTTTAGTTTACATTCGTTGATTCGACAATATTAATATTGCCGCCGATGTAGTGGAGGCATTAATATCGGGTCGAATTTAGGGTTAATTTAATGAAATTTCACGATTTGAGTATGTAATTCTGTTAAATATGATCGCATTGAATAGATTTGGGCCTAATCGGTCCCTAACCTCGACGGTAAACTTGATATGGGTTGGGGTTAGCATAGACGACATTAAACTCGCGGAGTTCCCCTAACAGTGGTCCATACATACCGACTTTTTGCCGCTAACCCGGAGATCGCCCTTAACCAGGGGTTTGGCTCGCTAACCCCGACTAATGCATATTGGCCCCTGGTCTCCCAGTGGGCCAGCAGTATAAAGTCACCATGAGTGTGCAGTGGGACAAGTCGACCATAGATGTTGGTAGAACGTGACATTCCAGCAACCAACCAACCAACCCGAGGGATCAAATGGAATTCAAACTAATCGCGAAATCCTGTTAGCCATTCGCAGTGCTGCCACCTACCGGACTTGCTGCCTGGCAAAAAAGTAAGGGTCCAGGGTACTATTTTTGTTAATGTTTATTCCAAGCACTAAATCGGAAAGAGGTGTGGCTTTCTGCCGTTGCTTTGGTGACTCTCAAGCTGGCGATTGCGCATCTACCTTCTTATTTATGTGGTGTAAAAAGGTGCAGCTCAGGGGAGGTTATGGTTGTTTATTTGGGGTTTTACATACTGCCAACACCTAAGGTCATATCAGGATGGGTACCGATTTGTGACAGTGCGCACTCAGGGCGACCTTTTTTTGTTTCTCTTTGGTAAATCAATTTTATTCATATATATATATTTTGTCAGCGCTGTAGCACTGGTTTCCCGACCGTATGTGTGTATTTACCCCAATTTTGTACATGGTTTATGAAGTAAATTGAAGTGTGAAGTACATTCTGAAGTGTACACAATGCAATTTCGATGCAAGGTATTCTTTGTTGATTTACGATGTCCAATTGAATAGATCTACAGAGTGTTGTCCAGATGGGATACCAGGCCGCTGGCACAATGACCTGATTTCCCACTCAGTCACATTATCCTGAAATTAACCAATCCTTGCTACATAGATATGTGGGCATGGATATGGTGATGACATCCGGGAGTCTAGGTGGTATAATAATTGTTACACTAGCGTGGAATGCAAAAGGTGTTGGTTCGATTCCTGCTCTATTCGCAATAGTTGTTCTTGAAGATTTATACTGCCTGTCATGGATGAGTCTGAATAGACTTGCTTTCACCATTAGACAGTGTGTCAATAGAAATCCCGAGCCTACACTTTAACCGACCCAAGGGATTGTTAACCTCCCACACCACATAGACATGGTATGAGAGCAACTGGCCTTTGATGAGGCCGCAACAGAGAACTCCCATTTGTATCACCCGTATGACACTGCCACCAGCCTGAGGATCCTGTACAAGCTTCATAATGTATTATTGAAGATGTTTGTTTGTTGTTGTTTAACGTCCTAGCAACATCTAAGGTCATATCAGGACGGGTACCGACTTGTGACAGTGCGCACTCATGGCGACTTTATAGTGCTGCTCCACTGGAAGACCAGGCCACCAGCACCATGACCTGTACTGTACTGTACTGTGGTGAAGTCTCCATACTCTTAATGTACTCTAGAATACTCTAGCATACTCTAGCCTACTTTAGTAGCGTACTTGCACCTAGTTGACCGTAGTGGATGCTAGCTTACTTTGAACGTAGTTGAACGTAGTTGAATGTAGTTGAACATAGTTGGACATAGTTGAATATGGTTGACCGTGGGTGACCATGGTTGAAAGTGCTTGAACGTGGTTGAACGTGGTAGACCGTGCTATAACGTAGCATAGCGTAGTAAAACGTAGTTGAACGTACCGGATCCACACTGTAACGTATTTATCCATACCAAAACCTGCCGTACCTTAACGTTTTTCACTATAGTTTAACGTAATTACACCATGTTTGACCCACGATAATCTATCCTACGTTCAACTATGTTCACTAACGTGTATGTGACCAGGGTTTTAGTGTTTAATTCACTTAATAGCAACAGTTTGACCATGTAGACTGTCAGAGCATAGTTGGGCTCTAAATAATTGCCAGAGAATAGATTATTTGAAGCTTTAGAAATTATGATTGATGGATCCATTATTGTTGTAAAGTTTTAGGTATTTTTTTCTTCTTTTTGGTGGTGGTTCTTACTACCATATCAGTAGATAAGAATATATTACTGGCAAATATGACCTTAGATATTGCCAAGATGAAAAGGCCCTACAAACAACTATTAATGGCAATAGAATGTGCGGTACAAGGTATGTTATGCAAATATTATTCTGGGAACGTTCTAAAACGGAATTGGTCGGTACTGGTGGAGCTGCCTTAATACTAGCAGTTTTGTTAATCACTTTTATATACCTCGATTTAAATTGTCACGGAAATCTGAAATGTTCAACGTTGAATGTGGGCATATATTTTCTTACAAAATGCAAATTGTAATCACACTCATGACACTTATTCATTAGTCAAACATTTAATTCAGACGTCATATCCTGTGGCTAACAAGCATCCATAGAGCCTTGGAAGAGAAACTGTTTCACATAGTTATATAAATAGCAATAGGCCACAC
The DNA here is from genome assembly GCA_030323885.1 of Branchipolynoe longqiensis. Taxonomy (NCBI): domain Eukaryota; kingdom Metazoa; phylum Annelida; class Polychaeta; order Phyllodocida; family Polynoidae; genus Branchipolynoe; species Branchipolynoe longqiensis. The sequence continues at coordinate 35,562,212 of CM059199.1, read as the reverse complement.
CGGAAATAAGTATGCTAGTCATTAATACTCAGTCGGCCGGGACCCCAAGTAGTGCCGTTGTGCCTCCTGGTGGCTAGCTTTGGAACCTATCTGGATTGACTAAGACTGTGTATCCATTAACTGTTCCCTGGTGGCACGTTCATTTGTTCAATGTTTGCTTGTGACCTTGTTTCCCGCCACACAGACAATGAATCTGTGTTTTGCTTTACCCCAGTCACACGGGGCCTGCGTTCGCTAACGATCGATTCGCGACGTCAAAACCTGCTCCTTGCGCCCTCCCTACGCCCTGATTGAGTCCTGGCGCCGCGAAATCGCCAACCACCCGGCGCCCATTTCGGAAATTTTTTGCCCTGGCGCCGCCCTGGCGCCGCCCTGGCGCCGCCCTGGCGCCGCCCTGGCGCCGCCCTGGCGCCGCCCTGGGTTGGCGAATTGCCATTGGATGCTGCAGTCACCATGTGGTCGGCGCCGACATGGCGCCTAAAACGTGTTTGAATCAATGTATCCAATGGAACGCTGGGTGGTTGGCGTCCTTGTGGGCGTAGGGAGGTTGGCGGCGAACGCTGTCTCTCGTGTGACTGGGGTATTAGGGCCCATTCCCATAGGTTGGACTGCGGGACCATATGGCCTTGTGCATGGCACATGTGACATACTTACCGGGAACATAGAGTATGAACATGTTCATTGTCTGTGTGGTGCATCACAATGTCACAAGCCAAGATGGAACAAGGGAACACACACCACAAGGCGGATATAAGTATCAGCGCTGGCTGCAGCTGGCCTGTAATATCTGCAGTCAGACCGTTCATATTACTGATAACAAATCCGCTTAATTTGTTGTTATTATGGAGATATTAATTTACATTACTTAAATTAGGAAAGCATAAGAACAATGTCATAGATATAACCTAATCTCGTGAGCAATATCGACGAGGTAGTTTTAAAGGGGCATGTGCATTGATATACAGAAACAATAAACAATAATGATATTGTTTGTTTGTTGACTGAGGCAATGATGAAATTGCCTCACTAATTATATTGTTTGTTGGGGGTATTACGTCCTGTCCACATCTAAGATGGGTACCGACTTGTGATAGTGCAAATTATTGGCGACTTTATAGTTCTGCTCCACTAGGAGACCAGCCCGCCAGCACCATGACCCAATTTCCAACTCAGCTACATTATCCTTACACTGAGCTAACCAGTCTGTGCCCTATCCCGGTAATCCAACAACCAATAACTTCCCCTCTGGCCCCCGTTTTCTGGTTTCTACTAATTCCGATTTGATAACAACATTTTACGGTTTGGGCTTTAGTTGCAACCCAAGATTGATTGATTGATTGGTGGTTGCTTTACGCCGTGTCGGCAGCATAGGCCATATTCACGGCGAGAAATGTTTGTTTTTTGTTCAAACCATCGCTTTTACATGTAAAAGCAGACAATCAATTATGTGCCAATAGACACTAATTAAATTAGAAAGCTCACAATCATATATCTGTGGTCAAGGGAAACAAATTCCCATAGAAAAAGAAAAGTTTCATTAATAATTAATAGAATCCATTTAGCAAACTATATAAGGTGGTACAGTCCAGCTGCCCTCAAAAAGGCTAAAATGTAAAAAGGTCATGCATACTGCCTGCAGTGTAGAACCGTTGGCACAGGGCCAACAAATCAACGCAACTTAGTAAAATGTGTTTGAGTGTCAGTGGGGACTGACACCCAATACATTCAGGGGGAGGTTCCCCCTTGAGCAGAAAAGCATGTGTAAGCCACGAGTGGCCAACACGGCAGCGACTAAGGACCACTTGGTCCCGTCGACCTCCCGCATGAGTCTGTGGTGGCTTTCCCACAGATGGTTCAATTTCTTTAAGTTTATTGATGTTTTCATCCCACTCATGTTGCCATTTGGATTTTATGTGGGTGGCTATTAATGGTTTCAGATCAGAGTGAGGGATCAGACACGGTTCAAGATCACAGTTCAGGGCCTTCTTCGCAGCCTGATCAGCTCGTTCGTTTCCTTGTATGCCAGCATGGCCAGGCACCCAGCACAGGTGGATATCATACCCATCTGTTGTCAGTTGGTTCATTTTATAAATGACCGTTGCTAGAATAGGGTGATTCGTTTTCAGTCCAGCAACAGCCAGGAGGCAAGAGAAGGAATCACTGTATATAACATAGTTAGTGTGGTTGGATACCTCGATACATTCCAAAGCGAGAAGGAGTGCTTGGGCCTCTGCAGTGAAAATCGAGCTCTGATCGGGCAAACGTACACCAAATTTTTCCCGTCGGCAGACTGCCGCAGCAGCTACCCGGCTTTGGTCTTTCGAACCATCAGTGTATATGGAGAGGTGGTCTGCAAACTGGCCTTGAATATCTGCATGCAGTCCTTGGTACTCGAGTGGATGTGTCCCAGATTTCCTCAGTTCCGTGAGTCGGAGGATAACCGATGGCTTTCTCAACGACCATGGGGATGTTCTGGGACTTTGGCATCCTCCAACAGCAACCCAAGAGATGGAATAGGAGCAATTTCCATTCTTTACACCGCTTTTCCCTTTCCAAACGTCGATGAATAAAGTACCAAGCTCAATATTATGTCTGAACACCAATACTTATTAAATCACAAAAATGGACGAATTCTTCTCAGTAATCAAAAACATATCATTATGACATATAATCATATTGTGACAAGCAAATAACACAATATTTACCAAAGAGAATTCTGGCTTACTTAATGTAGGTACTCCAAAGTGATTTTTTATTTTAATGTTTCAGTTTTTTAAATTATATAGGTGTATCGATCTTTTAAATCCAATTCCAGTGATATCAAATGTATATAGATCTCTTGAAAAGTTTTGAAATTATAAGATTTTAAAGATTCATTTTTTGACCATTTTTTGTGCACACTTCCAAATTTGGGAAATCTAGGTTTTTAAGGCCCCAACTCAAATGCTATGTTGCGTATAATTTGTCCAATATTAAAGAATCTCACTCTCTATAGCACAAATAACAGGCTCCAGATCTGTCAGATATTTCATGCTAAACTTGCTAAATTCCTTAATATCTACTGAATATCTTCAGGGTTAATGATAAATTCTTTGAAATATTCTAAAATAATCAGAATCAAAAACTGCATATGATCATACATGTTTTAAATTAATATGAGGCAAAAAATGAAGTTCACTTTTATAGGCATTGCTAGCTGACTACAAGTCTAGGTCGCATATAGATTAACTTTATTAAGATGATTAAACAGATTCCCTCTGGCGACAATAGGCTTCAGAAATGTTTTTAATGTTTGGCACCTTCTATACTCTAAAGTCATTGTTGATGGGTGCCACATCAAGCTTTTTCTGCCGAAACAGAAGCTTCAATCAACACCATGTTTGTCGCTCTGGTGCTGGAGACATGAAGACATGGTCATTTCTCAGACCAACCTTGCCGAGTATGATATAAATCTCAACAAAATATTGTTCTGATTAGGTAGAGGAAAACCTGAGCTTTCTCATGATATAATTTTCAGGATGATCCTGATAAATTTTCAAGGAGAATGAGCTTCTGAATATTTTCACTTCTTCTGTTCAATCAAATTTCCCACTCTAAGACAGGCATGTTTGATATGCTAATGAAGCCCGTCTTTTTCTCAATCTTTCATTGGTAGTTATTTTAAGCTCAGGTGACCATACTCAGCAAGATAGCAATTTTAGGGAGGGGAGTGGCTAAGACTGGATGCAAAGAAAATGACAAACATGCACAGAGCTGCTGATAGTACACCTAAACAAGTGTCACTTGACTCTATTTTATTTCATCATGTTAATTTAAAAATTGAACACCCTGAAAGACAAAAGAAACAGGCATTGACCTGATATAATTTGTATTTAAAAATTAGTGGAGATTGAAGCAGTTTTAGAATGGTTAAATTATGTCAGATTTCGCGATGCGGACAGCGTATCTGCACAATGTGGAGTACCTACTTAATGTTCAACTAGTTTGACCTAATGCTGATTACCAATGGAGAAGAAAGGGAGCTAACAGGCATTAAAAAACGATGTTCTTAACTTGCTTGTGTCAATTTAAACTGTAAGAAATAATTGATGTCAGAAGACTCAGTGCCTGAACGCTGAAAAACATATTGATTCTGATGAATATAAATAGATTAGCAAATAGAGATAGAACCCCAAGAAAATCACTAAAAGGATTCGTCTTAGCCTCTAGAGGAGCGTGGGAAATTATGGGGTGGCACTAATGCAGTTTACAAGTGGCAGCGGGCGCTGCGAATGTGTTGGGGATTTACATCCTAGCAACACATAAGCTCATAATAGGAATGGTAGCGGCTTGTAACAATACACATTCAAGGTGACTTTGTAGTTCTGCGGCAACGAGAGACCAACCCAGTTGTAATTTTATGTGCAAACCGTAGTCTTTACGGCCAAAACGTAGTACTTGACAGCCATGTCGATTTCACTCAGCTGGGATCTTCTGCACAGGAATTCTGTACACTCTTTAGTTTGGGCAACGTTTTCCGGTCAATGACTGAAGAAAGGATGAACAGGTGTGTGAGATGGGAGGGGTGTAAAATAAAAGTAAAAATTGTGCTTAAAGCCGTTATCAAACCCACATTTGTGCTATTGCAGCATTCTAACCATTAGGTCATCTAGGCTTCCTGATGTACTCACCCTACCCATGCATACCTGTGTCTATATCATTTTCATTGATATTTGTATGTGACCATCGTTCTTTGTCAGATCATTGCCCTGTTGATAATGGTATGCCTAGGCAGCCTGAAGGCCAAGCCTCAAGTAGAATCATAACTATAGTTATGTTCTTCCGACTGCACCGGGCGTGGTGGCCGAATTGGTAAAGTGCAGGGCTTGCGTGTGGGATATCGGTAGTTCGTTTCCTAGTTGATTCAAACCGATGACTTAGCAAATTGATACTGGTCACTTCCTAGCCTAGCACTCGGCATTATTAGGATAAGGCAAGGACTGATTAGCTCAGTGTCAGGATAATGTAACTGAATGGAATATTGGGTCATCGTACCAGCGGCCCGATTTCCTAGTGGGGCTGCACTATACATTCACCATGAGTGCGCACTGTCACAAGTCGGTAGCCGTCCTGATATGACCTTACATATTGTGTGTGTGTGTCGCCTAACACCCAACTTTGGGCATAGGCCACGAACAAGGGCTCTCCAGTTTTCCCGGTCCTGGGCCTTGAGTTTCTTGTTCGTGATTCTGTAACGTTGTTCTTTTTCCGGGGTGGGGTTGTTGGCCCCACGCCCAACCCCCAACCTGGAGGACCAGTTGCTGCTCTTAGTCTGTCCTCTACCATGAGTCCTGCCCGACTTGGTTAAACCTGCCAGGGGGCTCTCATGGTCACGGAGGCACACAAGCCTCCCCACCACGACAAGGTAGCAACACATTGGGGGAACCTTACATATTACCAGCACATAAAACTCCAACAATGAACCAATTGTGTTGTTTTCACGTCCTCGGTGCGACGCCAGTAATAACTCGACCATGGTAATGACGCAGTGACTGCATATAAATAAATATATAGTTTGTCTAGGAGTTAACTAGACCCATTCATGGTCTGAGGGTCTCAGTGGTCCAGCTGTGGCTATTAGTATCAATCAGCCTAACTGAGTGTCCTTTAGGTAATCAATCACTAGTTCCGTCCTCTAGTCGAGGGTTGGACACAACGAGGGTTGGATACAATGGTTCTCCACTTGTCCCGATGGTGTGCTGTTCTGATAGACTGTGAATAATTCAAGCCTGTCCACTGTGAAATATTTGTAAACCATGATGTTCTTGGTCTCCCTCTCCCTCTGCTGCCATTCACCTTCCCTTCCAACAATGTACGGTATATTGAACTCTGACGAATGATGTGGCCAAAATAAATAAGTTTCTATCATTTGTAATCTTTTGTTCGAGATATATGAATTCGGATACTTGTTCTATGTTTGTACCATCTATGGTTATATTGATATTTGGTTTATCTGTCTTTTTACTTATAACCATTGTTTTGGTCTTCCTAGCATTCATCTTCATGTTGAATAGTATTCCAGCTTTATTGATTCTATTCACTATATCTTGTAGGTTTGTCTCACTGTCTGCTAGTATTACACTGTCATCGGCATATCTAAGATTGTTGATGTTCATGCCACCTATTGTCACTCACTTGCAATCTTCAATGTGTCTGAAAATCATTTCTGTGTACAAGTTGTACTTTAGGGAATATCATACTTATATGAATGGTTCGGATTATTTTCCAACCTGATTTCGAAGATGTGTGAATATGTTTTACGCCATTCCTTCCATACCTTATGTCACATCACAGAACTATAAATATTAACGAGGGGGTACTCATACTCTCATGGTGATGAGCACACATGTCGAAGAACAATAACAAGAACAATAACAATAACAACAACAGCACTAACAATAACAATAAGAATAGTACTCTAACAATAACAATAACACTCTAATCTAAGATAATCTATTATAAATCCGAACCTACTGATTGGACGGGAGGGTGAGCCAATGTGTGAGGGGTGAGGGGCGTGGACGAAGTGTGCTTGACAGCTCATGAGGAGGGAAGGTGCATACATGTCCTTTTGCTGCTGTCTATGCCTGCACTAATAACAACAAATGAGAACTAGAACACGCATTCAATCAATGTGACAGTAGACCTTTAGCATGTTATTTTTGTTGGTGGTACGTTAGTTGTTTAAGCAGGGGAAATTTCAGTTGCAGACGACTGGTCTTCCTCATTCCACTGCTCCTTGCCCTAACCGAGTAATGCTGAGCGTCTGGCTAGGAAGTGACAAGTACCAATTTTTAAGTCATTGGTGTGACTCGACCAGGATTCAAACCCACAATAGCATGATCTACCACCACGGGAGAGGGACACTCTAATATATTACATTATATTACAACAATACTTGAATTCATGCTCAAAAGGTGATGACGGGAATAGTTAATGCACATATATCTAATTAGATTGCAACTGTGTGTGTTGAAAATACGGGAGCGGGACACAGCTCAGGCAGTAGAGTGTCCAACTGTGAAGGTGTGGGTCACTTGATCGATCCTGCTCAGGGGAGATTTTAGCAGTTTGGGTTATTTCCCATTCCAAGCAGTGGCCCATAATTGGTTCATCAAGGGCTGTGGTAAGTGCTGTCCTGTCTCTGGGAAGGTGCATAAAAAAGACACCTTGCTGCTTATCAGAAGAAGCAGCCTATGTGGCGGCAGTGAGTTTTTAAGAAATATGACAGGACCACTTCCATCAAATAAGATACAAAAAAAAGCTAATCCGATGTCAAATTATGAAGGCTAAGGCTCGAATCTGTGGCTGTGTAGGATGGCTATGGTGAAATGAATCCAGACAAAGAGAAAGGAGTATAAAGTGTAAAGAAGAAGAGAGAGTCAAGCCCTCTGGTTTTTTATTTATATGGTTACATGGGTTCATTGTAGAGTATCACCCACCCCTTTCCCCCAATCGGAAACAAGCATTCTTGGCCCTACCAATAGGGATCCAGTATTCCTGGTCCCCATGAATACCAGTGGTCTGTCCATCACCAAAAGCTGTATTGCCCCATGGCCACCACCAACCTTGACTTTTGAGTGTGGTGATCCCTATCTCAGCAGAGGGGGTAGGCCCTGAGTTCCCTCACACCCAGACCTGCCAGCACCACTATGTCTATTTACATCCCACTTAGGCACCACCAACCCATACATATATACATGCGCCTGGTCACGTACACCGATCAGTAATAGAACATTTGCATTCCCCCCTATGCCGAATATCGGAATATTTGACAAATATTGTTTACTGAGAACACAGGTGACTGGTGAATTAGCACTATCTGAGGAGAACTGGTCGCGGAGATGAGCCAGACAAATCCGATTAGACAGAGTGTGTGTGCTGGGGGAGGCACCTCTTTACACTTGGCAATCTGCCAGAAACATATGGTGTAAGGTCGTGGTGGAAGTGGAAGAATTTGGCATGGGTGCGGACTAAATTTACGGCGATGTTGAGTGAGTTAGTAATTGATTGGGGTGTTGTGTCCTAGCAACATTTGCGGCATTCAGACTAGTGGTGAATGAAAACTCAGCCTAAAACCCAGCAAAAACTGCTTCTGTAGGAATTAACTGTGGAGATGGTAGGTTCGGTGTTCATTGTTTATCTATGTTGGTGTAAAGTTGACGAATTCCAAGACAATGCAAAAAAAAAGGAAGACGGCAATCACAGAAAGCTCTCGATTTGACAATTAAGGTGTTTATTTACATGATTTTGTAAATTATTTACCCCAAATGTAGTGGGCTCTAATAGAAGCATGTATTTGACTAATATAATTAACATATTAAATTGCAAAATCATCCTGTTATTTCGATAACCCAGCCTTCCGAAACTTTTTCCAGTAGGTTCTCTGTTCCAGAAACAGGGCTGCAGGAGTAACGTGTATGTCTGATGAAGTGTACACTGCTGATATCAGAAGTGGTGAGTAATACAAGGGTGAGGCACCAACCAGCATATCAGCGAATAAAGGGGAGGTCTGAGATGGATTAAATAAAGCTTTTTTTATTTAATGCCGCCTCTGAAGCACATTAACTTGTATCATTTCTTTTTGGTAAAATATTTATTCATCTGAATATAACATTTGTCAGCTCCGGCGCACTGGTATTCCAGCCACCATTGGCTATTGGATGTCAAACACATGGTCATTCTGACATATTTCTTTGGAGGAAACCCGCTACTGCCACATAGGCTAATCTTTCTGATAAACAGCAAGGGGATGTTTTATATGCAATTTCCCACAGACAGGAGAGCACATGCCACAACCTTTGATGAACCAGTTGTGGACCACTAGTTGGAATGGTAAATACCCCAAACTGCAAATGGGTCCACTGAGGAGGATCAATAGGATGACAGACACCTTCACAGGTGGACACTCTACAGCCTGATCTACGTCCCGCTCCACAAGGTTGATTCATATAACCCTAATACAGCAGTGATAGGAGCAAATGTAAGGTTTATAGCAAAGGCTTTACCTACTCACTTATTGACTGGGTCAGACCAAAAGTCCTAAAAATGTACTACATTGAACGTCGATGTGAGAGATATCCAATAATGTACACCTAGAAAATGATTGATGGCAAAGTACCTAACTATCGCATAACAATGTATCATTCAAAAAGATATGGTAGACTTAGTCAGGTAGGAGCCATGAATATGAACGCCTCACAGCCAACAAAGACCCTGCGGGAAAGCAGTATTTATGGCTCAGAAGTTCAGAAGTTCAGCTTTTCAATGCAATGCCAGCTTATATAAGAAATCGATCAAACTGCAGTGTGCAGTTGTTCAAAAGGCAGGTTGACAAGGTGTTAACAGCAATACTATATGAACCTCAGATTCCAGGATCCACCCAGCTAACACCAGCAGATTCAAATTCATTGCTGCAAATGAACACAACTGAACAGAACATCCTCACCCTATGTATTGAGTGGAACCTAATGGTGGAGTGTCCGACTTAAATTGAGCATACAGCTAAAACACTTTAATCGAATCTTCATGTAATATACTCACTTAAGTAAAATTATTTTGTCCTAGTCTCTACCTGCAAACCGTCCTAATATGACCTGAGATGTTGATCGGGCGTTAAGGAACAAACAAACTATTGTACCTGCCAATGCCACATTCAGAACTACATTTTCTTTTTTGTTCTTGAAGATTTATACTGCCTATCATGGATAAGCCTGAATAGACTTGTTTTCACCATTAGACAGTCTGTTGATAGAAAGCCCGAGTCTACACTTTTAACGTCCCAAGGGATTTTTAACCTCCCACACCACATAGACATGGTATGAGAGCAACTGGCCTTTGATGATGATGTAAGTTCTACACAGCGGTGGCAATCCAAATTGGCAGAGGGGGGGCATGGGGAATCGAACCACCAACCTTCAGATTAGGAGTCCGACCTAGGAAAAAGTCAGACACTCTAACAGAGACCACCAGTCCAGATTTGACCTTAGATGTTGCTAGAACGCAAAGCACCAAACAACCAGAGCTGCCTGTCACTCCTACATTCAGAAGTACATGCAGTGCCACTGGTTCAAACTTATAATAGAACAACCACAATTTTGTAATGTATTATTTTTTTTAAACATGAGGCAGATTCAGTGATTTGAAAATTGGCCTGCGTTGGAGGCGATACTTAAAGTTGCATAGTCCGATGGTTTTATGTTTTGGTCATTTTTCTGAGATAAATATAATAAATTGATCGTTATATTCTACCTTATTTCAGGTTAAAGTAACTTTGATTTTAAATGGATAAGTTTTGAGATATTTGAAATTCAAACATGCAAACTTAGTTTTGGCAAGCACGCCAAAACTCTGACACCATAGGCTTCAACAGTAACAGGTTCTATCAAATTGTCTCAGTGTTCCCTTCTATGTTGTAATAAATGCTTAATATGTGCATCAATATCTAAGTCAGATATGTAGATTAAAATCTATATAATTATTTTGGTTTTGAAAAGTTGATGCTTCATCGGACTATGCAGCTTTAATGAGTAAGCCAACTCTGCATTACATAGATTGGGACGCTCCTCCAGACAGCTGGATGTTTGTACAGCCACTTATATCAAGTAGGTGCAAAGGCGCTTATACAAAGTGAGACTATGCCAGGCGCACCATAGTCGACACTGCATATGGAACCTCTTTTGATCGGATTGTCGGTTGAATTCTATGTCCTAGCAACATTTAGTGTCATATCAGGACGGATATTGACTGGTTACACGAATGGTGATGTTATAATGCTCCCTACTTCGCAGACCAGGCCACCGACACGCTGAATGCGATTTCACACTCAGTCAAGGTTTCATGGGACTGGCGGCCTGATTTCCCAGTGGGGCAGCACTATAAAGTCAGCATGAGTGCACACTGTCACAAGTCGGTACCCTTCCTGGCATGACCTTAGATGTTGCGAGGACGTAAAACTCCAACACCGAACCATGCGTCATGCCTGTAACTGAATGTGCTTCTTGTTTAATCAGTATACCGCAAGGCCCTTAACAAAACAAATAATTAAATGACAAAGATATTGGTGACAAGAAATATATATGGGGAGAGTTAAAACCATCCGACGATACTGCTATTTAGATAAACACAGTGCAAATATGCCATAACCATATGTATATGATGAATATACTGAATATAATGTTTATATGTATATATATATATAATAACAGTATTTCTCGACACTGGTAGGGTTGGGGTGGTGGCGCCACCTGGCGCAACTGTGAACAGGGGTCACCCATAAAGTAGTACGCAACATATGGGTGATCATGTAGGAATCATTCTCTTTCGCGTATTTATACTTGCATAATTATTATACATCACAGATGTATATATGTAAATATGTGCACAAAATAGAAGTTAGCACCGGCTCCTGTATCAGTAACTGAATACCCACCCAGTACATTCTTAAAAACTATCAGGGTGTTGGGTGGGGAGGTATCTGCCATGTTAATCGCACACCACCATGCATGTTTCAGATACACTAGCTAGGCAGTCCGCCATAATGTCTAGTGTCTGCATAATCCAGAGTATGCAGGCGATTTATCATCGTGTTATTTACATTAGGTTGCTGCTGATCGATCACTGTCAAAGTTAGTTGTCTTCCCTGTTTGTCTTCACTATAGGTTCTGCCGTAGTGGTCCACTTGTTACAACACTAGCGGTGGCTAGGTAGGTACATTCTCATTATTTGTGTCGGTTTCATAATTGAATCACATGAGACCGACATGCTATATTATATTGGCTTCTTGTTACATGTTGCGGAGTCTATGTTTGAATCATTTAATGTTCAACGCTCACATATGGTTAACCCTATAAGGTATTATTTTTAAGCTGGGGTGGTGGGATGGTAAATTTTGGCAGCTTGTGGTACACGTATTGTTGGTTCAGCAGCTCAGGATGAAGTGATTCGAAAGCTACTTCCAATGGTTGATATACAAGACTGGACACTAGATGGCGTCTAAATTGACGGTCCTGCTGCTGCCGATAGTTAGAGTCTGTTATCACTTGGTTTGTTTGTTTGTTGTTGTTTTACGTCCTAGCAACATCTAAGGTCATATCAGGACGGGTACCGACTTGTGACAGTGCACACTCATGTCGACTTTATAGTGCTGCTCCACTGGGAGACCAGGCCACCAGCACGATGACCTGATATCCCACTCAGTCACATTATCCTGACACTGGGCACACCAGTGCTTGCCCTATCCTAATAATGTCGAGCACCTGGCTAGGAAGCAACAAGTATTAAGATTAAAGTCATTGGTTTGACTCGACCAGGGTTCGAACCCACGACCCCACGATCTACCAACACGGGAGACGGACGCTCTAACTCATTCGGCCATCCCGGCTAGTCTGTTATCACTTTGTGACAGCATGGCTAGCGTCCATAGTAATGGCGAGTTGATGGCCCTGCGCATTCAATTACTCATGTAGTGTACAAGATGAAATATTGACTATTGTTGTGTCGATAGCAATTCATCTCGCCATATCGGATCCATCTAATCGTAGCCTAGTATTAAGCCTGCACAGTCCGATGGAAGCATCGAGACGCTTATCTAGATTTGCTTGTGCATATCGAACTGATCCCCTAGTGCGCTTATTAAACATTTACTGCAGTTTGACCCCGTCTTGATATGACCTTAGATGTTGCCAGGATGTAATATTCAAAAAAACAACCGACCTACTGCAAATTGGTGTTACTGGGTTAAGGCCAGGTCACATACATGTTAGTGGACGTAGTTGATCATAGTGGAGGCGAACGTAGTTGAAGGTAGTTGAACGTACTGGCATCCATACTTCTCCGGTACATTCAACTACGTTCAACTACGTTCAACTACGTTCAACTACGTCCAACTACGTTCAACTACGTTCAACTACGTTCAACTACGTTCAACTACGTTCAACTACGTTCAACTACGTTCAACTACGTTCAACTATGTTCAACTACGGTCAACTACGGTCAACTACGGTCAACTACGGTCAACTACGGTCAACTATGTTAGCATCGACTACGTTCAACTACATCCACTAATGTGTCTGTGACCAGGCCTTTAAATTGCTACGTTTGAAAATAAGTAGACAAAGCATATATATGTCCGGCATTTTGGTATGCACACCGAAATTGAATCAGCATGGTTTTTCTTAGGATACCTAAAAGGAAATCCTCATTTATTTTGATTGTTTTACATATAGTGAAAAAGTGTTTATAATGCTCAACTTATTACAGCAATTTAAAGCTGCATACTCCGATAAAAGCATCACATTATCTTATCTAAAACATTAACTAGATTGGATGGTACATATGCAGCTTACACACTAATGCACTCATTAAGCATTTATTGTGACATGTCCGGAGGATATGGGAAATAAACCGATATCCCACTCAGTCACATTATCCTAATAAGGCCGATCGTCAGGCTAGGAATGTTGTATGTAATTGGTTTGACTCGGCCGGGATTCAAACTCCCTGCGCCCTATCGGTTCGGTCACTGCCTCCGGCCGTAGGCAACATCTCTAAGTGCATGCTCCGTTGAATGGATTATATTCCAGTTCCATAGTCCGAGGGCTTTGAGTTTCGTTAATTTATTTAGATAAATATGGTATTGTGATGGTCCATGGTCTTCCCCCCCACACTGCCATGCACTCACGGAAGAATGCCAAGATTCAGTATCAGTACGCTTCAACCTGGTTTATTACAAAACCTCTCGGCTCTCCGTGGCATCAACAATCAACTGACCTGCCCCCTAACTCGCCAGGTCCCACGTCGCCTCTATAGGCAGGTGGGGGGTGTGCTAGCCACACGCAGTAGAGGGCAGCCTAGGCGGGGTCTGCCCGGTGACTAGCCTGCCGCCACCTAGCATAGTTCAGTATAACTGCGTAGGTGTGCGGCATAGTGTCTGCCACCACCGCATGGTAGTGGGGCTCATGTACAGCCTCCTACAGTATGATGCTCATTATAAACTACTTTACTTGAGAATGAAGGAAACTTCAATTTAAATGTCTAACTGAGGAGGTATTTGAAGTTTAAATATCCAATATACAAGTTAGCATGCTTGTCTAAACGGTGACACCATTGGCCTCAACGGTGACACTAACGGGTTCTATTGTTTTGATATAGGATGCCCTTCTATGCAGAAACAGACGCTTAATAAATGCACCGCTATCTAAGTTGGCTCAAATCTAACTAATTATTTTGGTTTCGAAAATGAAATCCTTGCTTTTTCTTGAAGATTTATACCACCTATTATGGATAAGTCGGAATACACTTGTTTTCACCATTAGGCTGTCGATAGAAAGCCACAGCCAACCCATTTACCGACCCAATGGATTTTTACCCTCCCATACCACATAGACATGGTATGAGTGCAACCCGTCTTTGATGACGCTGTAAGTTATACACAGCAGTGGAAATCCAAATTGGCAGAGGTGGTGGGCAGGGCATGGGGAATCGAACCACCAACCTTCAGAGTAGGAGTCCGACCTAGAAAAAAGTCAGACACTCTAACCACTCTGCCATACAGAGAAAACCACTTTAAATCAGACTATGTACAATTAAAGACATCCTAGGCATGTAGCCTGTCGTGGGTTCGAACTAGACAAACACTCAGGCTGTCCATTCTATTATAACCTCACCTGGTGATCAAGATTAAGCAACTAGGATAATGTGTGATTGTGCTACCATGGGTGCATAATACTGCACTAGTCTGCTCTGACCTCTCAGCCATGGAGAAACAGACACGGGTAGGCATGGATACGGTGCTAACATCAGGGAGCCTAGGTGATGTAATGATTAGCACACTGGCTCAGAATCTAAGACACGCTGCTTCGATTCCTGCTCTGGGCACAGTGTTTCCTATTTTCATCACTCTCTCGACAATTGTCTTAAGTTCAAATCCGGCATGATGTTACCTTAAATATTGCTAGCTCGCAATCCCCAAGCCTCGCACCCAGTCACTCCACCTGTGGTCTGCAGAGTTTTCCGAAAATAAAATGTCTTTGGGTGTAGTTGTGTTGTGTTTTGTTGTTGTTGTATTTTTTGTAGTTTCAATCGGAAGGAAAGGAAATGTTTAATAAAACAAAAGGAATTCCGAATATAACAATAACTACAACGAAAACCTTTTAGCTGGCACTCTGTTGGTTGGAGGCAAACGAGGTAAATCTTCAAATAATAGATGCATAAAATGTTGATCTGGTGGTCATTCATAATGGTTGGTTGATTGGTTGGTTGTTGGAGTTTTACGTCCTGACAACATCTCAGATCATATCAGCATCATTCATAATGATGAAAATAATGATAATTTGATAACGCAACAAGGAACTCATAGTGTGGACATTTTATTTACAATAAAATAAGTTCAAATGGACAATCATGCTAAGGTAATTAGTATATTATGAGTAGGTCAATCATCAAGTGTATGACAAAGTTCACATCGAGGTCAAGTAATGTAGTGAGTAAATAGGTCAATGTTATGATAGAGATAATGAGTAACGAGGTCAATCAGTTTAGGTTCAATCAAGGTCACAAGGTAGATAGGTGAAGGTTGTAATGAGTAATGAGGTCAATGTCTATATTCAATAAAGGTTAAGTGGTAATTAGGTGAAAGTTGTATTGAGGTCAGTCAATAGATAATGAGGTCAATTAATAGTGAGATAATCGTAGCGGTGGAGAGTGGGATAAGAGAGTTTGTGGTCAATTAGCTCAAGTTCTAATGAGGTTATAGTTCAGGGTCATTGGTCGGTTCATGGAGATTTGAACCACACGACCTGACACTCAAACCGTCGGCTGATTTTTTATTGTAGGGATGGCTGGGTGGTCGAAAAATGGGGGGCAGGTGTAGATGGTCTGGCGTCAGGGTGAGAACTGAGGGAGTTGGGGCGGCCCAACCGGATGGCGACTTGGGTTCGGGGAGTGCTCACCAGTTGGGGCGAGTGTGGTGGCGCCACCCGGTGTGGGGTGGTGGATTTAATTTGGGAAGAGTGTTGGGAGGTGCCAGGATAGTGTGCCAGGTGGCGTGGTGCGGTGCGGGAGGGGTCACTAGGTAGGGGGGGAGGGGGTTTGTTCCCTGTAGCGCCCAAATTACCCATGTTGCCGACCAACATGACCAATTTGATAACGCAACAAGGAACTCATAGTATGGACATTTTATTAACAATAAAATAAGTTCAAATGAAAAATCATGTTAAGTTAATTAGGATAATATGCTCCTCCTCCATTGTCGGCGACTGTCAGTTTTGTGCTCTTTGCATCTGGCGTCGCGTGAAACAGTACAAGACTTGTCACGGCTGTCCCAGCTGCAGCGTCTGCTTTTTGATGATCTTGCACCGTCATCGGATGAGCTAGTGCTCGGTGAACCCTTCCTGCGTTTGCCGGTCGTCTCGAGTGCCTCCATCCTGTCCATTATCTTTTTGGCGAACTGAGCTTGTTGCTCGAGTGAGTCAGTCATAGCTTGACGAAGTAAGGCGATCCCTCCCACATCAGGCGTTGTGTCGGCGTCCTCCTCAGCTGAACCATTCTTTTTGTTGGTTGCTTTTTTGGTGATCAACTATTTAGGCTGGGCACGCTGCTTGGTTGGCTTGACAGGCATGTCGGCATCTCGGGTGGTGCGCGCATGTGTTGACGTCCGTCGCGGCATTTTGGCGGGAATTGGAGACCAACCACGATGTTGCTCGAAAAAAAGGGGGGGGGGGGAGGTGGAGATGGTCCGGCGTCAGGGTGAGAAGTGAGGGAGTTGGGGCGGCCCAACCCGAAGGCGGGTTAGGTTTGGGGAGTGCTCACCAGTTGGGGCATTAATCTGATCTTAAGGCAAATAATGCTATTCAGATGATGTCATCATGATTATATTCTACAAATTTGGAATTCTGCATTCTGTATAACTTACAGTGTCATTGAACATCAGTTACTCTCATTCCATGTCCATGTGGTGTGGGAGGTTAAAAATCCCTTGGGTCGGTAAAAGTGTAAGCTCAGGCTTTCTATCGCCAAAACTGTATAATGGTGAAAACAAGACTATTCACACTTATCCATGATAGGCAGTAGAAGTCTTCAATAAAAAAAAGAAATAACAATTTTAAAAAGCAATTAATTCTAAATGATAGCCTACATAATGCTAACCTAATATTGACGCAAATAAAACTGATCTGATTCTGAAGGAAAAAATGCTAATCTGATGCTGAGGCGAGAAGAGGGAAACTCTGAAGATGAGTGGCTAAAGTGGTAAGACTCAACTGACTTAAGTGATTCAAAGGTGGGTTTAATGGGTGCAAACATCGCTGGAAAGCCTTCCGTCCTCTCTCAACTACTGCAGCTTATGTACAGTTTGGTGACAAGTTTATTTCCCATGGGGCGGTGTATGTGTTGTATGTGCAAGAGTCTATCTTACATAGCTTGTTTTCTGCGCCTCGCGATAATAATTTGTTCCATGAATAGAGCGGACACAAACTGCCTAAAATTTCAAACTTCTATCGTGAAATTAAGTGGGAGTAATTGAGCAAAGCGAACACAGCACATTATATATATTGGAATTTATTTATTTAATTTTAACTTTGCAGGTTCAATCGTCCTATGGAATATCATAGTGATGCTTGAGTCGCTTAACCCTCTTAACTGTAAACTGTCTGTTAGGGTGAGTGGGGTGGCAAAATATGTCTGGTAGCTAGTTGTTATTCTGGTGCCTGCGTCAAAGTGATTTGAAAGCGCAACTGTGGAGAGTTTTATTTGTTTGACATGAAATGCCACTAGGTGACATAAGAGAGATTAGTTTAGAAACAGATTATAGGTGGCGACATGGGCAGTGGCCATGGTTACTTGGACAGCAAATCTAGACTTAGTAACACTGCAAAACCCGCTAGGTGGCATAGGGTAAACAATGCTAAAGTTAGTACAATATTTGATTAATAGGTCGCACCACAGGTATGCATCCTTAGTTAAGAGAGGTGCGCCAAGTTTGTATCCTCAATTACCCATGTTGTTGGCAACATGAACAATGTGAGTGTACCTTCCAGAAACTGTAACAGGGAATAATATCTGACCAACCATTTTTTTTTAAAATAATGTTTATAATTTTATTCAGCGAATAATGTCTTTTGTCAGTGCCAGAGCACTGGTCTTCCGGCCGTTCATTACAATTTGTTGGTACATAAATGACAATATAAGTTGCAATAATAACCATGTGAAAATCCTGTTCGATAATAGAAGCATAATATAAATTGACTATCAGTTGTAATAGTAACTGCATACAATTCCAGTTGGTATTGCATGATTCTAGAATTGTCTTTAAACACTTCTTTCTTCCTTTGCTTTCTCTCTTCATTTTTCTAAAAGATATAGCATATCTCAAATACACATATTATATATATTATATTGTAAATATGCAAATCGGTGGATCCAATCACCAATACCAAATGTGAGAAACCTGCCCATTTTTTATTCCCATCCCAAGTGTTCTGTATTGTGTGGCCTAATGATGGGTTCGAAAGTCTGAGATTGCAGTGGGGACTTACATCAGATAGGGTTTATGTCAATTTATATGAAAATGTTAGATAATAAGTTTTGAAAGAAGGTGTACTAAGGGTGGGGTAGGGGTGGGTAGGGGATCAGCATGCAGGGCTGTGTAGTGCATTTGAGAACATTTATATATATAGGTATGTACAATGGTCAGGGCAAGGATGGTCTTTAGAATACCTACAACTGTGTAGGGGTCTGACAGGCCTGTTTTATTTTCATTAAGTTTTGAAATTCAAGGAGACTTGTGGACCATCTTGTCCTCACTGAAAGTTTATTCCATAATGTGCCACCTCTGTAAATCGGTGCTTTAGTCAGCTTGTTTGTTAGTGGCTTGGGTATTTTTAAAAGTGCTGGTACCTCCATGCAATAAGATTAACATTTCTGGCAACCACTATTGTGACGATGTAATTATTTAGGGACATAAATGAAAGGTTCATGCATGAAATCCGACGAGCGTCATCCACGCCAAAATGAAACATTGACTACCATATTTGAGTTGACGCTGTTTTCATTCCAATAATGCAATTTGTTTTTTCACTGAAGGTGAGAGGGACCCTATATAATGCCATACATACTCAGTATGAAATTGATAGGCTTTAAGTTGAAAGCGGAACAACCAATATTATTTTGCACAAAACAGTTCAAATGGATATGTCAGTTTTTGTATCTGAACCCTTGAAATGTTTAATAAATGAGACTGTTTAGAACAATCACGAATAGAATGTCGCATCGCTATATTGAGCACGATCTAGTGGCATGAATACAGTAGCTAGGAGCGGAAGGGAATGAATGCAGTCCTTTGATAGTCTGTTCAAAGCAGGACCAGCCATTAACTTTTCACTTTGGGGATCACGTGACGTGCTAAGCCGCCTGAGAACGCCACTTGGTATGTGTTGGAACGCTGGGAATGCATGACGGGAGAGAGGGAGAGGAAGAGAGGAGAGGATTCTCATTCCCAGGTGTTAGGCCCGCGAGCCATCCTTTTCATGGCCTTAAGGTCAAAGGTAATTCACCATATCACTTAAGCACCTCTGTGTGGCAACACTGCAATATTCTGTGTACCCTGCATATTATCCTATCGTTACTAATAACACATTTACAGATCTAGCCATTCGATGTTTTTAACAGGTATTCTTTACATGGCTACTCATGGATTTCATTTTTTAAATATTCCATTTTGCACTGATCTGTTCTTTTCAGGCCAGTTTAATAGGGTTTTGTGGACCATAAATAATGTTACTTAAATCGTATTGAATTGAATTAAATTCATCTCATCGGCATTCCCGTAATGGGGCAGTTTCATACTTGTGCATTTATATGAATTACTCTTAGTTAACTTTAGCTAGATAAGACGTGTATATACTTGATATATCTCTCTAAGAAATTTAGCTAGGTAAGACGTGTATATAATTGATGTATCTGTTTAAGAAATATCAAGATAAACTCAAGGTTTTGACAATTATTTGGTATGCATATATATATTATATGTTCTAGGATTTCAATGAACATTTATAAGAGAATCAACGTGATAAATAATGTAGCACTTTAATAGTATGTAACAACCTGTAACAAATATACGGAGTTTGGAAACAACAACCTGTAAACACCGATCCAATATTTGAGATAAACATTGAAGTCAAAACTTCAGAAAGTTCATTTTTTGTTCATGGCTCGATAACTATTTTATCACAGGAACAGTGGAATTAGTGAATATTAAAATTGCCTTCATGCAGAAATCTATTACTTTTATTAAATCTTTGGATTGACGTTTACAATGTGTTGTTCCAGAACTCTTCATATATATATATATATATATATATATATATATATATATATATATGTGATGTATAATGCATTATGCGAGTATAAATGCAAGGGTAACATGTACATCCTATATTTCCTCGTGCACATTGGTGGAGCGCCCCCCTCCCCTCCCAGCTGTCGGGTAATTGCCGGGCGGGCGCCCCTCCTCGCATCACACTCTGGAGGCAATTTTTATATATAAGAAATAATCCTCCAGTGCGACTGACACTGGTCAACATCAGGGGGAGGTGAGGTGGGTGAGACAGTGCCACCATTACAGTGTTGTATCTTACGGTATCTGTATAATTATATACTCGCATAATACTTTATACATCACAGACCTATGTAAATATATATATATATATATATATATATATATATGTATATATATAAACAAGTATGTACCATTCTATACATTATTCACAAGGTGAAAAAACAAAAGTGGTATAATGTGTTTGCAGTAAAATGAAAGGTTTGGTTCAGGTCCCTCCCTGGGCCATGTGCTTGATGTCAGAGTGAGATGATTGAATGTTCTCGGGGGCTCATGCCTGTCACTCTGTTGGTTGTGGGGTGGGTGGCTGGCCAGTTTATGAGAGGAGAGCGATCCTGCCCCCCCCCCCCCACCCCCGCAGGTTCAACTTCAGGAGAGAAGTGGTTGAGCTGGGGCTGAATTCAGCAGGATTGAACCCACGAGGTTATGTGGGCAATGAAGCACTAGGTGATCAGAGTTGTGAGTTTGAATCAATAGGTGGCGTGGGTGACGGCTACCATTGTGACTTTGCTCTGTCAAAAATTACCTATGTTATGGATAACAATGTTTTAGTCATTAAAGATTAATGCATCTACTCTGCGGACCAGAGGGGAGTTGTAGTGAGATGTAGTGAAGAGTTGAGAACAGGGGCCATATGTATGAGTCGGGGTTAGCGCGGCGAAGCTGGTTGTCGGTGGGATTACCGGGTTAGCGGCGAAAAGTCTGTATGTATGTGTCGGCGTTAGACAAATGCCCTTAGTTTAAAGGCGTCTACGCCAACCCCAACCCATATCAAATTTACCATCGGGGTTAGGGACCGATTAGGCGCAAATCTATTCAATGCTGTAATATTTAACAGAGTTACATACTCAAAACGTGAAATTTCATTAAATTAACCCTAAACTCGAACCCATATTAACACCGCTGCTAAATCGGCGGCGATATTAATAGTGTCGAATCGACGAATGTAAAGTAAACAAATCGCCGCTGTCCGCCACAGTGCTCGCCGGCAACAGGCTCAGCAATAGCGACTGGCTGGTGCCTGGCGGTGTTACATACCGATTATGCCCAAATCTATTCAATGCGATCATATTTAACAGAATTACATACGCAATAAGTGAAATTTAATCAAAGTAACCCTAAAATCGAACCGTTATTAACAATGCCGCCGCATTGGCAGTGATATTAATAGTATCAAATTGACGAATGTAAACTGAACAAATAGCATTGCTCGCCGGCAACAGGCTCACCACTAAGAAGGCTGGTTGTCCTGGCTGCCAATATTGTCAAATAGCAGTGCTCGCAGGGTACAGGCTCAGAGGGGCCCCCCAAGTTGCTAAATAACTAATATGTTAACTAACCCCACCATGCTTTGGACACATACATACCCTGTGACACATCTGGAACATCGGCATTAGATAACCCGGGACTCGCCTTTAACACCGGCCCCAGATGGACTCTTGCCGTTTAGACATATTTCTGTAATTGAGCAACAAGAGACCGGTTTATGTTATAGTGGCATTTATTATTTTTGTTTAGAACATTAAACAGTAGTGACATTTCAATTCAACAATCAGTAATGGCAATGAGAACAGATGCTTCGCCCCAGACCCTTATCTACTAGTTGGGTGGGATGGATGGCTCTGGAAACTTGTCTGCGTGTTGCTACATCTTGTCTGCTTAAAGGCTCTGTCACATATCACCAGATTGGGGAAACGGAAAGAAACCGAACAAAGTCCGTTGATATCCGGCAAAGTCCGGTTTGTGTCCGTTGCATATCCATTCCATATCCGTTGATATCCGTTGATATCCGTTGATATCCATTGATATCCGTTGATGTCCGTTGATATCCGTTGATGTCCGTTGATATCCTGCCCGATCCGTTGCAAGTTTTGAGCGTGCGCAACACTTGTAATGGATTGCGCCAGACTGACCTATGCGGTTATTATCCGTTACCATCCGTTACCCGTCCGTTCCCCGTACATTCCCCGTCCATTCCCCTCCATTCCTCGTCCGTTCCCGTCCGTTCCCGTCCGTTCCCGTCCGTTCCTGTCCGTTCCCGTCCATTCCCGTCCGTTCCCGTCCATTACCGTCCGTTCCCATCCATTAACTATCCAGTACACGTCCGTTACCCGTCCGTTACCCGTCCGTTACCTGTCTGTTACCTGTCCGTTACCCGTCCCTTACCCGTCCCTTACATAATCGATACATTTCAAGTCCGAATAACACCGGACTAGAATATTCTTTGTCCGGTTCTGTCCGCCATAGTGTGACAGGCACTTAAGGCACTGCGGTCGAACAATCTCTGTACAACATGAACAATTATTGATTTTTCGCTTTAATATATTCGTTTTATATATTTTTGGTCAAAGAGGTTTTATCATTTCTAGGTAATCGAGCCGATGGAATGGACACGGTTATTTACCATCATCGTACATGGATTAGTTATAATTTGTTCATTGATCTTAACCATCAAATCAACAACGGTGTTAATTTTGGGTATGTGTCTCATTTTCTATAAAAACATGTTTCTCATTTTCCAATCAACTTGGGTTATTTAGTGGAATTGTTCATGTTAATTAAAATTGGAGTTTGTGTTATCCATTTTCAAATATACAGGCATCTCACAAGAGCAAAATAACTGTGATAAATATTTAATGAATTCACCGATGGAATCTATAAGATTTGGATTTGTATGATGACCTTTTTTTTAATGTGATGCGTTCATCTGATTATGCAGCCTTAAAACTCATCTGAAAATTGATTCGAGGATCATGATCGAGTAAAGGATCCGTACATATTTGTAGATATGGAATTCAAGGCTATTTCACAGCTTTTCAAAACAGTATAGGAATTCAAGGCTATTTCCATTGGGCTTTGAGGAAAAAAACGACGACTGTGAATGGCGATTTTAGACAACTTCAGATCAGTGGGGACAGTTTAATGGAATCAAAGACTTTTTAAGACTAATTATCGCAAATAGTTTAATTTCACGGCTTTTCAAGGCCGTAAAATGGGGCAAATGAAGTTCAAGACTTGTCCAGACTGTCCCGGTCCCGTACGGACCCTGTGCGGGAGTAATTGTATTCAATACTGCCAGGCTTGCTTATACAGCTGGCCGATTTTTGCTGGTTAATAATGAATCATGACCTGCGGTGACCTGGTGTGACCTTGATATGGGTCATTTTGCTACTGGCCGGTGGCGGGCGACATTTTGCTATGTTTTTGTTCTAATTCAGTGTAGTGTACTTGGAATAAGACCTTAGCATCTAGGCGCCCGTCCTACCACACTCCACCATGCACCATTCAGGTTGATGACGTCATCCCTGAAGCTACGCCGCTATCCTTGAAGCTACACCGATACACAATCAGAGGGGATAGCCGAATGAGTTGAGCGTCCGTCTCCCGGTTTGGTAGATCCTGCGGGTTCAAAGCCTGGTCGAGTCAAAGCAATAACTTAAAAACGTATACCTGTCTCCAAGTAGCCAGACGCTCGGCATTATTAGGACAGGGCAAGGAGCAGTTGAATGAGGAAGACCAATCGTCCACGATTGAAATTTCCCCAGCTTAATCAACTATAATGTACACACAAAAATCCATGTTAGCTAGGCCCACTGATTTCACCTCATTTCATTCAGTGATGTCTCATGCAGGATTTGGTTGGTTGGTTGTCAGAGTTTTACGTCCTGGCAACATCTAAGGTCATATTAGGATGGGTACCGAAGTGTGACAGTGCTCACTCATGGCGACGTTATAGTGCTGCCCCACTGAGAGACCAGACCACCAGCACCATGACCTAATATCCCACTCAGTCACATTATCCTGACACCGAGCCAACACGTCCTTACCATATCCGAATAATGCCAAGCGCCTGGCTAGGAAGTGACAAGTGCAAATTGTGTATGTCATTGATTTCAAAACTTACATGGTATCCTTTGAAAATTTACAGATGAAATTGTAATTATATGCCAAAGTATTGTAGTAGTCCATACATGAGCGCCAACACTATGAGGTAGCTGCAGAGACTAAGAGTAAGTGCAGTTGATTAAGGAGAAGAATGTTCAATCATTGAAATTTGTCTTCCTCATTCCACTGCTTGGCTCGGGCTTTCTATCGACCAGCAGTGGAGAGGGGAAGACCAGTGGTCTGTGACTGGGATTTCCCCTGCTTGGGACAACTAATCTACCAACAAAAATAAAAGTGAGAGGCAAATAAGTGTTCACACTTCATGTCTACCATTCGCTATACAAAAAAGCTGGTGTACTGTATGAACCCAGACTACTGGATAGAATGTAGTATTATATTTGTACATCATCTGATGCACCATCTTCAATAGGAACTTGACATCATCTACGAAGCAATCTTCTAACTGCACCCACAAGTTGTCCGTTGCATCACTATGTATAATTGAGCAGCATTTACTACATTGGCATTTATTTTGTAGTTTGATTTTTGCTGCACAATTCAAAAGCCTTAATGTGTTACTGAGGCTAGAGATGCTTAACCCTTCCATCATGTGCCCATCTGTTAGTTTCTCGTTTGTCCGGGCACTCACTTTGAAGTAATCTGAAAACACAGCTGCGCAGAGTTTCATATGGTTGACAAGAGATGACGCTAGATGACATAGGAGACATAAGTTATAAATCAGTCTATATATGGTGACATATGCAGGCATCCACAGTTACTTGGATGGCGAGGCTAAGCTTAAGGTTACTGTCAGAGTCGCTAGGTGGCGTAAAGAATGGAACGTTAAAATAGTGCCCAGACTGATCAGATAGGTGGCGCTCAGGTTAGATATACTTAGTCACGATGGGTGTGTCAAGTGCGTGCCCATTACCCATATTTCAGACGACATAAGCGATTACTGTATATGTCACAATAGACACACACTGCGCGAGAGAAGACACATGGATGCGCGTCTATTCCAAGTTAAAGAATTTCATGGATTTGTTTTGCCTCTGATATAAAGTGGGATTGTCTTATTTTATGTGCATTCAGTTTCAATATGATCATACATTTTGATTTGTTTTTGTTGCGCCTGTGAAATAAAGTGAGGGTCTTATTGTATGTGCATTCAGTCTGAATATGATTGTAAATTTGTGCATGCTTTCAATCTTCAAATGAGGGGTGTGCTTCTATTGGGTAGTGAGCTTCTATTGGGATATATACGGAATTCCATATTACCAAACCAACAACTAAATGTATATGCTAACCATACTTCAGTAAATTAATGCAATCGGCAGTTGTAGGTAGCCATCACCACAGTCCACCCTCACCTACACATCAAACAGCTGCACACAGGCATTAAGAATTGATCATGATGACACTAATACATCTGAACGCTACAGATACATCCTACCCATTTAGACCAACCAAAATCACACATATATCCCTCAGCATGTTACTTAAACCTAGTGTAAAGTCGCCGGCTGGTGGTGTGGGTGGTGTGGACAAGCCAAAGGAAATCAATACAGGTAATGAAGGAAAGTAGGTGAAGAGTGAAAGTAGGAGAGTGAGACTCCTTCATTTATTACTTTATATAGGTTTTCTAGAATCCAAGATGGCAGTGGTCACATGGTTTGATCCACCAATCAGAGTACAATCTGCTGTATCCAAGGCCTTGTTATGCTGGCTACAGTGCCTTGTGGTGGCCAATGATCCATAAATAACACCATGGGGGGAGGGGGTATGTGAGGTGACTCTTCCAAAGAGTATGTCTAGGACACAATTTCTATACCTAATGAGTAATAGTTTACCAACTCCACATATCCCTCATATGCTTTTGGTTTTTATATATTACCTTTTATCATTATATAGACAGTTTGCAATTTATTATAGTAATTTCACATAGGTCCTCATGCATTATATCGGAAAATTGTACACTAGGCTATTACACACAGTGAATGGTTATATATATATTAGATACATCAGAACTATTTAACTAAAGTTTTGTAGTCCGATGAAGCATCACATTTTCAAAACGAGATCACTCATCCACATTTGATTTTCTATATCTAAGTTAGATACTGATGCAGTTATGAAGCATGTGATACTACATAGCAGGTAATATAAGTCAATGTAATATAACTGGTTACTCTTTAAACCTATGCTATCAGTTTTCGCATGTTCACCAAAATTAATGTGTCATGTTTCCACTTCACATATCTCAAAAGTCAGCCTGTGTAAATATAAGTGACTTCAAATTAAAGTTAGGTCGAGTATAACAATCAGTTTAATAAAAATTATATTTATCTCAGAAAAATGGCAGAAACTCAAACCCGTCAGATTATGCAACTTTAATTAAATTAGCAGTTTCCCTAAACACGGACTGTACCAGCATAACCCTGCATAGAAAACTACCCAATACACCAGCTATAGATAAATACATGCACACACTTGTAAAGACTAGGTCTCCATAAAGTAAAGTTGAATCCTTCCTCCAACTAATAGTTTTACCACTCGTCGTGGTCACCAGTATGTAAAGTGTACTGCTCAAATCTGTGGTTGTGTAGGCAGGCTATAGTGAAATCAATACAGGCAAAGAGAAAGGAAGAGTAGAAAGTGTGAAAAAAGAGAGAGAGCCAAGCCCTCTGGTTTATCATTTATATGGTACATGGATTCAGTGTAGAGTATCACCCCGCCCTATTCTCCCAATGAGAAACAAGCTGTCTTAGTTCTACCAATAGGGATCAGCATTCCTGGTCCACATGGTTACCAGTGATCTGCCCACCACCACCAAGCTGTGTGGCTCCCCTGGCCACCACCTGCCTTGAGCTTGAGTGCGGTGATCCTGACTAGCACATGGGGGGGGGGGGGGGGGGGGGGGGGGTTTAGGCTCTGAGTGCCCCTTAGACACAGTCCTACCAGCACCACTATGTCTATTTACCTCTCAAGCAAGCACCACCACCACCTACATATACACATACATGCATCTGGTCTGAGTGCCCCTTAGACACAGTCCTACCAGCACCACTATGTCTATTTACCTCTCAAGCAAGCACCACCACCACCTACATATACACATACATGCATCTGGTCACGTATACCCGATCAATAATAGAATGCATTAAATCGGAATATTGTACACACTGACTGATTGGTCCATACTAGACAAACCACAACAACTTAATTTCCTGAAGGTAATGATAATATGTTATTATGTATAAGTATAACACCCCTCTTTTAATTAAATAGTGTAAATGACTGAAATTAAATAAATTATATAATGTATTATATATATATATATATAAGTAACCGGACAGGAAGTTGTTCCAAGTGTGTATGGGTTTGGACAATAGATACGCGAATGCACCTTGCTACCTGTCTGCCAGCGCCAGTGGCGCCGCCGCCAGCAGGGTATACTCCAAGTCTGCGTCAGTTTGCGCCACTTCCCCACTGATTTGAACATGTTAGTTACAAAAAAGACCTCAGACCAATTTGTATTGTCGTTATATTTTCGCAGTAACACTTATATGGTTCATAATTCATCATGAATTACTGAAATCGTAATTATTACATAATCATCAGCATTTACACATTCAATATTGTGTGGAAGAAGTAGGGTATTTTATTATATGCGACGAAGGATGAACAGAGGCAGGAGTGGAGAAAAAATATTTTGTTCAGGATAAAATGGAGAACGATCAGAACAAGGCAATACAGGCAGAGGAACAATGACAAGGATAAGGTAAATAAATGTCAGTGTCAATGAGTATCATGACCAGCCAGGTATCGGCGAGGTAATCAGGGAGAGAGTCACTATGTTGAGAAGAGCCCCGAAGAGCCATCCACCAAAAGGGAGGAGAGGGCTCGAGGGGCGCCAGGGGAGCGAGGCGGGGGAGGTAGGCATACACCGCATCCGAGGTCCAGATCCCTTGGGCCATGATGTCCTCAACAGGGACTCCGGCCCGCTGGCATACCTGGGCGGTGCCATGGTGGAGGCTCTGCAGGGTTAAGGAGTCCGGGGCCGGCATCGAGATGGTGTGGAGGGCTGTGCAGAGGATCGATGTGAGAGTCCGAGGGTTGAGCGGCTGGCCCGAGGGCATGATGAACGCCGGGACATGGGGGATGGCCGGGACGAGGGCATAGGCCGTGGACCAGGCCATGACAGGGCAGAGCGCGGAGCTCAGGGAGGCTGGGACGAAGAGGGCGACGGCGGCCGAGGGCCCTGCGCAGGTCACGGCAGGCATCCTCCCCGAGGGTGAAGGAGGCGGCCCGGTAGCAGCTGCAAAGTGTGGTGAGGATGCGACCCATGAACTTCCTCGCGGGGAGGATGCAGCTACCCATGTGGTTAAGGTGGCCGAGGACACTCTGGAGCTTGCAGCGCCCGAGTGTGCGGTGCTCGACGAGGTCCTCACAGTAGGTGAGAAGGGCATCAACCTTCTCAGGGGTGACCTGGATCATCATGGCCTCGCTGTCGAGGGCGAAACCGAGCCAGGTGAGGCGGACTGCCGGGGGGTGGCACTTCCCCGGGGCGACGTTTAGCCCGATGGCAGCCACCAGGTCGATGAAGGAGTTGAATGCCTGGTGGGTCCTCAGGTAGGTCCTCTTGCAGCCTATGTAGTCATCGACATACACCAGGGTATGAAAGTCCTCACGCCGGAGGACCCAGGCACAGGCTGTGGTGACCCAGACACAGGCCACCCCCGAGGACCGACAGCCGAAGGGAAGGGTGAGGTCCACGCCATCACCATCACCGTCATCATCACCAGCACCAGCCCAACTACTACCACTACCACCCTCACCACAACCACCACTACCACTACCACCCTAACCATCACCACTACCATCATCACCACTGCCACCACCACTAC
Organism: Branchipolynoe longqiensis; assembly: GCA_030323885.1. Lineage (NCBI taxonomy): Eukaryota > Metazoa > Annelida > Polychaeta > Phyllodocida > Polynoidae > Branchipolynoe > Branchipolynoe longqiensis. The sequence continues at coordinate 35,532,770 of CM059199.1, read as the reverse complement.
CACGACCACCCTAACCACATTCACCATCACCTGCACCATCATCATCACCACCACCACCCCAACCACTACCACTGCCACCCTCACAACCACCACCACTAGCACTGCCACCTTTACCACCACCATCATCACCACCACCACCACTGCCACCACTACCACTACCATCCTCACCACCATCACCACCATCTCCACCACTGCCACCACAATCATCTCCACCACCACCCCTTCACTACCACCCATATCACCACCAACACCACCAACATCACCAGGACACCTATCACTACCATCAGCACGACCACCACTACCACCACAATCACCGCCCCAACCACTACATCCACCCCCACCACTACAAGTAGCACTAACACAAGATACAACCATATCCACCACCACATGCGCCACCACCATATCCACCACCACTCCATTAACCACCACCAAGCCTACCACCACCCTCACCATCACCCCAACCCTCACCATAACCCTCACCACCAACCCCACAACTATCACTACCACCCTCACCACCACCACCACTACCGCCACCACCATTACCACCATCAACCCCCACCACCACTATAACCAACACCACCATGCGATACCACCACATGCACCACCACCACATCCGCCACCACCACATCCACCACCACCACTACATCCATCACCACCAAAACTACCACCACCCTCACCATCACCCTCACCCTCACCACCCCCTTCACCACCACCACCACCCAACGCACTGTCAGAAATTCCCTACCTAAGCGCATGCAACACAACGTGGTCATCGTTCCAAGCAATGCTCTCTGAACATTAAGCTATTGCAGCGAAAGGGCTGATTGGCCTACTTATGCTGGCCCCCTGGCGGAGGGTGGCTCAGTGATTAGGGGACTGAGCACATCTAACACCAGCGTCTCCAGAAGGCCCTGCAGGCACCCACAGAAAGCACGTTAATTACACTTCAGTAGGCTTAGCCCCCAAAGTGGCGCCACCTGTACATGCGACATCACCCACTGTCTCCTACTTGGAGTCCGACCTGATGCACTAGCCGAATCGGTTCGAATTTTGGCCTCAGTGCGGGCGGTCGGGAGTTTGATTCCCAGCCGAGTCAAACTGACTTATGAAATTGATAATTGTTGTTACCAAGCCTGGCGATCGGCATTAATAGGATTAGGACAAGGACTGGTTGGCTCAGTATCAGGATAATGTGACTGTGTGGGATATCGGGTCATGGTGCAGATGCCCACAGAAAGTGCTTTAATTACATGTTAGGAGACAGGGCCCTAAATTGGTGCCACCTGCCCATGCACCGACAGCCCTTGCCTCTTACTTGGAACGCGGACCAGATGTGCCGGCCGAAATGGTTAGAGTGCAGCCTTCCTGTGTGGACGGAGAGGAGTTTGATTCCCAGCCGAGTCAAGCTGACTTATGAAATTGATAATTGTTGTTACCTAGCCTGGCGATCGGCATTAATAGGATTAGGACAATGACTGGTTGGCTCAGTATCAGGATAATGTGACTGCATGGAATATTGGGTCATGGTGCAGATGCCCACTGAAAATACTTTAATTACATGTCAGTAGGCAGGGCCCTGAACTGGCATCACCTAAACATCCGCCAACACTCCTTGTCTCGTACCTAGAATGCTGACCAGAAGTAGTGACTGAATCAGTTAGAGCACAAGTTTCCCATTTGTACGGTCCCAGCCGAGTCAAACCAATAACTTACACAATTGATACTTTTCGCTACCTAGCCTGGCACTCAGCATTAATAGGATAAGGACAAGGACTGGTTAGCTCAGTATCAGGATAATGTGACTGTGTGGGATATCGGGTCATGGTGTAGCGGCCCCAAAGTGATACCACCTTATTGACTGAGAGTGCCTATTTGTCCTATTGATTCCACCCTATTGATCTTATTGATTGACCCGTTCCCCCTATTGTACGACCTACCTGTTGTCCCATTGTGACCTGATTGATTCTCTTATTGCCCTATTGTTCCTATTGTTTGTAATGCTCTGATTGATTCAGTCCTGTCCTCACACCATTGTTGACCTATTACCTACCTCATCCTCCTCTTCCTCCCCTTCAGTCTAATAAAATTCAATACTATAGCTCCATCTCATGTCCTGAATTACATTGTCTTTAAACTATATCCACATTTTAAAAATCTCAAAAATTTGATTGCTCTAATTAGCATACCCATTCTATAGTTAAGTGCAAACTGCTGAGAGTGAGCGCTAAATGGTGGTTAACAATCTACACAGATTTGTAGAGAAAGAATTTGTCTATGTAAAATTTAGTGAAATCATGTTTTATGATCATTCCAAAGTTTTGAAACGTCAATTTTTCAAATTTTCCCGACCTGAAGTCGGCCATAATGGATACAAAATTAAAGCAAGTGGGAAAGTAGTTATGTTTAGCTCTGATGCACTCACTCGCAGCAGACAACGTTCAAAGAGGGGTAGTGTGCTTTTTTGTTTGCTTTTTTTTTTATTGAGGCTGTATTTATACTGTCCATAGCATGTAAGCCCGGGTATCCAGGCTTGTTTTCAATGCTGGCCAGCTGTAGTGTTGGTGTTGTCTTACCAAGCAGTAGCTGCTGATAAGTTATTTGATTGTCTGCATTTCAGTAGCAGATAGATCTGTTGGTACGTTTAGTAGCCTATGTTAGTTTTTTTGTTGGGCCCTCTTGTCTTTGAATTTTTGTTCTATTCTTATTACTATGTTAGTTGTTTTCTTAGGGTTCTATGTTAGTGTTTTGGGGTTTTCTGGGCAGAGTTTTCCCGCTTTTTTCTACTTAATTCTATACTAGCCTATTTTATTTACATGTCCATAGGCCTGTACGTAATAGGTGGTTGAGTTATGTTTGTTTGAATTTGATTTGATTTATATTGTCGTTGGATATGTTATCTGGCTTTTATTGTGCTGAGAGCAAGCCTCCTATTTTTCCCAATGGCCAGTCAGAATCAGCAACCAGTGCTATGTTTGGAGTACCTACAGTTATATAAGACATTATTTAAGTTGTTATGCAGGTAACTGATAAGGCTCACAGTGTCTTTGTTTCACTCCAAGCAATGCCTAAGTCCATATCAGAACGGGTACCAGCTTGTGACTGAGCATCCATGCTACCTTTATAGCTATGCCCCACTGCAGTGCCAGGCTATCCGACTCAGTCATCTTATTCTGATACTGAAGAAGCCAGTCCATGTCCTATCCTTGTAATGCCGGTTTCCAGGCTTGGTGGCGACAAGTATAAATGTGTGTAAGTCATTGGTTGTTCGCGACCTGGAGTATAGCACTAGATCTCCTAAATGGGAAGCCGATTCTTTGACCGATTCGGTCATTGCCTCCAGATGGCATGCAATAATCGGGATGGCCAGGTGAGTAGCTGACGGGCGTTCCGGGGTAGGAGGGAGCGGGTAGGAGGGGGCTGGGAGTTGAAAGGGGGGGGGCTTGAAGGGGGGGGGGGGGTGGCGGTGAGAGGAGATAGGCAAATTGAGGGGGCGTCCACATTACTACACATGCCGAGTCAGGCATATTCTGTGGTTGGGAATGAATAATGTAGTAGTCTTCGCTGACCTCTCAGGCAAGTAACCACATAGACGGGTAGGTGTGGGTAGTGTGGTGATATCAGGGAGCCGAGGTGGTGTAATGGTTAGCACACTGGCCCGGACTGCAAAGAGATGTGGGTTTGAGTCCTGCTCTAGGCGCAATATTTCCCATTTTCATCACCCCATGACACTGGTTGCTGTGACCATGATCCTGTACAAGATATCACTGTATGGTTGTTGAACCCACCCTGTGTATGTATGTGTTAGTGCATTGCCTGTATATATGTAATTGTAAGCATTTAAAGACTTACAATTCCAGGGGGACGAGTGTAGTAGTCTGCACTGACCTCTCAGGCAAGTAACCACATAAACAAGTAGGCATTGGTAGTGTGGTGATATCCGGGAGCCTAGGTGGTCTAATGGCTAGCACACTGGCCAGGAATGCCAAGAGATGTGGGTTCGAGTCCCGCTCTAGGCGGAATATTTCCCATTTTCATCACACCCATGATGCTGGCGCCGTGGCCAGGATCCTGTAAAGCTATGCACTGTATAGGTGTTGAACCTACCTTGTGTATACATGTGTTAGTGCATTGCCTGTATGTATGTAAGCATTAAAAGACTTACAATTCCAGGGGGATGCGCTGACCTAACAGGCAAGTAACCACGTAGACAGGTAGGCGCGGGTAGTGTGGTGATATCAGGAAGCCTAGGTGGTGTAATGGCTAGCACACTGGCCAGGAATGCAAAGAGATGTGGGTTCGAGTCCCGCTCTAGGTGCAATATTTCCCATTTTCATCACCCCCATGACAATAACAAGAAACCCATGTTAGTTTTAAGGTAGTTTGTTCGTTGTTGTCGTTTTTCATCCTGTCAATGTCTAAGATCATATCAGAATGGGTACCAATTTGTGGCAGCATACACTCATGTTGACTTTATAATGCTGCCTCATTGGGAGACCAGGCCACCAGCACCATTTCCTGATATTCCACACAGTCAATCCTGATATGGTGCTAACCAGTTCTTGTCCTATCCTATTAATGCGAAGCGCAGGTTGCTGGCTTTTGCAAGTTACCAGCGGCACTCTCTCGGGGAGCAACAAATATAAATTGTATAAGCCATCGATTTAAGGTAGGTGAGGTGAGGACCCTAGGGTGCCTTTATGTGTGCCATTGTCCAGAGTCAACCCATGATGACTCTGGAACATTTCCATAATATGTGTGTGATTGTCACTTTAATCTATTGAATTTGATTAATGTATGTGATGGTCTCTGTGATATATGCGTAATAGACGTCCAGACACATGGGTAATATATGTTAATGAGATGCATGATGTTCTAGACAGTGAGTGAAACAAAGGAGTATGTAAATGAGATGACGTCATGGAAAGTTTAGCCGGCGGTTCAGTGGGCCCTGGACGGGAATAAACCATTCAGTATCCAGGAGTCAAAGTGTTCGGACGTTGTACTTTCACAGTCTCCTTCACCTGCGTGTACGAATGCCTGCATTTCTTGAATATGTAGTGGTCTGCACTGACCTCTCAGGCAAGTAACCACATAGACAGGTAGGCGTGGGGAGTGTGTTGATATCAGGGAGCCTAGGTGGTGTAATGGTTAGCACACTGGCCCGGAATGCAAAGAGATGTGGGTTCGAGTCCCGCTCTAGGCGCAATATTTCCCATTTTCATCACCCCCATGACACTGGTTGCCGTGATCAGGATCCTGTACAAGCTTTGCGCTGTATGGTTGTTGAACCTACCCTGTGTATTTACGTGTTAGTGCATTGCCTGTATGTATGTAATTGTAAGCATTACAAGACTTACAATTCCAGGGGGACGAGTGTAGTGGTCTGCACTGACCTCTCAGGCAAGTAACCACATAGACAGGTAGGCGTGGGGAGTGTGTTGATATTAGGGAGCCTAGGTGGTGTAATGGTTAGCACACTGGCCCGGAATGCAAAGAGATGTGGGTTCGAGTCCCGCTCTAGGCGCAATATTTCCCATTTTCATCACCCCCATGACAAATATATATACACCACCCAAAATATGTTTAGAAACATTGAACTCTCTGAAGATTATATTTAATCTCAGCGCCTGACATGGTGGTGGTAGGCACCAACGCCGAAGGTTGAATTGTATGTGTGGATGGATAACCAGACTAGTGACATGCACTACCCAGGTTTATAAACCGATTAACCCAGGAGGAGTTCCATTGTACAGTCATATGTTCTACACCAAAGCACTCGGATTTCTGTTGCCATTTTTGTTTTCATTTGAATCAGTATTTTAAAAGTATGGCAATGGAGAGGGGTTAACATTCAATTGAGTCAAAAGGTGTATACCTTAAATAATGTTTTCACCGATTACAGGAGTTTCAGATTTTACCAGAAATACCAGATGAGGTGGCCTAATCGGTAGAGCACAGGCCTTCCATGCGGAAGATTGGGAGTTCTATATCCGGTTGAGTGAAATCAATGACTTACAAAATTGATATTTGTCGCATCCTTGCCGGGTGTTATGGCAAAGACTGGTTTAATCAGTGTCAGGATAATATAACTGAGTAAGATATTGAGTAATGGTGTTGGTAGCCAGATTTCCCATTGGGGCAGCACTATAAAGTCAGCACAAGTGTGCACTGTCACAAGTCGGTACACATCCTCATATGACCTTAGATGTTGCCCGGATATAAAATTCCAACAACCAACCAAGTGCCGAAACTAAGTTTGTCCATCCTGAACAGTGCCAGAATGTGTCGACAACAGGACTTTGAGCCTTTATTATGTATACCCACATATTGGATTAGGGATCTCCAAACATAACGTTTGGATTGGATGGCCGAATGAGTTGAGCTTCCATCTCCCGTTTTGGTAGGTTGTGGGATTTGAGCCCACAGGTTCGAACCCTGGTCGAGTCAAACCAATGACTTAAAGATTGATACTTTTCACTTTATAGCCAGCCACTCTGCATTATTAGGATAGGGCAAGGAGCAGTGGAATGAGGAAGACCAATCGTCCTTGATTGAAATTTCCCCTGCTTACTCAACTATCAAACCAAAAAAACAAAAAACGTAGCACTGAAAACATTGTCACAATGAGATGAGGTCACGACCTTATTCAGGAAATTCTCTGCATGTGTGTCTTGTACTAAGCGACCCAGATGGACTGACACATAGTGACAGAGATAATTGAATATAGGTGGCGCCAGGGGAGCGCAGGCGGCCACCTGTGGGGAATATAATAATCAGGAACTCCTCGGAGTACCTGCATTATTTATACTATCATAATCAAGTTTATACTACATATATAGTAAGACATGTGGGACCGGTGGGATATAGGTGGTAGATAGAAGGCCGGACTGCAACTAAATTAGAGGGAAGGAACATGGGTAGACTACATATAGCGCTCTGGGATCGCAACTCACACAGCACGGTGTATGCCATGCATCCAGATATGTAAGGAATGTCACTCTAGGGTTATGCGTCTACTTATTTTGTTGTAGCTTCATCAATGTTAAACCACAGTCACACCACAGCTTGCAACCACTTTGCGACCACCTTAGACCAAAGAACCCACACTCATCCGTGACGTCCTTACTACTAAATCAATGGTTGCCGCTGTCTGGGTGTCACTAGTGAGTGTGGTGTGGCATACTCAGACGTGTCCCGTGCTCAGCCGTGTCCATTGCTTCTGCGCATGCGTCAGAATCTAATAAGCATGGCCGTAATCGATTAACACGACCCGGGTGACTCGGGTCATCCGAGTTGTCAGAATTTCAAATAGAACATGGCGAGTGGAGTCACCAAATACAAGTGCCGTGTGCAAAAAAAGAATAACTTAGATTAATGAAATGGAAATATAGCTAAACTAGGCCATCATGAAATACTTTAAATCCTATTTTGCTGTAGTTTTATCGGTTATTTTAAAAAAAAGAAAAAATTGTCCACCCGAGCGCGGAGAAGCGTATTCGATTATTCGACCCGAGTTTGTAGGATGTGCGCATGCACCAATAAGTGGCTCGGGTGACCTGAGTTGATGCGAAATATGCGCATGCGCAGAAGCAACTGTACACAGCTGAGCACGGGACACGTCTGAGTACGCCACACCGGGTTCTTTGGTCTAAGCTGGTCGCCAAGTGGTTGTAAGCTGTAGTGTGACTGGGGTATTATGAACCCTAGTCCCGAACAGATGGAAGGACCAAATGGGTTGAGCACTCGCTTCCTACATTGCTGGCTCTTGGTTAGATGCTGGGTGAGTCAAAGCGAGGACTTAATAAAAATACACTTGTCGCTACATAGCCTGGCGCTTGGCATTACTAAAATATGTCAATGAAGCTGTTGAATGAGGAAGAACTGGTTGTTGGGGATTGAAATTGCCCCAACTTAATGTTGTAGTGGCTGATAGTTCTTAATTGTTGCTATATTATTTTAGAAAACTATGTGATGTGTGTCATCATAATATACTTCACTTTAGCTTCGACGTACCTTTTATTAGTAATGGTCAGTTTTGGAGATATTTGGAGTGGACTTGTACAAAATTAAAAAATGTCATTCCAAATCGAGGCTGTCAGTATGTTGAGATTAGGGTAAATAATGTGTCCTATTAGAATGGTTATTGAGATAATGACTGCATTGTCAGCTTTTGAATATGAAGTGTCAGGTGCGACATGGGGGGGGGGGGGGTTCCTACAGGTTTCGATGACGATAATTCCGTCAGCATTATTTATCAAATAAAGGAAAGTATCTGCACCGTCAGATCTCTTAAAGAACAGCGTGTGTATGTGTGTGTGTGTGAGTGTATGTACGTGTGTGCGTGTGTGTGCATGTGTGCGCATGTGTGTGCATGTGCGTGTGTGTATGTGTGTATGTATGTGTGCATGTGTGTGTGCCTGTATGTGTGGCATATGTGTGTGTGTCTGCATGTGTGCATGTGTGTGCATGTATGTGTGTATGTGTGTATGTGTGCATGTGTGCATGTGTGCATGTGTGTGCACGTGTGTGTGCATGTATATGTGTGTATGTGCGTGTGTCTGTATGTGTGTGCATGTGTGTCCGGGAGTGTATGCGGGTGTGTGTGCATGTGTGCATGTGTATGCGTGGATGTGTGTGTGTGTGCGTCTGCGCGTGTGCATGTGTGTGGCTGCGAAAGGGGGATGTGTGTGGTAGTTGGAATCCTCAAAAAGTTACAACTTGTAACGATGTAGTAAGATGATAGTCCATTTGGTTATGCCACCTTTGAAAACTAAAGCTTACAAAGTCTATATATTTATGTAACGTTCTAAGTTAACATGTGAATTCATACCAAACTAAACTCAGCTGACATGCATAATGGATTAGGAAACGTAACTATAGTATAGTACATAATAGAAAGGGGGTCTCCCATTTCTCTAGATAGTTGGCTCCTAGCTTATTGATATTTTAAATATGTAGTTTTTGCGGGACATTAGTTGATTAAGCAGAGGAAATTTAAACCATGAGGAATTGGTTTTTCCTCATTCCACTGCTCCTTGCTGCATCCTAGTAATGCCGAGTGCCAGGCTAGGTAGCGACAATACTGAAGACCAGACGTGGTGGACTACTCAGTTAGATATCAGGCTTCCGGTGAGGAGTGTCAGGAGTTCGAATCTCAGTCGAGTCAAACAAATGACGTAGAAACTTAATGCTTGTCACTGTCTACCTTTGCACTGGGCATTACTAGGATAGGGCAAGGACTGATTAGCTCACTATCAGGATAATGTGACTGAGTGGGAAATCAGGTCATTGTGCAGGCGGAGTGGTCTCCCAGTCGCCATGATTGCGAACTGTCACAACTCGTTTCCCGTCCAGATATGATCCTACATGTTGCTAGGACGTAACACAACAACAAACGAACAAGCCTCAAATGTTCTAAAGCATGACGATTATCGAGATTTTATTATTCATATCTAACAAAGATAGGTGAATTTATTAAGCATTTGTTTTTGCAGGAATTGCATGAACGCATTGACGTCAATCAACCGATTGGAAATTGACTGCGTCGCAGGTTATGACAGTCGGTCGTCATTAATCATGGACTCAAAATGGATGGTTGTTTGTTTTTGGGGAGTTCTCAGTCGCGTTGGCGCGCTGAAGGCTGCAAATCTGCAGGACTGAATGGGCACCGCTGAATGCGGTCCCATGTGGCTGGGAGTTGGCTTTCCATGGGTAGTGTTCAGAGAAATCGGGAGGGGGGAGGGGGTGGGGGGGTAGGAGGGGAAAAGGCAGCCTAAGAGCCCAGCCCCCAAGTCCTCTGGGAATGGAGAGCATCAACAGTATGAGATGTAGGCAAATGTAGCAGCTTTAAAGCTGCATAGTCCAATGAAGCATCAAATTTTCCAAAACCAAAACGCTCACCTCGATTTGATTCTACATAAGTAACTTAAATACTGTCACACTTATTAAGAATTTGTTGCCAGAAAGAAGGGTGCGCTTGGTCCATTTACTAGAACTTGTTATTGCATAAGCACATGGTGTCAGAGTTTTGGCGTGCTTGCCGCAATTAATATAACTGTCACTTCAAATATATCCAAAGTTAGCCATTTCAATTAAATGTTATTTCAACCTAAAGTAAACTAGCTTATAATTATCAATGTATTGGTTTTTTTTATTGAAAATGTCAGCGATTGAACACCATCAAGCTTTGAAACTTTAATCTCGAAGTTGTTTGCAAGACCAGTAATTGACTGAAATTTCAAAAGCTGCAATGATTGAATGAGAGTTTCATATTTTCCCATATTTTGTTCAACATATTTCAACTTAATTGCTGTTGCACTCATTAAGCATGTGTTTTTTCATAGAGGGGGTCCTGTGTCGATTTAATAGAACCTGTTATGGCTGAAAACTACGGTGTCCAGCATTCTGACATGCATGCTTACATTAATTCTGGATGTTTTCCCTTCAATTATTATAGTCTACATCACGGTTCCGACTGCGCATGCACTGAAAATGGCATTGGGAGCAAAGCAAAGGCGTACGCCCATTGAGTTTGCTGATACACGTAGGGCAAACCTGGCATTTTATTCAAAATAACTAGAAATACATAACAAGTTGGCATAAACATGGACTGATGGATGCAATATAATAATATAATGAATATGTTTAAGACACAACTCTCCATAAAAAAGCATAGAATATAAATAAAAACATGAATAAAATAAATAAAACTGACTCTGGCTATGGCTCTAAGACTAGTCTGAGTGCCTAGATTTGTCTAAATCTAAATGCACATGGCATAAGATGTGCTGTTCATATTGATGTAAATGCAATGCTGGATAAAATAATATCTTAATTTATTATATATATTTTTTAGTTGGTATTCTATGTTTCAAACAAGAGCTGAGATGAGCTGAAACTAGCACATTTCATAGCTGCACCCAGTGTACTACTAGCATGTGCCATGTGCTTCTCGCAAAACCCTGTCACACTAATCCAAAATTATACTGAAAATGTAGTTTAATTCTCAGTTATTCCACTTGTAATATGATGACCATGAAACAATGAACACACAAATAGAAAGATAAACAAATAAATTGTTGATGGCTGTTATCTTAATTTGTGGATTGCCATTTACGGGGTTGTGCGCCTAAACTTTTCACATATTGAATTGTAAATCCTAAATCAACAACTAAAATCATGCCCATAAATGTAAAATGGTGTACTATACCTCACGTATATTATTTTTGTATTGTGTACACTTTAATGTCAGAATTTACATCACACTTTACTTTACAATATAAACCATGTAAAATAGCGTGGGCAAATACCTATACACCTTCAACCCTTACAATCAGAAAATCAGTGATACAGCACTGACAAATTATATATATGAAAAAAATGAATTGACCAAAAATGAATTTATTAAGTTGGTCGTTATAATATATTTTGCAGTATTTTGAAGGAGCTTTCATCTTAAATGGCTAACTTTAGAAATATTTAAACTGGAATCACGTCTATTTTATTTTGAATGAGGCTATTCGCAGAACTGCGCTGCTCTGCGAATTAGTGCAAGAATGATTCTTCCTCTCATGCTAAGCCATCAATGTCATCAGCAAAGCGGAGGTTGTTGATTGTTCTATCTCCAATGTTGACAGTGCCTTCATGATGTTCTAAGGCATTTGGCATGATCCTTTCCAGAAATATGTTGAAGAGGGTGGATGAGAGTAGAAATTCCTATCATACTTGACACGAGCTGAGGTGGGAAGGGAAATGACACGCTATAATCAGCTACAGTAGGTTGGGATTAGCACAGCGCCAGTCCCGAATAGCGGACGCTGCTGGAACTACCAAGAAAACTATCAAGTTACTAAATAAAAAATATACTAGTGAAAATAATTATTTTATATCAACAAAAATATATTTCTTTTTTAAGTATGTACTTTGAAGTAGAATTGGTGAGTATTCTGTTTTAGTTTGACTGCCTCTTGCCTTATCCAGTTAATCCGGAGCTCCAGGATAGTTATCCAGAAATATACATTTGAGAATCATTGATTTGACATAACTGGACTCTCCAATTCATGACATGCGGGCAGAAAACGAGATTTGAACTCATCCAACTATTAATACCGGTCGAACTTAGTGTGATGCTATTGATAAATATAGCACATGATGCAGGAACACAAGCACTTGGTTCGATCGAAGGGGACTCTGTAGCCTGCTCTCGAATAAGGACCTCCACTCAATCTTTACAGAAGTAAAGTAGGAATGTCTGAATCTGATTATTTTGATCTGGCGTATTATTGAATTAATGTTGCATAGTCCGATGATTTTGAGTTCTCTGCCATTTTCTGAGATATGGTGGCATGTATCCTTGTTGGCAGAGCTACTGGTTGTAGATTAGAGTCAGTTTGATGTACGAGGCTCCCAGACGCTCAACCAAAGATTGATGCTAGCGTTCTGTGAGCTGAGGTGGCAGCCTTTGTATATAGGCAGATACTGCATCTGAAGTTGGTTGCTGAGGTGTTTTATGTCATCAAGGGTGATCTGCGAGCTGAGGTGGCAGCCTTTGTATATAGGCGGATACCGCATCTGAAGTTGGTTGCTGAGGTGTTTTATGTCATTCATCATGGGTGACCCGAGTTGGCATGGGTTTGTGCACTGCCCTTTCGAAGGATCTGCAGAGTGATGGCACCTGGTGCCGGGTGGCCCACCGCAGACAGGGCAAGTCATAGCGCATCGAGCAGGGCTCGGGGTTGGAGGGGAAGGCCATCCATCGTTATGAAGACCGATACATCAAGATGTAGCTATGTCCTGGACACGTATGAAGCCATTCCTCGATGATAAGGCCCAGTTTCGTGAGAGTTATGTCCTTAGCCATGAGTGTGTCAATAGGTTAAGTTGATCCTCCGAGTGAGAGAAACCAGGTTTGGGTTCCGCTTATACAGTTCATGACCAGGGATGGGGAATTGTGGTCATGGAGATGTAAGATTCACAATGATAGAATTTCAAGGCTTACATAGCTTAACCAAATTGTGTGGCTAGAGTTCTGGGAGCCGAGGAAATTGAATGTTGTGACGAAGGATCCAGTAATATAGGTGTTGAAGGAACCGCAGCCGATGTTGAAGTGTGCTTAAAGGCTGGCTAGTCCGTTATTTAAATACGCCAAGCGTCCCACCGTTTAGACGGCGGTGAGACAATCTATCAGTAGAAATGCTTCTTTGTATCGAAAGGAAGACGTCGTTCGTGCATATTCAATTCCCCATGTTCTCGTAAAATGTACCATATATCTTATGTAGGTTTAAAGTAACTCTCATTTTAAATGGCTAACGAGATATTTAAAGTGGAAACATATCAAAGTAATTCTGTCAAGCAGGTCAAAACACTTGACACCATAGGCTTCTCCAGTAAAAGGTTCTATTGAATTTACTCGGTATTCCCTTCTATATGGTGACAAATGAATGCAATACTAATTAGAAAATTGGGTAATTATGTGGCGGATTTAACCAAGAATGAAACGTGACAGTGTACATGAAGGAGTTAATTAATTATACCACACTAGATATTGCTTTTATTATTAGGTGACCCATTTACCAAATTAGGAAACATGACTGTAACAGTCAATGAGTTAATTATTTATACAGCAATACATAATAATACTAATAATAATAATAGGAAAAGAGTAAGGTTAGAATTGCACGGTACGATGGTTTTTTTAATTGTTGTCATTTTCTAAGATAAATATAATAGTTTGATAGTTACTATCTACCTTACTTGAGTTCAAAGTTACGTTGCTTTAAAACGACTAACGTAGGATAGATTTGAAGTATGAATATGCCAAATTAACTTGGTATGCTTGGCACCACTACCTAAGGTGGACATAGGTGTAAATCTAGGCAAGTATCTTCCTTTGAAAATGTGATGTTTTGATCTAACTATGCAACTCTAAATAGCGAAAGAAGTGGCACTTGGCCCAACATCATAACTAAGCTGGGTATACAAGATCTATTGTAAGTTTGAAATCGAGTAGCAGACTGACTTAGGCCTGCCCGTTCCGCGGCGTTGCCGGGGCAACAGGGGCAAATCGAGGCAAGTCAGCGATTGGACATAATAACATAGTGTAGATGGTAGATTAATAATAGTAATAATAATAAGGAATATATACACCGCCTACTTATATACGCATAATTAATTATACATCCTATAACATTTAATAACCCACATCGATGTCAGTCATGGGCTGCATTCAGGGTCCGTCTCGGACGCGCCGCGGAGACATCTCTGCGATGCTTTTTGGCCTAATACCGTTCAGAGTTCGTCTCGGCGACGTCTCAGAGACGGCTCTCTTTTCAGACTGGAGATGAAAAGAGTCTCGAAAATGGCCCCCGCATTCAGTGCGTTCAGCCAACCACAGCACAGCTTTACTATTGCAAATGGCTGCCGCCTAAGGGGGCGGCCATTTTCAAGGCGACAAACTGCTTGTGCAGTTCAGACTAGCGTGACGTCAGTGCCATCTCTGAGGCGCCTCCGAGACGGACCCTGAACACGGCCATGGCCTCTGATAAAACCAGTAATGAGATAAATTATAAGGTTCCATTGATTTGCTGGCGTTCAATGAATAGCTCGTCATGCTTGAGTAGAGAAATTTGATTAGACCACAAATACAATGGGTTAGCCTGCGGAAGAATGTTCTCTGAGATAGTTTGTTAGCGATCACAAGCTCAAGTCTGGCAGAGGCGGTGACTGATACTTGCATTGTACTACCGATATCAAGCGGGAGCCATTGGAAAATATACCCGATAGTGTTTGGGTTTAAGATTTAGCCACGTACCAGTGGTTGTAGGAGGGGAGGGCTATTGGCTGGGGGTGAGAAAACGAGCCGTTGGAGCCAGGACCCACCGACCCCAACACCCATACCCTTTTTTTTTTTTGGTAAAGTATTTATTCATCTGAACATGACATTTGTCAGCGCCGGAGCACTGTCTTCCAGCCATCTTACTATTAGAATTGACAGTCTCAATAATCTAAGTTTGATCAGTGCTGTATTAGTTACTGCACCGATCCTGTAGAATTAAGGGAGTGGCTCCTGCTGTATAATGTACAGCACCAGTCACTATAGTTCATGCAAAAATGGGGAGCAGCACCGAGTAGAAGGTGTATACTCGGGGCAACTAAAATAATCATTGTGGGTTACATTTTTTCTCTTATAAAACAAGTTAAGTTCACAGTTGACAAGACATTTTGTCTGTCTTATATAATGTTCAATGTGTTTAAACAGATTGATAGTTGTGTAGGATGTTCGGTGTGTTGATGGTTTGTTCATGATGGTTAAGGGTGGTGGCAGGGGAGGGGGGCCCATTGGGGTGGGTGGTACAGGGGAAAAACCCCACCAGAGAGCAAGGGTGGGGTGGGGGTGGGGGGTGCGGGGCGGAGGGGAAAGAGGTGTGTGGAGATTGAGTGTTGTGCATAGTGCTGAATCTTTATATGATGTGAAACCAGAATTAATTAAAATACCTATCTGCAGTTGTGTAGGTATTGAACTTGAAATTCTAGTTCTGATGTGTTTTGGTAGCTTTACATATATGCTGTAGTGTGGCAATGTCCGTCCCTCAGTGAAACTTGATATGATATTGTAGCTATCATCATGTAGGGGCCACAACTTGGAATTCAAAACGTCTTGCTTTCTCAAGGCGTATTGAAAAACCAAGACAGTTTACATATAGAAACAAATAGGGGTGAGCTGTCACAGTCTGTTACTACTTTAATAAACAGGATGGAACCTAACAAAATACATAGGCATAAGTAGCTCTTCAAAGTCGTTACGAAGAAAATGCTCCTGTGTATAAGTATCTTCATAATATTCAATTAAAACTACATTAAAATAAAGAGATAATCTTATTTTGCCTAATAATATTGTGCTGTTTGTATTCTGGAATTAGTCATTTTTACTCGTGAACCACCATGGTCTATTTAAAAAAGTATTTTTCTTAGAATCAAAATCCTGGACATAGGAAGCAACAATATTAACAAATCATGATGTATAGCATCATATAAGCCATTACTCTAATGTACAAACAGGGAGAGCGGTTGTTTTTTAGCAGACTACACACGGATGGCCACTGGAAGTGGGTCTGGGTGTGGGTGTAGGTGCAGAGTGGGATTTCTCTCTGTATATCCACAATACAGTATATGTGTATGTGCATATACAGACAGACATATACATCTATATATATATATGCATTTACACACACATATATAATTGCATATATAGGCATACTTATAAACATATACACGCATATATGTGGATATATGTGCATATATATGCATATACACATATATACGTGTAAATATGTATATGTACACATATATATGCGTTTATATACACATATATATGCAAATATATGTGTACATATGTGTATATGTGTGTATATATGCACATATAAGCACTGCTACGAAGAGACAACACAATACAAATTGGTCTAAAGTCTTTTTTATGTAACTCTCTGGCAAGAAAACGCCTTGCCTTAATCAAATACAAAATTGTTCAATCGGTGAAGGAGTGGCGCAAACTGGCACAGACATGAGTATACATTGGTGGCGGCGGCACCACTGGTGCTTGTGGACAGAACCAGGCACTATGGTCCGAACTCATACAACCTTGAAATGACTTATTCTCCGATACTTATATATATAATATTATTATATAATTTATAAGCACTGCCTTTTAGTGTTGAGTAAATTATAAATGACGAGTAATTAATAGGGGTTGAACCATTTTTCTTCAAGAACAAATTCAAGCCGCTTAAATAATTTATAATCGATGCATATTTTAAGCTCCTTGCTAACCAGGTAGCATATAGCACGACTTGCTCGTCAGAACATGGGGGTGGACAGTGCGTTTCTGAGAAAATTTCTATAAATTGTAAATATTTCTTGACTTGGGTATTCCTAGTGAGTAGCCAATTAGGCACGTAATATAAAGCCTGGAACTCCTGTTGCTCCTCAGATAGCTCAGCTAGCCCTGCAATGAAGATTTGAATATTTCACTACAACACATCAAGCTCGATTTATCAACATTGCTAATTCTTAAATGACTGTTGCACAAATTTAGTCTACTTAAGGAATTTGCACACAATGTTTTCTGATCCTCTAATATAGATAGAGCTAAAGTCAAAATTGTTATTTATCAACATCCAAACGAGCCGCCTGAGGAGGCACATTATCTCTTTTGATTTTGAGCGGCCCGTCATAAAGGCTGACTGGATAGTCGCGCTATCTGTGATAAACATGATCGAAGAATTGTGCCAAGCGTGTGACCACATCTGAGCAGTAGTGAACACGCCCCACATCTCGCGAACATTTATATGGGATTTGATTATTTTATGTTCAGGATTCGAGTAATGATGGCCTGAATAATTAATCAATTGCTGATCGTAGCTATCAATGAACGTTCCAACTGTCCAGTCATCATTAAATATGGCACCATAGCCCCAATCAGATGCATCTGAGTAAACCACATGGAATTGGGCAAACTTTCCTAGAATCTTTGCCTTGCCATTGAAAGTCTGAGAGTAATCAGCCCACCGGTTGATTGTTCTCCCTAAAACCTGTTGATACTCGTACCATATAATAAGGCTCTGTCACAGTGCCCATCAGATCGTAGATGTGATGGGAAATGATTCTCCCCCCTCTCACTACTTCAGGCAGTGGGCTAATAGCCCACCCAATCTCTCAAGATCTTTCTTTCAGACTTTTTTCTTGCCTTTGTACCACTTAAGGATTTTGTTAAGCTTCAACAGCTTGTTATCAGGGAGATGCATCTCCAATGTTTCAGAATTCATAGTAATTCCTAAGAATCGGATCTCTGTACTTGGTGAAGCTACTTTCATATAGTTCATAAAGAAGCCTAGAATGGCAATCAAGCAAAAGTTGTCTAGATAATTAACTATTCTAGATACACCCTGGTGTATTGCACATCTAGTAATAAAGTCTGAACACTTCGAACATATAAAGGGGCTGGACGCTAATCCCATTCAGAGGCGATTGTCCCTCATAAAAGTTACGGTATCGTCCCTGTCAAACTTCCAAGATAGGCCCTGCTTTTTAGTATCATCTGGGTGGATCGAAATAGCTCTTTAGGCATCTTTGATGTCGATAGTAGAAAGATAATCACCCTCTTGCATTAGCTCAGCTAGATGATTAATGGTAATAAATTTAAATTTTGAAGCAGCCTGATCCATGTAATTATTCACCGAGCGACCCTTGGGCCTACTGCAATCGACTATTAATCTACTGCCACCCCCTTCCTTTGAGACACAGAAAATGGTGTGATTACATAACTGCATAATGTTAGATATTATATCTTGAGATAACTCACTATTTAGTTTGTGTTCTACAATCTTATTGAACTCATGTGACTTTATCCTCCTGATAGAGCATTGTATCGTGCATCAGAGTCGCAATTAATTACGCGAAAACCAAAAGTTATTCCCCATAGAATGTAAACCCAATCAGGGTCTGTATCACCCCGAAGGAAACTTTCTGCAAAAAACTGACATGGCTTAAGCTGTGCCTTCATTCCCCCAATTAAATGGGTGCATTTATATATGCCTTTAATACAGTCACCAGTCACGTAAAATATCAAAGGGACACTAGTCTCTGCCTCCTGTATAGATATTTTATAATAGTCTACAGTGCCTGGAATAGTCTCAACGTTAAACTTGTCAGCATTAGAATCAGCATTGGTTTGCAACCAGTCATTAATCATGTCTTTCACACGCCTCATTTCAGCATTATTTTCAAGCCCCCCCGCCCCAATGCCAAGCAAATCATCTGTGGTAATTCTCCAACTACACACATTACTCATTCCCATAATCATTCCTGACTGGGACAAATCATTAGAGTCAATCTCGGTTTCTAAACCACTAAAGTGAATATCGGGTTCAATCCCATTAACATTGACGGTGCCCAGCACTGGTGCAGCCCCATCGAGGCTGGGTTCGTTCAAATAATTAGTACATGTCGGAACGTCATAAGTCAAAATAAGTGAATGTGACTCAGGCCGGCTGAGACTGTTATGTCACAGCAACAAGAAGCATTCAAATGTGCAACAACATCAATGCAATCAACTGTGTTAGTAATTGGCAAACAATCACATTCAATGCAATCAATATCAATGCAATCAACTGTGTTAGTAATACGTGCGGAATCACATTCCAATTTCATAAGGGCTGATAGAAAAACAAAGCAATGTAGTGGGCAGACCAAAGCTGGTGGTGGAATAGGTATTTACTTTAAGCAGGATCTCAATATTGATGCAGGTAAACATGCAGAGCATAACCTATCAAATAGCAATATTGAGCTACAGTGGGCTGTAGTCACCAGACCCCATACAAAACTAATACTCATCGGCAATGTGTATAGACCCCCAAATGGCAACCTAAATTAAGGAATTGGGTAAATAAGTGACTCTTTGAATAATATAGCCAATATCGATAAATATGAGATACTCCTCATTGGCGACTTCAATGAAGAATATAATAGTAAGAGGCCTACGATGGGAAGGATAAGAAAGCAATTTGCAGCTGAACATGAGTTGCAGCAAATGATCCAGCAGCCAACCAGGGTAACTAAAACCACTACCAAAACAATAGACCTGGCACCTACCAATATCAAACATTGTACGAAGGCTGGAGTCCTTAACTATAACATAAGTGACCACAAACCAATAATCATAATGAAGACAAAAAAAAGAAATGACAAAAGAATCACCACCCAATGGGGACGCTCTTATAGGAACTGCAATTTTAATAATTTGGCTGGCACACTCAAAGAAATAAACAGTACCGAATTCCTGGATATGAGGGACCCCAACCTATGTTGGGATATGCTAAACACAACAATCACCAATGCAGGTGACATGCACTGTCCCCTAACGGAGATCACCAGCAGAATCACCATGGGAGGTTACCTTAATGACAAACTACTAGAGCTTCAAAAGGATAGAGATTACTTTATCCAAAAGCTTGAGAAAACAAAAGATCCAGGGGATGAATTCATAGCTAAATGTATGGTCAGGAAGGCTAAGAGTGAAGTAAGGAAAGCCAAAGCAAGGTATTATCAAGTCCAGATAGACAAATATAAACAAGAATGCCAGTAAATGTTGGTATGAAATAAACCAAACCGAACCTAAAAACAAGACAAGAATCAGTGGCCTTACAAATGAAGAGACTGGTATTAAAATCCTAGATGAATTATTAGCAGAGGAAATCAATAACTATTTCATAGATATAGGTGAGAAACAAGTCAATAAATTCAAACCGAAGGATGATCAACACAAAACCTTCGAGGCCAAACTAAATAAAGAAAAGTATGACCTCCTGGAAACAACCCAGGATGAAATCCTTGATAGAACTAACAAAATATCGATTTACAAATCATCAGGTATGAAGGATATCAGTACCACTTTGATAAAAAGCGGGATCAAAACACTGAGTGCAGAATTTACACATAGAATTTATATAACCTAATAATCAGCACAGGCATCTTCCCTGACGACTGGAAAGTAGCCACAGTGATTCCCATACCTAAAGTCAACATCCCACAAAGCTGTAGTGAACTACGCCCAATATCGATCCTCCCGCTGCCTGGCAAGATCATAGAACCAAATTAAGACATTCCTTGAGTCCTCTAACTATTTGACCTACCACCAAAATGGCTTTAGGAAAAATAAGTCCACCACCGGGGCACTGCCCCTCTCTGCTGGATGAACTTCTATCAAACATAGACAAGGGTGATCTTACTAGCAAAGTCTTCCTGGATTTCAAGAAGGCATTTGATATGATCTACCATGAAATCCTCATGCATAAAATAGAACAAGCTGGGCTAGGCAAGAGAGCACATAGCTTCCTCATAAATTACCTCAGCAATAGAAAACAATACACAAAACTAGGTGATACCAACTCGACCACCCGAGAAATAAAAACAGGAGTTCCACAGGGTTCCACTCTGGGACCCCTGCTGTTTCTAATATTTATAAATGACCTACCTCTAGTTTCCAACAAAGCATCTTTCACATTATTTGCCAATGATGCAGTGCTAACAATACACAATGACCTTGCCATAACCGCAGCCGAGGCTGGAATTGTACTGGATGGAGTAAATACATGGTGCAGATGGGTGGCTTAGTGCTCCATGAGGTGAACTCTCGATGTGACTCTAAGTGGTACCCAACAGCTGGCAAGAGTTAATCATACACTGGCACTAAAAATGAACACATTCAGAAAAATAAGGACCTATGTAAGTAAGAATACTGCACTATAGCTATACAAGTCAACAATATTACCAATTATAGACTACAACGATATCTATGGATTACTAATGAAGCAGCAAGAGACCAAATTACAAAGAACGCAAAACAGAGCTCTCAGAACAGTATTCCAAGGCAAGATACTACGTGTGGTTGAAATGCATAGCAGAGCAGGGCTAGACACTCTGGATGTACGTAGGAACCTACACCTAATGACGCTGATGTATAAACATGCAAGTGATGACAAATACATATATCATACAGCCAGGGTAACGAGAAGGGGGACATCGACCCTACTCTGGGTGCCCAACCCTAATACAAATAAGTTAATCAGAGCTCCAATTTACAAAGGAAGTGTCATGTGGAATAAACTCCCAACCAAAACCAGAGAAGCAGGTTCGATCCTTGCCTTTAAAAAATGCATACAGAGCTCACCTGGTTATTCAGGCCCAAAACCTGGCACTGTAAATATATAATGTGACCTACTGAACAACCCATTGACTTTGCCCTCTCTCATGCCTGCTCTCTCCCTGCCTGTCCGCCCATCTGCCCCTAGACCCCTCCCCCACCTTCCACATTTTGACAAATAACTATTATAACTCAATGACATAATAACATTCAAGATGCACTACCACCAATGAATATCTACATCTTCAACCAGCATTGCACACAATATAACTATACATGCACAACAGTGCACTATTAAAAGACTAACCATCAATAAAACCAAATATAACTGATATACAAACACAGTATATGATTTAACGACTAGTGTACATTACTGCACACTCTATCTGGATGCATATACCTTGCACTATGCTGAGTACCTATGCTGTACACAATACAGCATAGGTTGCTCCCTCATTTTTTTTTATGTTCAGAATGGGTTGTGCTGCACACAATGCAACATATTCCACTTCCACTATGTACAAATCAAATGTGATCGCTCCAATGGCTGGAAGACCAGTGCCTGGGAGCTGACAAAATATGTTGTCAGATGAATACAAATATTTACCAAAAGAAATAATCAACTAGTTGAGCTTCAACAACCGGTGAGTCATTAGTACAATAGCCACCAACAGCGTTCGGAATTGGCAGTCAAGCAACATTGTGCATATTACCGTGGTAATATGGGTAATTCGAGACCGAGTCTGAGCTGACCTCCCTTCCCCCCTTCCTCTTCCCCCTCACCTCCATACCTCCTCCTCATGCCCTTCCCCTTCCCCTCTTACCAACCTGACCCGCCTCCCTACAGGCGGCGCAACATCTGCGGTCCCCTGCCCGTCCCCTACCTCCCCTACCACCCTGCAGATGGCGCCACTACCGCCCACAACCGGGAAACAGCGACAGCCTGACGTCACTTCCTCCCCCCTGCCCCTACAGTGCCCTGCGCACCCGCTCAGCCCACTTCTCACCAGACAGCGCACCGACAGGACCTCCCAACAATGTCCACCACCCACCCACCCGACATCAAAATAGCGTTAAGGGGTTGAGGCCCGGATCGCGACCTAACCCTCAGACCATCCCGTATTGACCCTATTCCACCCTTACTCCCCTCCTCGCCCAAGACCTCCACGGACCCATTCCTCCCCCACACGACCTCCTCTACCACCGCCCCCCACACCCTTCTCACTACCGACATACCGACATACCTGACCGCATACCTGTCCGCATACCTGATGCACATGTCTACTATTATCCATTGTTCTTATATGCTCACTACTGTAATACTATCTGACCATTCTAATGTACCTATTAACTATTGAGTGATTACCTATTACCTACATGATTGCACGCAACTACCCATTGATTGTGCAATTACTTCCGAACTCCAATAAAGTTCCATAATATAGCTCCGTCTTGTGTCATGAATTAGCCGACTCGACTTCAGCCAACTCGACTTTACCTGCCTCTACTTTACCCGACTTGATTTTACCCAACTTGACTTTACCCGACTTCACTATACCCGTCTTGACTTTACCTGACTTGCCTTACCCGACTTGACTTCCCCCAACTTGACTTCACCCGACTTGACATTACCCAACTTGACATTACCCGACTTGACATTACCCGACTTGACTCTGCCCGACTTGACATTGCCCGACTTGACTTTACCCGACTTCACTATACCCGTCTTGACTTTACCCGACTTGCCTTTACCCAACTTGACTTCACCCAACTTGACTTCACCCGACTTGACATTACCCAACTTGACATTACCCGACTTGACATTACCCTACTTGACTCTGCCCGACTTGACATTGCCCGACTTGACTCTGCCCGACTTGACTTTACCCGACTTTACTTTGCCCGACTTGACTTTACCCAACTTTACTTTGCCCGACCTGACTTTGCCTGACCTGACTTTGCCCGACCTGACTTTGCCCCGGTTGGGTAAACTCGGGTCAGGTAAAGTGGGGCCAGGTAAACTGGGGTCAGGTAAAGACGGGTCAGGAAAGTAGGGTCAGGTGAAGTCAGGTCGGGGAAAGTCGGGTCGGGTAAAGTGTGGTCGGGTAAAGTATGGTCGGGTAAAGTCGGGTCAGGTAAAGTCGTGTCAAGTGAACTTGGGTCAGGTGAAGTCGGACCGGGTGAAGTCGAGTCAGGTGAAGTCAAGTCGGGTGAAGTTGAGTCCGGTGAAGTTGGGTCGGGTGACGTCGGGTTCGGTGAAGTCGAGGCGGGTAACGTCTAGCCGGGTAGCGTCGAGGCCGGTAGAGTCAAGCCAGGTAGAGTCAAGCCAGTAATGACACTGGCTTGACTCTACCCGGCCTGCACGCTATATAAGTCCCCATATTGTATATAGCTTATCACAATACTGTGTATAGCGTATCATAGTTCCACTACTGCATATAGCTTATAATATTTCCACTACTTAACATATTGTATCATAGGTCCACTACTGCAAATATTTTATCATATTTCCAGAACTACACATATCTTATCATAGGAACACTACTGTATATATATATATATATATATATATATATATATATATATATATATATGATCAGCGTACCACTGTCGCATATATCATATGATCAGGTAGGGACCACGACTAGGAATTCAAAACGTCTTGGTTTTTCAATACGCCTTGAGAAACCCAAGACTGTTTACATATAGATACAAATAGGGGTGAGCTGTCACAGTCTGCAACTACTTTAATATTTAGGATGGAACATAACAAAATATATCATTAGAATGTGTGAAAGTAGCTCTTCAAAGTTTCTATGAAGAAAATGCTCCTGTGTATAGTATGTTCATAATATTCAATTAAAACTACATTAAAATAAAGAGATAATCTTATTGTGACTATAACATGCTTGTATTCTGGAATTAGTCATTTTTACTGTTAAACCACCATGGCCTATTTAAAAAAGTACTTTTCTTAGAATCAAAATTCTGGACATGGTTAATGAGAAATAACCAAAAGTATGAACAAATCATGATGTATAGCATCATATAGGCCATTACTCTAATGTACACAGGCAGATGGGTTGTTGTTTTAGCAGTCTACACAAGGATGGCCACTGGCTGTGGGTGTGGGTGTGGGTGTGGGTGTGGGTGTGGGTGCATTGTGATAAGCTATATACAATACGGGAACTATGATAATATATATATATATATATATACAATATTGGAACTCTGATCTCACATATACAGTAGTGGGACGATGATAATTTATATACAGTAGGAGGACTACGATAAGTTTTATACAGAAGGTGTAGTGTTAAATTATACATATACAGTAGTAGAACTATGATTAGCTATATGCACACATTTCAGAAGTGTCAACTGTATTGCATACACAGGACCATTCAGTGTATCCATACAATAATTAGTGTAATTGATCTGGACTGATAAGTCATTAGTGACTTAGTTGGGTCTGAATAATCTATTCTATAATGTTATTCAAGAAAATGAATGAATGGGATGAGGGTGGGTACTTGAACCCTGAGAAATCCCAGCTCCTCTGGCTTAAATGGCTCTACTTTGAGTGCCAGGTAGCGACAAGTATAAATGGTCTAATACCCCTGTCACACTATGACGTAACGAGCAAACGTAAGGCTAACATGATCACGTTTCGTCATTACGTTGACGTATGTTGGGTTACGCTATGATGACGTCAGAATGATGTTAGACTGACGTCGAGCTACATCACGTTACGTCGTGTGATGTCGGCGCGCGTCAAAGTTTTGAACCTGTTCAAAAATGTTGATGTAACTCGAACGTAAGGGTTTACGTTCGCCGTACGTTCTGTACACGTTCGGCGAACGTCAATGACGTTAAACGGACGTCAGTCAAACGCTGCTCACTACGTTCAACTACGTTCCACTACGTTGACCCATATTAAACCCAGTGGAAACGTCCACGCGACATAATGGGAACGTCAGGAGAACGTCAGGAGAACGTCAGGAGAACGTCAGGAGAACGTACGTTTAACGTACGTTTACCGTTTTGCCACCATTTCATGATGTAAGTAACGTAAGGTAACGTAAAGCAACGTTGTTCTGGCGATGGAATAACATAAATAACGTTC
The DNA here is from genome assembly GCA_030323885.1 of Branchipolynoe longqiensis. Classification (NCBI taxonomy): domain Eukaryota; kingdom Metazoa; phylum Annelida; class Polychaeta; order Phyllodocida; family Polynoidae; genus Branchipolynoe; species Branchipolynoe longqiensis. Next base: position 35,506,950 of record CM059199.1, on the reverse strand, counting down.
CCTGAGCGTAATTACGTTGTCCTCTCTCGTTGAATGATGCTATCACTAGGCTTTACTACCGTTACTCTCTCGTCCACTACGCTGCATCCACGTTCAACTTGTGCCCAAATTTGCATACTACGCCAAGAAGTTTGACGTTTTTCACGTTCTCCCTACGTTGACGTCGTTATGTCATAGTGTGGCAGGGCCATAAGGCATTGATTTGATTTGACCTTCTGCACGGGAAGCATGTGCTTTTATCGAAGCCAAAGGGCGCAGTGGCCGAATCGGTAGAGTGCGGACCTTGCATGCAGGAGATTGGTAGTTCGGCTCCAAGTCGAGTTAAAACAATGACTTATCAAATTGATACTTGTCAGAATAAGAAAAAAAAGGCAGGCTACAACAGACCTGCAGAACTATTTGTTTGTTGTATTACGTCTTAGCAACATATCATCATCATCATGCTGTTGGTCGCGATGTGACAAAGTCTGCTTTCATTACTTGACTGCCGCTCTCCATTGTTTTGCGTGGTTGTACATTTCATGAAAGCTGCCTGCAAAAGTGTTGAAGTGCTGCTGGCTTTTGCAAGTTACCAGCGGCACTCTCTCGGGGAGAAAATAAAGGTTTCACACCAGCAAGAACATGTCAAGACAGGCGCAAAACTATTTGTCCCTGCAGTGGCTGGTCGGGAGATGTTGGGAGTTCCATACATCAACCGCCCTTAATGCTGCCACAGTGACATGGTTTTCTGTTTAGGGTTTGCTCCATTAGCCTTCGGTTCTGTCAAGAACCTGTACCACAAGGCAGTGGTTTACAATTCAGCAGGGCAGGGGCGTTAAACTCCCGGAGGTATTGCTATACCTGCAATACCTCCATACCATGATGACCATAAAGATGCATACTGACTCATGACAGTGTGCACTCATGGCAACTTTATAATGTTGCCCCACTACCAATACTGCACAGTCATATTATCCTGATACTACGCAAACTGGCCCTTGTCATATCCCATTACTTCTAAGCACCTGGCTAGGTAGCGACAAGTATCAATTATATATGCCATTGGTTTGACTCGGCTAGGATTACAACTCCCGACCTACCGCAAGGAAAGCCAGCGTTCTATCGATTCGACAACTGGGTCTGTTACGACTGAACTGTACAGCAAACCTTAGTGACCTTTAAGAGATGGCAGGCATTTGTATGAACCAAACCGTGGAGGTAGTCAGGGGCGTAGCTAGACCTTTAACGATGTGTACTCCTAATTTTGGCAGGAGGTTTAGGGGGCCGCTTAAGCTTAAGCTGGCGGATTTTACACATTTTAGACTTGAGTTTTCGACACTCTGAACTACTACATGCCTCCTCTCTCTCTCTCTTTTTATTATTTTTTAATTTACTTTTTTTTGGACAAAATGATGTGGACGTTTTGGCGTATGTGCGTACGCCTAGCTATGCACCTGGTAGTGTGAGGGGGGCGGTTGCAGGAGGGAGGGGGGATAGTTGCCGGAGAAAAACGAGAGTTAGCAAGCCACATACCGGATGTAGGGAAAGTAGCGGAAAAAGAGGGATGGGTGTAATTGGCTAACACGAAGTAGTGTAAGCCTAATGACAGAGGCATTGTATAGGTCTACTTGAACACAGCCTTCGCTCGTTGAGAGGGGAATCCCAGAGAAAACAGGCCGGTAATTGGTGTTGTTGAATGCGCTGGGCGTTGGTTGGTTGCTTGGTTGCTTAATGTGGATGTGTATTTTGTGTGTGTTTTTCTTCTATTTATACTTAATTGCGGATGGGATTTGAATGAGTAGTATATGCTGATGCCTCCCCCTCCCAATAGTCCGTTCCCACCAACAGTGGGATTCCTCATTGACCACGCCAACACATAAATATATTTCTATACTACAGAACAAACCAATGGTCAAGACATCTTGACTTACTAACACAGACATACCAACAACTAAAACCATCTATGTAAATGTAAAATGATTTAATGTACCTCATGCTCATTACTTACCTCACCGTGTATGCTTTAATTTTAGAATCTACTTCACATTACAAGACACTATGTAAACCATGTAAACAAAAAAGAATTGTGTAAATACTAAGACACCTGTAACACTTACAGCTGGAAGACTAGTGGTATGGCGCGGACAAAAGATTTACATGAATAAAATGCATGTACAAACAAACTAAAAAACACTTTAATAGACTGATTACGTAAATATTGTGTAGTAGTATGCACTGATCTCTCAGGCAAGGCACCACATAGCCAGAGGGACGTGGAGAGGGTGGTGATATCAGGGAGCCTATGTGGTGTAATGTTTATCACACTGGCCCAGACTGCAAGAGATGTGGGTTCAATTCAAGATCTAGGCACAATATAGCCTGTATGTATGTACTTGCAAGCATTAAATGACCATTTAAGATAATTACAATTCTAGAGGGACGAAGGTAGCAGCCTACGCTGACTTATCAGGCAAGGAGCTACATAGACAGGTCGACGTGGATATGTTGGCGACATCAGGGAGCCTAGGTTAAATAGATTGTAAAGAATGATGATAAAAATCCTTCCTTAATTCTTTTTTTTTGTGTAAGAACAAAATATTGTATAAATGGATTATGCAGCTTTAAGACTCAGATAACTTTGCCTCAGTTAAAGACAAGCGCGTCTTAAAGCTGAGCCTGTCTCATCCCGGATTCTCTTTCCGCAGGGACGTGTCTTAATCCTGGGGCGTTCATAAATAAGGTACAGAAAGCAACACTAACAAAGTGACGTCTCTCCAAGCAGGATTCAATGAGGCACTTTGAGGTTCACACATAAATAGAGCACTCTTCAATTTCCTAACGCTACCGATGTGTTTGTGTTACCCCTCCCCCCCCCTCCCCACTCCTCCCCACTCCTCCCCATCCTATCCAACTTTGTCTTTGTTTGCTTCTCAAGTTATTTACCACGTCTGTCACGTGACAATAAGCCATTGATATGGCCGAGTGAAATGGATCCAGACAGTTTTATATGTAAATACAGTGCAAACTCAGTACAATCTGTTGTGGGATGTGAGCAAGGCTCCAAAGAAGTAGACAGACGATTGAAATGAAGTGCTATGGTAAGGTAATACACATCTCAAAACAAATACCATCTTACCGATGAGGAAGTTTATGAAGAAATCCAGCAGACAATTGGATCATGTAAAGATCTTCTGAGAAGCGCAAAGAAATGCAAACTGCAGAAGTATGGCCATATTTATATTTCCCGTTCATCAGGTTTGGCCAAAACCATCTTGCAAGGCACAGTGAAAGGGGGAGAAGAAAAGGTGGGAAGACAATATTAGCGAATGGACAGGCCTGGAAGTTGGCAAATCCCAGAGGGCGGTGGAGAACAGGGGAAACTGGAGAAAACTGGGTGCAATGTCATCTATGGTGCTTCAACGAACCTCGCAGTTAAGTTGGTTAATTGTTGGAGTTTTACGTCCTGGCAACATCTAAGGTTACATCAGGAACGGTAGCAACTTGTGACAGTGCATACTCATGGCGATTTTATGGTGCTGCACCACTGGATGTTGGAACACCAATCTGCCAGCACCATGACCTGATATCCCACTCAGTCAAATTATCCTGACACTGAGCTGACCAGTTCTTGCCTTATCTTAATAATGCTGAGCTCCTGGCTAGGAAGTGACATGTATCAATTTGTAAGTCATCGGTTTATCTTGACCCGGGTTCAAACCCGTGGGTTCGAATCCCACGATCGACCAAAGTGGGAGACGGACACTCAACTCATTTGGCCATCCCGTCTTGTCCTCCCCTCGCTGTTAAGCGATTGACAATGAGTGGTGGGAACTGAGATTTGAGAGCGGAACAATAGGGTATTGTGATGAGCCACGGTCTGGAAACATCGATGTTCTTCAGAACTTGAGCAATATTCATAAAAGGGAGAGGGGTCTGGGTGGGGTAAATTTGATGCTTGGATTGCTTTTTAGTCTCAGACATAGGTCGCATGGTACCAATGTTTTTATGTTAGGATGAAGGAAGGAGATCTATCGGAGTGTTAAAACTAATTCTAACATTTTTATATTTATTAAAGCCATTTGTATATAGGATGTGCAAGGTACTCTTTGAGTATAATTGCTATTGAGATAATCGGCTAGTAGCGCCACCTATGTTTCTATCCAGCACTGCTCTTGGCAGTAGCAGCTAGTAGTGCCACATATGTTTAAATCCAGCATTGCCCTTGGAAGTAGCGGATAGGAGCGCCTCCTATGCCTCTGTACAGCACAGTTTTTGGCAGTAGCGGATAGTAGCGCCACCTATGTCTCAGTCAAGCACTGCTCTTTGCAGTAGCGGCTAGTAGTGCCACCTATGTCTATATCCAGCACTGCTCTTGGCAGTACCAGGTAGTAGCATCACCTATGTCTTTTTCCAGGTCTGCTCTTGGCAGTAGCGGCTAGTAGTGCCACCTATGTCTCTGTCCAGCACTGCTATTGGCAGTAACAGCTAGTAGCGTCACCTATGTCTCTGTCCAGCACCGCTATTGGCAGTACCAGGAAGCACCCCCTAAGTCTCAGTCCAGTATTGCTCTTGGCAGTAGTGGCTAGTAGCGCCACCTATGTCTCTATCCAGCACTGTTTTTGGCAGTAGTGGCTAGTAGCGCCACCTATGAATATATCCAGCACTGATATTGGCAGTAACAGCCAGTAGTGTCACCTATGTCTCTGTCCAGCACTGCTATTGGCAGTAACAGCTAGTAGTGCCACCTATGTCTCTGTCCAGCACCGCTATTGGCAGTACGAGGAAGCACCCCTTATGTCTCAGTCCAGTACTGCTCTTGGCAGTAGTGGCTAGTAGTGCCACCTATGTCTCTATCCAGCACTGTTCTTGGCAGTAGCGGCTAGTAGCGCCACCTATGTCTCTATACAGCACTGTTCTTGGCAGTACCAGCTAGTAGCACCACCTATGTCTCTATACAGCACTGCTCTTGGAAGTACCAGCTAGTAGTGCCATCTATGTCTCTGTCCAGCACCGCTATTGGCAGTACCAGCTAGTAGTGCCACATGTGTCTCTGTCCAGCACCGCTATTGGCAGTACTAGGAAGCACCAACTATGTCTCAGTCCAGTACTGCTCTTGGCAGTAGCGGCTAGTAGTGTCACCTATGTCTCTATCCAGCACTGTTTTTGGCAGTAGCCGCTAGTAGTGCCACCTATGTCTCACATAGCGCCTAGTAGCACCACCTATGTATCTATCCAGCACTGCACTTTGCAGTACCAGCTAGTAGCGCCACCTATGTCTCTGTCCAGCACTGCTCTTAGCAGTAGCGGCTAGTAGCATCACCTATGTCTCTGTCCAGCACTGATCTTAGCAGTAGCGGCTAGTAGTGTCACCTATGTATCTGTCCAACACCGCTATTGGCAGTAACAGCTAGTAGCATCACCTATGCCTCTCTCCAGCACTGCTCTTGGCAGTAGTGGCTAGTAGTCACCACCTATGTCTTTATCTAGCACTGTGTTTGGCAGTAGCGCCTAGTAGCACCACCTATGTCTCTATCCAGCACTGGTATTGGCAGTAGCGGCTAGTAGTGCGACATATGTCTCAGTCCAGCACTACTCTTGGCAGTATCAGCTAGTAATAGCACCTATGTCTGTCAAGCACTGCTCTTGGCAGTACCAGCTAGTAGCGTCACCTATGTCTATATCCAGCACAGCTATTGTTAGTAACAGCTAGTAGTGCCACCTATGTCTCTGTCCAGCACCACTATTGGCAGTACCAGCTAGCAGTAGTAGTGCCACCTATGTCTCTGTCCAGGACCGCTATTTGCAGTAACAGCTAGTAGTGCCACCTATGTATCTGCCCAACACCGCTATTGCCAGTAACAGCTAGCAGTGCCACATATGTCTCTGTCCAGCACCGCTATTGGCAGTACCAGCTAGTAGTAGTAGTGCCACCTATGTCTCTCTCCTGCACTGCTATTGGCAGTACCAGCTAGTAGTGCCACCTATGTATCTGTCCAGCACCGCTATTGGCAGTAACGGCTAGTAGTGCCACCTATGTATCTGTCCAGCACCGCTATTGGCAGTACCAGGAAGGAGTGCCTATAAGGTGTATGTTCACCTATAGCAGCCGCACATAGTATTAAAATCTAGTGGTGTCAGTATCTATTCATAACAGTGGCAGGTACTACACCTGTTAAGTGTGCAAGCCAGGTGTCAACTTAACACTGGCAGTCTGAGTATCAGCCAGGTCCATCTCGACCAGGCTCAGCTGCCTCTGTTTCCTTTGTCCTGTCGTCCTTGCCTATCAGATATGTTCCTTTTAATTAAAGACAATCCTGGAAGTAAGTAAGTGTTAAACATGAGTAGGAGCCACGTTGCGCGCCATATATATATATATATATGGGTCAGGATCAGGAAAAGAGGCCAATAGGTGGAAGTTGTCGACGTCGAGCATGGATGTCGGCGTCGATCGGTATAATTATAATTTAGCATTGACAGAGGTGTTGGAAAGTCTTAAAAGTTATCCTGAATGTAAAGGTCGAGAAAATACAACAACCTTATTTGTTTCTAGGATAATTTAATATGAAACAAAGAAATGCACTACACTTTTAAGAATTGCCATGCCGACATCTTCACTTGACCACCGATTGGCCCGTTTTCGTGAGGCTGACTCATGTATATATATATAGTAAAACCTTTCTAACCGACCACCTCCACAGACCGACCACTCCCCTGTATCGATCGCTTTATTTGGGTCCTAACACTACCATTGCAACCATATTTTTACTCCCTACACCGACCACCTCCCTAAATGGACCACTTAAAGTCGGCCCCCAAGGTCGGTCGCTTTAGAGAGGTTTTACTGTATATAATTGTGCTGATGTTCTTCCATAGGTTGTTTATTTGTTTCTTTGAGTTTTACATCCTGGGAACATATAAGGTTATATCAGGAAAGTACCAACTTGTAGCAGTGAATACTCATGGTGTATTTATAGTGTTGCCCCACTGGAAAACCAGGATACATGGCACCATAACCAGATTTCTCAGTGGGGCATATTATGGTGACACTCTGCTAACCAGTATTTGCCCTATTCTAGTAATGCCAGTCGCCAGGCTAAGTAGTGACGGGTATCAATTTCATAAGTCATTGGTTTGACTCGACATGGATTTGAACGCCTGACCTTTTACATTAATATATGCAGCATTTATGCTGCGAGGTGTCCATAATTAAATTGGTTTTCCCGCTACTGCCATAACCGAATTACATCAGGTGGGGACCCACTATAAGATATATATAAGACTGTCTCAAAAGGAGCTAAGTAATATGGAACAAAACTTTGTCCATTGTAACGATCACAATACTATCTGCTTATTGATTTGAAGCAAATGTCCTTGTGTTTTCAGTGTAACTGTTTCTGTGCTGTTGTGTGTCAATCGTTACAATGGACAACAAAAATAGAGTTATCACCTTTTGAGACAGGCTCATATATACCTGGCCCATTAAAATGAATATAATCACTCTTTATTATATTCATCGAGAAACCATGGGAAATTTGAATCATGGAATAGTAGTCTTATGCATTTAATTTTTTCTTTCACTATCCCAGAATACCGATCATTGGGATAGGTATTGACAAGCCTATTAGTCAGCACTGACCTCTCAGGAAAAGATCCATTTACGCAGGTGAGAGTGTATAGGGTGATGGCATCAGGGAGTCTCGATGGTTTAATGGTTAGCGGACTAGGCTGGAATACAAGATGTGTGGATTTGAATCCTGCTCTAGACGCAATATTTCAGATTTTCATCAGCCGACAACAATGGTGTCCATGGTCTTGAACCTAAACAATATATGTGTTGTATGGTTGTGTAACCTATCTTGTGTATATGGGTCGTTTTCTGGGAAATGGTGCCAATGTATTTTGTAGTATGTAATGATCAAAAACAATTACTGAAAGTGTAGAGGAGTTATTTTCTTTACAGAACTGGTATTCGTACACCTTGGAGGGATAGTTATGACAAAATGAAGTGCTAATGTGACATAGTAAAAAAAAGCCAACATGATCATTCCAAAAATATGGCGTTTCAAGTAAATGAATCTGTAACATGGAGAATGTAGACTTTTCTACAGCCTACTAGACCTGTATTTTGCATAGAATATTACTTGTTAGTCAATGGAATAATAAAAGGAGACTCTCACTTGAAATAAAAGTTCATATAGCATGCATATATTATTTTTGTATATCTAATATTCTATTATGATTACACTGGTTCTGGACACAACTGTTGTGTCCTCTGCTTGTCCCTTGCTTGCTACATCAGGAAATATTTTATCCTGGGAATACCAGAGCTCCGGTAAAATAAACATTTGCTATTTTTCCATGTGTAAGGCTATTTTCTAGTACCATGGCTGGTAATATAATTTTTCTAGAAAGCTTCATGAAAGAAATTGAAATTGAAGTTTCATACTATTTTTGGTGTCCCCTTCTATTGTGTTACTTCCACAACCCAATATTGGGAACAATATAATCATCCTATGCAAATGTCTTTACAGTGCATTTATATACTTAGGGGATCACAACATAAAAATGAATTGTTTCATGCAATAAATCTTCTTAGATAATTGTTTTGATTAATAAATCCACACTTGTTGATTAATAAGTCCACACTTGGGGCTGGCTACAATTAGTTCTTCCGTTCTGATATGACCTTAGATGTTGCTAGGACGTAAAACAACAACAAACAAACAATCAAACAATTAGTTCATTTTTTTCTGACAAAATGGTAACCTTAAATATCTTTTCCTCCACGTTCATCATCATCATCATCATGCTGTCATTTGCGATGCGACAAAGACTGCTTTCATTACTTGACTGCCGCTTTCCATTTAGCTCTCTGCTGTGAGAGTTGCGTCCATGAGTCGGTCTTAATGTCTCTCAGCTTCATGTTTCTCTTGATGGTATCCTTGAACCGGAGACGAGGGCACCCTCTCTTTCTGTAGCCAGAAGACAGTTGAGAATAGAGGATCTGCTTTGGTAGCCTGTCTGATGACATCCTCAAGATCTTCCATAGAGGGCAGCCGCGTTCGTTCGAGTTTCATGAACGCTGCCTGCAAAAGTGTGGAAGTGCTGCTGGCTTTTGCAAGTTACCAGCGGCACTCTATCGGGGAGCAAATAGAGGTTTCACACTGGCAAGAACATGTCAAGACAGGCGCAAAACTATTTGTCCCTGCAGTGGCTGGTCGGGAGATGTTGGGGGTTCCATACATCAACCGCCCTTAATGCTGCCAGAGTGACATGGTTTTCTGTTTAGGGTTTGCTCCCTTAGCCTTCGGTTCTGTCAAGAACCTGTACCACAAGTCAGTGGTTTACAACTCTGCAAGGCAGGGGTGTAAAACTCCCTGAGGTATTGCTGCTATACCTGCAATACCTGCGTACCTCCACGTTACCAGTACATATATGGACAAGAGTTGGCTACTCAGCTGACAAAATAGGAAAATACAAAGTATTCATTGTTGACCCATATGTCACACTTTGGCCCATTTTACCATGAAACAACCCATACACATGTAAGTACATCGGCTGTATTATGTAATTTTAAGTAATAAAACAATTGGATGTAAGCCATTTAATAGATTTAGAATTCCGGGGGGATGAGTGCAAGGAGCCACATGGACAGGTAGGCATGGATAGGATTATGACATCAGGGAGCCTAGGTTGAGGTTCAGGTGTTTTTGTGTGTGTTTTAGTATTTTAGTATTTTGTTTGTTTTCTCTCTTGCCTCATATCACCCATCTCATCTTCCATAAAATTCACAAATCCCTTAATTTGATATGTAAATAGTTCTAAGCACCATCTGGGCTGGATTTTAGGGCATCACAACTCAGGTTGCATAAGTTAACTTCATGCTCTACAATTCCATCTATTAGCTTTCATTGCCCTCAATAAAAAAAATGTATAAAATGTAAAAAATGGTTAACCCACTAGCAAGGAGTGCAAGAATTTTAGGTTTGAATCCTGCTCTAAGTGCAATATTTCCAATTTGCATCATGCCCATCACACAAGTATCACATTTTGTTATGACTGTTTTGAGTCGACTGAATTTGACCCACACAGATTAAAATCCCACAACCCGCCACATCGGAAGCGGAGACTCAACTCATTTTAGTCACCCCATCTAGTCACCCCATCTAGTCACCTCGATTCCATGACAAAAACTTACAAGACCAAAGCTCAAACCCTTAATTAAAAAAAAAAGACAAATGCTCACAACCTTTAATCAGAGGTGTTACCAAAGTCAGTGGTTCTCACCTATCACACCTGATTTCACACCTCCTGAATCACACATAATGGCAGCAGAGGGAGAGGGGGACCAAGAACATCATGGTTTACAAATATTTCACAGTGGACAGGCTTGAGTTATTCACAGTCTATCAGAACAGCACACCATTGGGACAAGTGGAGAACCATTGCATCCAACCCTTGACTAGAGGACGGAACTATTGATTGATTGATTGAATCACACATAGTAAGTATGCCCACAGGACTAAAATATAGTATTGACTGTAATTGTACTATAATTGGAACATTGGAAAGATTTGTTTCGTTTGTAAGGGCTTTATGTCCTAGCAATTTGTATTCTCATGAAGTGGGTGTCTCTTTTTTCATTAAGGGTGTCAGCTTGTGTCTTGTGAGCATTTATCTTGTGAGCTACCGGCCGTGGTGGCCGAATCAGTAGAGCGCTGGCCTTGCACGCGGGAAATCGGGAGATCGGTTCCCTGTTGAGTCAAACCGATGACTTATACAAATTGATACATGTCGCTTCCTAGCCAGACACTCGCCATTATTAGGAGAGGGCAAGGACTGGTTGACTGAATGTCACGATAATGTGACTGAGTGGGATATCAGGGCATGGTGCTGGCAGTCTGATTTCCCACTGTCGCAGCACTATAAAGTCACCATGAGTGTGCACTGACCCAAGTCGATTACCATACTGATATGACCTTAGATGTTGCCATACTATGCTCCAACAACAAACCAAACACGGTGTTTTCGAAGCAGAACAGAAATAGATGCCTTAAAAGGTGTATTCACTGAATACATGACGCCACACAGACATACACACACGTATATTCATAGCATATGGACGCTGTATTATGTACAGCACCAGTCACTGTAGTTCATGCAAAAATGGGGAGCAGCACCGAGTACATTCTCCGACAAAGCGCACCCTGCTAGGTGGCCATTATTAATGACACTTGCACAAAGGCCCACTGTCAGGTCGTACACAGAGTCTGAGCCGGAATCCCGGTCACCGATACGATTGCTTAGCGTGCCTGGTGTCAAGTCGGCTCACAGCTCACCGACTTCCTCACAAATGCCAACTAACAGACTGAACCCGCTGACATGTCACAAACACGTATCTCCTTTCTGACAGACAGCTCGTGGTTCGTTGTTGGGGTTTTACATCCTGGTAATAGCTAAGGACAGATCAGTAGGTGGTTACCGACAGCGCGCACTCCTGGCGATTTTGCAGTGATGTCCTATTGGGAGACCATCTCCCGTGTTGGTAGATCGTGGGGTCGTGGGTTCGAACCCTGGTCGAGTCAAACCAATGAATTAAAAATTATTACTTGTCGCTTCCTAGCCTGGTGCTCGGCATTATTAGGATAGGGCAAGGACTGGTTGGCTCAGTGTCAGGATAATGTGACTGAGTGGGATATCAGGTCATGGTACTGATGGCCTGATCTTCCAGTGGGGCAGCATTATAAAGTCACCATGAGTGCGCACTGTCACAAGTCGGTACCCGTCGTGATATGACCGTAGATGTTGCTAGGACGTACAACAACAACAACAAACAAACCATTTCCCACTAAGTCACATTATCCTGATACTGAGCCAACCAGTATTTGCCCTATCCTGCTAATGCTGATTACAAGGCTATGTAGTGCAAATTATCAATTGTGTAAGTCATTGGCTGGACTCGGTCAGGAATCGACAGTCTTACTGATGCGGTTACTGCGTCCGGTCGAGTATATGTATGTCCATCCTATGCAGTGTGGACATTGTGCAGTGTGGCCTCAGTCATATCACACCAGAACCATTCCAATGTATTCATGCAGATTGCTTGTGTGGTACATTGTATATTGTATCTCCGAAATACACCTATTTAAGGTTGCAGTTTGGCTTAAAGCTGCCTAGTCCGATGAAAATATCAGATTTTCAAAAAGAAAATAATTATCTGGATTGTACTCTGCATATCTAACTTAGGTACTGGTGTACTTATTCAAATGTTTAGCCGCCCAAAAGGGAACAGTGAGGCAACTAAATAAAACCTGTTACTGCAGAAGCCTATTGTGTCAGCATGTTGGCGCGCATGCCAAAATAAATCATACTCTCCAAATATCTTAAAAGTTAGCCATTTAACATAAAAGTTACTTCAAGCTAGAGCCAAATAGATTATAGCAATCAACATAATATATTTATCTCAGTAAATGACAGATACTCAACACCATCGGACTATGCAACTTTAGATCGAAGGTTCCTATCCAATGGGCAGTGCGACATGCATTGTACGAACGCGCATTATGAGCATCACTGGCAAAGTTTTAAAATTTGATTTAAGTTGTTGTAAATACCAGCAAAACATGGTACAGCCAGAAGACCAGCACTGCCATTCTCTATAAACTACATTGCGCTGACAATAAAACGCTGTTGTGCATATTTGGGTGGTTCCACATATGGCCATGTATTGAGTGGCTAAGTGAAGCATCCATGAATGCTCACGAGGAGTTATGCAGGAAAAGTGTTTTATTGAGGAGACACAGTAATGCTCATTCAAAGCGATATGATGGTCATATATATATATATATATATATATATATAAATATGTATATATATATATATATATATATATGAAGTGGGCAAGACTATAATCGAGCTATGGGCGGTGCGGGCTTGGGTCGAGCAACCAGCATATGGAAATGCAGGCTGCTAACCAAGACAAACCCGCATTGGCCGGGCAAGGATTCGCTGCGGTAACTCATTGCTAGGAGACGCGCTGCGGAGTCCCGTGTTACTCTTGTAGCAACATAGAAGGTTTGAGCCATCAGGCCCAGACCCAGTAGATGTGTTTCATTGGCACTCTGATGTTTTATATGATAATATGGCTTTAAATACAGTAATTGGGAGTATCTTATCTATAAAGGAAATGGAGGGGAAGTATTTATTCATACCAATGACATTTGAAGAGATCAGACGGTGTTGGTAGGAACAGAAGTAAAGTTGTGAGCTCTTAAAATGTGATTGAGACGTTCCTTGCATTCCTTACTCTTTACAAACAGGTCCCTTATGACACTAACTGTCATGGTCAACTCCCTAATAATGGTTCATTATAATATCTATTACTATTGGCCTTCTGCACAGATGAGAGCGTGATGTAGACATCACAGTATATATCATAACCCTCTTCTCGGGACTAGTAACCACCTTCTTAATACAGACAATAATAATAATAGGTAATATCTTGGGTGTTTACAAGTGACAGTGGCGGCAGATTACACCGTCGACCTTAGCTATGGAAGTGGAGGAGTAATGGTAATTAATACACATCAGATGCAGGGGTAGAGCCCATTAACATGTAATAGATAGGCTGCTGGCACTCGGGCGGGATTATACTAACAAAAACATGAAATGGCTACGAAGAAGGAGAGATGGCGGCGCCCAGCAGAAGGAGTGGGGAATCCATGGTATATTAATTCAAAACACAAACGTGGTCCACTGTGAGCACTGGTAGGCCTAGGTATGACGATTATATATGACCCTATTTGTTGAACAAAAACACAAACAAAACGTGATATATTATCATATAAATGAGGAGTTCAGGCTCAAAACCCTGGAAACATCAAAATAACAAATATGAGATAAACAGTGTAATCAAACTTTCAAAACGTTCATTTTTGTACATTCATATTTGTGTGTGCATCACCCCATACCCACTTCATCACAAGAAACGTGGAATTAATGAAAAATATAAATACCATATTGGGAATTTATTTGATCTTAAATCATATTTTGGATTGGGGCTTACAGGGTTGGGTGCCTGATCTCTTCTTCTATTTTGAATTAAAGAGTATGTACCTATTTCAATAGTCTGCACTGATTAGATTAGCTTCAATTAGAGTGTTTGAACTGTGTTCTCAAGCCAAGTAGGAGATTGCACCATCAGGGCCCACTACATGTTTTGAGGATGTTCTGATTTAATTACCCAAGATAAATCTTAAAAAGAAGATGAACAGAATAACTCAGCGCAATAGTGTACAAGTAAATCAACCATAATCATAGATAGAGTGACACGTGGGCACATGATAAATGATGTAGGGTTGGCGCGCGGTATTCCCAGTACAGTCTTGCCAAACATTGTTTTTGTGATGATTAATTGCATTGACACAATTTGTTAGGCATGCAGCGCCACAGGTGCACCATAATGACTTGAAGCGAAGAGATGTGAGGTATGGGGAGCTTGTCAACTATGTAAGGCATGCTGGTACCGGGTTTGCTGGTCATGTGCCCAGTGATTGGACTTAAGTTGGTTGGTTGTTGGAGTTTTATGTCCTGGCACCATCTAAGGTAATATCAGGATGGGTACTGTCTTGTGACAGTGCATACTCATGGTTAGTTAATATTGATCCCCCACGAGGAGACCAGGCCACCAGCATCATGACCCGATTTCCCACTCGGTCACATTATCCTGGCACTGAGCCAACTCGTCCTTGTTCTATCCTAATCATGTTGGAGTGTTATGTCCTGGCAACATCTAAGGTCGTATCAGGATGGGTACTGACTTGTGACAATGCACACTCATGGCAACTTTATAGTGCTACCCCACTGGGAAATCAGGCCGCCAGCACTCAGTCATATTATCCTGATATCCCACTTGGTCACATTATCATAGGACTGAGCTAACCAGTCCTTGTCCTATCCTATTAATACTGAGCGCCATGGTAGGAACTGACAAGTATCAATTTTGTAAGTGTTTCATTTGACTCGACCAGGAATTGAACTCCTGTTTATCTCTCACACCGGAAGCCTGCGCTCTACTGATTTGGGCACTGCGCACAGTGGGGGGCCAACGTATGGGGACCAATTACCCAAGCGAACTCACAGTGTTCACAGCGTTACAGAGGCACTTCTGGTCGTTCGCAGCTTGGTCTGATGGAAGATGACATGATCACTTCTGGTTGTTCATCGAGTGTTCTCATTCATGATGCGTAGGTCACTTCCTGCTGTTCATAGGGATGCTCACTCAAAATGAGAGACTCATTTCCGGTTGTTTTTTTAAAAAGATTTATACTGCCTATCATGGATAAGCCTGTATAGGCTTGTTTTCACCATTAGACAGTTTGTCGATAGAAAGCCCAAGCCTACACTTTTACCGACCCAAGGGATTTTTAACCTCCCACACCACATAGACATGGTATGAGAGCAACCGGCCTTTGATGACGCTGTAAGTTATACACAGCGGTGGAAATCCAAATTGGCAGAGATGGGGGCATGGGGAATCGAACCACTGACCTTCAGATTAGGAGTCCGACCGACAGAGAACACCACGGTTGCATACACAGCTGTCTCAGTAATGACGCAAAGTTCCTTCCCAGTTGGATTCATAAGGAATCTAGCTCGTGGTGAGGGACTCACTTCCAGTTGTTACTCTCATTCATTAATACAGAACCACTTCCGGTAGTGAGCGCTGTGGCTGAATCGGTAGAGCGCCTGTCTCTCATACGGGAAATCGGGAGTTTATTTCCCAGTCGAGTCAAAGCAATGACTTACAAAATTGATACTTATCGCTTCCTAGCCTGACACTCAGTATTATTAGGAGAGGGCAAGGACTGATTGGCTCAGTGTCAGGATAATTTGACTTCATGGGATATGGGGTCATGGTGCTGGTGGCCTGGTTTCCAGTGGGGCAACACTACATAGTCGCCATCAGCGTGCACTCTCTCAAGTAGGTACCCATCCTAATATGACCTTAGATGTTGTCAGGACATAAAGCTCCAACAACCAACTAACAAACTTCTGGTCGTTCACAGACAGGTATCCCTCATTCTGAGAGTATCATATCCTCTTGTTCATATAGCACTCTCACTAATCTCAAAATAGGATCACTTCAGCCTGTTTTTTTGTTTTGTTTTTTAGAATGATCTCATTCATAATATGAAAGTCGCTTCAGCTTCTTGATGGAGTCGCGCCCATGGTGAGAATTTCCCTTCCGGTTGTGTTAATAAGGGCCTCGTTCAAAACGAGGGGGTCATTTCCGGTTGTCCATAGAGATCACACCACCCGGCATTGTAGTCGGCCACTTCCGGTTGTTCACATCGCTCATGGCGAGGGGGGCACTTCCGGTTCTTCAGACTCGCTTATCGTCAGGGGGTTACTTCTGGTTGTTCACATCGCTCATGGCGAGGGGTGGCACTCCCGGTTGTTCAGACTCGCTTATCGTCAGGGGGTTACTTCTGGTTGTTCACATCGCTCATGGCGAGGGGGGCACTTCCGGTTGTTCAGACTCGCTTATCGTCAGGGGGTTACTTCTGGTTGTTCACATCGCTCATGGCGAGGGGGGCACTTCCGGTTGTTCAGTCTCGCTTATCGTCAGGGGGTTACTTCTGGTTGTTCACATCGCTCATGGCGAGGGGGGGCACTTCCGGTTGTTCAGACTCGCTTATCATCAGGGGGTTACTTCTGGTTGTTCACATCGCTCATGGCGAGGGGGGCACTTCCGGTTGTTCAGACTCGCTTATCGTCATGGGGTTACTTCTGGTTGTTCACATCGCTCATGGCGAGGGGGGCACTTCCGGTTGTTCAGTCTCGCTTATCGTCAGGGGGTTACTTCTGGTTGTTCACATCGCTCATGGCGAAGGGGGCACTTCCGGTTGTTCAGACTCGCTTATCATCAGGGGGTTACTTCTGGTTGTTCACATCGCTCATGGCGAGGGGGGCACTTCCAGCTGTTCAGTCTCGCTTATCGTCAGGGGGTTACTTCTGGTTGTTCACATCGCTTATGGCGAGGGGGGCACTTCCGGTTGTTCAGTCTCGCTTATCATCAGGGGGTTACTTCTGGTTGTTCATAGTCTCGCTCATGCTGAGACGGTTACTTCGGGTTCTTCATTTCGCCGTTTCCTTCGTAACGAGATAGTTACTTCCGGTTGTCCCCAGAACGGCTTGCTCCATCAGTTCGGGGGTCACTTTTGGAAAGACATATTTGTAGAAAGCTGTCGGAAGCAGATTGTTCTGACAACTTTTCTGAGATAGTGTAGCAGTATGCACTGACCTCTCAGGCTATGAGCTAAATAGGCAGGTAAGGCCAGGAGGAGGATGACAGCAGGAAGCCTAGGTAGTGTCATCGGGGGGGGGGGGGTGAAAACAGGAAACATTTCGCTTAGAATGTGAATCGAACCCACATCTCTTGCATTCTGGGCCAGCATGCTAACCATTAGAGCACCTGCGCTCCCTGATCTCACCATCCAACTGACCCCTACCTGTCTATATGGCTCCTTGCCTAAGAGGTCAGTGCAAATCACTACACCCATTCCCCTGGAATTGTAAGTCTTTTTACTCGGTCATTTAATATGAACAAGTAACCAGACGGGATGGCCGAATGAGTTAGAGCGTCCGTCTCCCGTGTTTGGTAGATCGTGGGGTCGTGGGTTCGAACCCTGCTCGAGTCAAACCAATGACTTAAAAATTGATACTTGTCCCTTCCTAGCCAGGCGCTCGGCATTATTAGCAGGAGCAGTGGAATGAGGAAGACCAATCGTCCACGATTGAAATTTCCCCTGCTTAAACAACTAATGTACCAACAACAACAAAAGGTACATGCATACAGGCAATGGACTTCCATATACATACACAGGGTAAGTCCAATAACCAGACAGCGCATAGCTAGCACAGGATCATGGTCACAGTACCAGTGTCATGGGGTGATGACAATGGGAAATATTGTGCCTAGAGCTGGAATCGAACCCATATCTCTTGCATTCCAGGCCAGTGTGCTTGCGATTACACAACCTTGGACATTTTGTGATGGGTGGGAATTTTTAATAACGAATATTAGTTGGATTGAAAATGTGCGGTATTAGTAGTTTATATTTTATTGTTATTCCACAGTCAGAGCAATTGTTTTCAAGCAGATTTGGTTGGAATTTGGAGGGGACCAGCATGTTTAATAATGACAATTATTTGACTTAAGATATGGTATTTCATTTTTAATTTCTATTCAGTCAGATTTTATTGCAATTTGGAGGGGACCGGCATGTTTAATAATGACAATTATTTGGATCAAGATATGGTTTTTCATATTTAATTGTTATTCAGTCAGAGAAATTTGGAAAAATGATCGACCTATATTTGAGCATAGATTTCGAAGTTATGTCAACATAGGTTTCTAAGGTAAATAAAATCATCACAAAAGAAGGTAGATATAGATACTTTCATTAAGAACTGTAGTTTGGTGTTCCAATACTAAGTGGAAACATACCAGCTTCATCACAGCATGCCGTACCTGCTGAAATAGAAGTTCAAATTTCATCTTTAAGGATATTTATTTATTTAACTTTTCATTCAAAATTGCTGTCAGAAAAAAAGGAGTTGAGCGAGATTCCAAATTAAGCAAGCGATGGATGGCTGAGAAACACATATTGGCATTTGTATTTTGCTTACTATAAGTTAGCTCTTTTATGGTAACGATGTTAAGGCATTCATATCAGGCTGTCTCAAAAGGTGACAAGTAATATGGGACAAAACTTTGTCCATTGTAACGATCAACATACTATCTGCTTATGCATTTGCTCAGGATAAACTGATTTATGGTGTTTCATGATCCCAATAGAATATATCCTGATTTGACGCAAATGTCCTTGTGTTTTCAGTGTAACTCTTTCTGTGCTGTTTTGTGTCAACAGTTACACAGACAAACAAAAATGAGTTAGCACCTTTTGAGAGAGGCTCATTGTATGATAAAATAGTAGGATTGTATCCACAAGTAATCCTGGATTAGAACAGTTACTTGGAAAGAATGTTATTCATGTAAGATTGTTTTATGTGTTGTTGTCTTCTGTGCTCGCAACATCTATGATCATATCACGACAGATACCGATTTGTGCCAGTGCACACTCATGGCAACATTATAGTGCTGCCCCACTTGGAGACCAGGCCGCCAGCACCATGACCCAGCATCCCTCTCAGTCACATTATCCTTATGATGAGCTAATCAGTCCTTGCCCTATCCTACTATCCTAATAATGCAGAGCGCCTGGCTCGGTAATGACACATAGCAATTGTGTTAAGCTTCGGTTTGATTCAGCAGCGATTTCGAACTCTCCGACCATCCCCATGGGAAGCGGACGCTCTTCCTGATTTGGCTACCACGTCCAGTGTGCATGCATGTCAGTTGCTGGACTGGCTGGAGTAATGCAGTCACGTGATGCATTACTAGCGCAGGATCTGCTCTGAATTATTTGCCTCAGCATGTTCAAAGACCCTATAATACTAAGACGGCTCACTCAGCCTGCACTGTGTAATCAAAATGATCAAACCCACCACTTTGTGCGCTGACTGTTCTCTTGGTTAAACAGGTGCTATATTATATGTATAAATGTATATATGAATGTGAAAGATGTGTGATGATGGGGATGCTGATGACAATGCTGATGATGATGTGTATTTGTTCATCGCAATTTCATATTGAGGTGTATTCATACTTACCTATCTCATGTATAATATAAGTGTATGTGTTTACATGTGAAACACCAACCAGCAGCCGGCTGATCAAACCCACCACAAGGTGGCACTGGGAGAGATAGGGAGCGAGCTGTCTTAGTATTATAGGGTCTTTGGCATGTTCTCCCACCTTCCTGCTTCTCCATAATGTCTCTGTCATTACCCTCCACCACCGGCATTACACTGGACTGAGGGGATTTCAGCCACAACTAATACTCGATACTCCTGGAATACCAATACTTCCACAGCCCTCTTATCCTACTATAATATAGTGTTCTAAGTAAACTTGCTATTGTAGAAAATTGGAATATTGACACATGTCAACATGGTTTTTCCCAGATGGACTGGTTTTTGGAGTTTTACAGCCTGGCCTCATCTAAGGTCACACATGACAGTGCGCACTCATGGCGACTTTATAGTGCTGCCGCACTGGGAGACCAGACCCCAGCACCATGACCTGATATCCCTCTGAGTCACATTATCCTGACACGAAGCCAACCAGTCCTTGCCCTATTCTAATAATTGCGAGCGCCTGACTAGCAAGTGACAAGTATCAATTTTGTATGTCATTGATTTGACTCGACCATGCATTGAACTCCCGACCTTCTGCACGGGAGGCCTGCGCACTACCGATTCGGCCACCACGTCCGGTTTTTAAGAATGGTATGATATCACACACACCAAACACACCCTACTGGTATGATAGGCACATATCGTCCCTATACACACACACCAACAACCCTACTCCTCAGCCACCACCCTACACTCCTGCTCACCACCGTACGATGCAATATGGTGTTCTTAAGCAAAGATTGACTGATGGTAAATGGGCATGGGACAGTGCCCAGCCATCGTCATAGTCAGGCGGGGAACTTTAAGAAAGAGGCACCACTAAGTAAAACATCGCCTATAGGCCCTCACCATGACCAGGCCCGCAGTTAATATATATATATATATATATATATATATATATATATATATATATGAGTCCTTACCTATTACTTTGTATTGGTTATCATTACTTCTATTAATTCAAGTTTCACACAATTAAATTTCGAGCAGGATCTCATTCTGTTGAATGTAAATACAAAAGTTTGTTTTATTTAATGTTGCCTCTAGAGCACATTGATTTTCATTATCGTGTATTGGGCATCAAACATATGGTCATTCTGACATATTTCTTTGGAGGAAACCCACTGCCGCCACACAGGCTAGTCTTTCCGATAACCAGCAAGGGGTCTTTTATATGCACTTTCCCACAGAGAGGACAGCACATACCACAACGTTTAATGAACCAGTTGTGGACCACTGGTTGGAATGGAAACTGGCACACACTGTTGGTTAATGTAAGATTGCAAATGCTGGCAGATTAACTCTTACTTATCCGGGTGAATTGTGGTGAACAAATTATCAGGTCGCTTTCGAATCCTAAACGCCAGAGGTAACAGCAAAAAGATAAGGTAGGTACTGGCTCTTCGACAATGTCAACTGGTTAGCTCAGTGTCAGGATAATGTGACTGAGTGGGATATCGGATCATGGTGCAGGCGGCCTGATATCCCAGTGGGACAGCACTTTAAAGTCGCCAGGAGTGTGCACTGTCACAAGTCGCTACACATCTTGATGTGACCGTATATCTTGCCAGGACGTGAAACTCCAACAACCAACTGACTTCCGCATTGGTGCATTAGTTATTTAACCGGGGGAGGGGGAAGGGTTGGCGAGAGGGAAAGAAGGGAGATAGGGGAATTCGTGTTGATAGCAGAAGGCAGCTGGTGGTGATGTGGGTTTATTCATGTTGAAGGGCGTGCTCGGTAAGGTGTGACCGTTGTAATAGATGGCATGTATCACAGGGTGAACACCTTATGGGAATATCTGTGTCACAAACCAGCGAACAATGCTCCCTACCCACGGGTCATTCAATACAATGTGTCCATCGCTAATTCTTCCTTGACTCTTCCGTTTCCTTCCTTGACTCTTCCCTTTCCTCCCGCACAACAGTGGCAGATCGAGGGCTTAACGGGTTCGAACCCTGGTCGAGTCAAAACAATAACTTACAAATTTATACTTGTCGATTCATAGCCAGGCCCTCGGCATTATTATGATAAGGCAAGGACTGGCTGACTCAGTGGCAGGATAATAATGTTACTGAGTGGGATATGAGGTTATGGTGTTGGTGGCTTGGTCTCCCAGGGAGGCCGCATTATAAAGTTGCGATGCGTGTGCACGGTCACAAGTTGCTACCCATCCTGGTATGACCTTAGATGTTGACAGGACGTAAACCTTCACCAACCAACCAACTCATACAACATTGTTTCTGTATCCTTACGACTCCCAATAATAGTCAGTAATATGTTTCAGAAAATATGCAAACTGCTGTATTTTTTCTTCCGTCAGCATTTCATGAAGGGACCATCTACAAACTCCCACTACTTTTCCTTTTTTAAAGCACAAATGGTTACACTTTTTCTTGTGCTCATCGTTCATGTACATCACCTACCAATACATCTACCAAGAGCATGTGGTACTAAATTATTTACGCTGCACAAACTGCGGTAGTTTTTCTCCCTCCACCACGTCCCATCTACATCACAATGCACAAACTGGTGTACTCTTTCTTCCACTCACCCTTCATGGAAACAACTTACCAACACTGGCCAGTGCTACATTCTGCACGATGCAGAAACTGCTCTACTTTTGCTCTCACTCACTATTTACCTAAAGTGACTGGTACTACTTTCCCTACAATGCGCAAATTGATCTACTTGTTCTGCCACTCACCATTTACCTAAAGCGACCGGTACTACTTTCCATACAATGCGCATACTACTCTACTTTTTCTCCCACTCACCATTTACCTAAGCTGACCAGCACTACTTTCCGTGTAATGTGCAAACTGTTCTACTTGTTCATCCACTCACAATTACCTAAAGCGACCGGTACTTCTTTCCATACAATACACAAACTGCTCTACATTTTCTCCCACTCACCATTTACTTAAACCGACCGGTACTACTTTCCATACAATGCGCTGACTGCTCTACTTTTTCTCCCTCTCACCATTTACCTAAACTGACCAGTACCACTTTCTGTGCAATGTGCAAACTGCTCTAATTGTTTGTCCACTCACAATTTCGCTAAACTGACCGGTACTTCTTTCCATACAATTCACAAACTGCTCTACTTTTTCTTCCACTCACCATTTACTTAAAGCGACCATTACTACTTTCCATACAATGTGCAAACTGCTCTACTTTTACTCACACTCACCATTTACCTAAAGTGACCAGTACTACGTTCCCTACAATGCGCAAACTTCTCTACTTTTTCTCCTGCTCACCATTTAACTAAAGCGACCCGTACTACTTTCCATACAATATAGTACTACAAAACCGTGCAGCAGCCATACGGTTGGATACCATAACCAGATTGAATGTTATATTAAATAAATGTCACATATCTGAATAACAGTGATATATGTTGCTCTATGTTGTAATTTTGGAACCAGACATTGATCATTAAGCAAGTGACATACTAAAACTGCTGTACAATAATAATGACATATAGTCAAGGTCAAAGAATGGACGCAACATATTCACACATAAGGAACGACACATGAAGGTAACTGAGTATGCAATACTTTTTTTTTTTAATGCAATTGCAATTGTGATAATTAAGCAAGTGACATGCCAGAAAAGCAGTACAATAAGAACAACACTTAGTTAAGCTCAAAGAAAGAATGGACACAACACATGCAAATATAAGAAACGACACATGAATCTAACTGAGTATGGATTTTGTTTGTTTTTATAAATGCCTTAAGTTGTCTTACATGTCGAAGTTGTTATCAAATAAATATTGACTCAATACTTTTATAAACAAAAAGAAATATAAAAAAATGTTCAATCATGTAATTGTTATAACTAAGCATGAAAATTAATTTGAACATTTTGGGAAATTTTGTTCAAAAATACAATATTGAATATTGTGATAGAAAAGTCTCATATGTTATATACAAAATGTTACCCTTAATTGTCAAGTTCCTTGAAAACATGAAAATATACATTGTGCCCTCAATATATGTACACGCAAACAAAAGGTAATTGTGCATCATCGTGTGATGGAATCTTGTTCCTCTGTTCCATTGAAAGGGAGATGTAATCTATGTGTGTTTCAGTTGTGTTGTTGTCCGAACGACCCCAGTGTGGCACAGGGTCAGGTCATGAGAGAAGGTTCTAAATAAAGACAGTTGCAAACTAGATCTCACAGTGTCAACATCAACATATATTACACCACCCACACACACATACACACATACATGGACATACATACTCCTACACACACACAGACACCCACCACCTACATGCCACATGACTTGATAGCAGCAGTGTACAGCGACACACACAAAATCAGATTTTCTCCGCACAGTCCTCATGAAATTCAAGACACCAAAGCTCCTCTCTCCCGATGCCATTGTGATTCCCCACCCGGCAATCCACCAACACATGCATACATGGACATGCCCCCTAAACACCCATCCCCGCCCAACACACACACAGACACACTCCCACACTGGCCCGCTGGTAGCTGCGTATAACCATCCACCCCCCTACACCAACAAACCGAAACATAAATCACCATCACCACCGTGGTACTAAATAAAACCACAGCCAGCATCAATAAATCCCTCTCCGAATCATATGGGCTAATCTAATCCCGCAACGATATGAGCAAATATAACTTATGACATAATCTACCAGACCTGCGCTGGTCCACAAACATATAGCGTCAAAGAAATAAGAATAAAAAGACAACAAACAAAAAGACAAATAAATGAATAGGTGGAGAATTTCCCCACCGCTCCCGATACGCACACATGCATACACGGAGATGTCCTATCCCACCCACCCCCGCCTAACACACACACATACACACTCCCACACTGGTACCCTGGCAGCTGCGTATAACCACACACCCCCTACACCAACAAGCCGAAACAGAAACCACCACAGTGGTACTAAATAAAAACATAGCCAGCATCAATAAATCCCTCAACGAGTCATCTGTGCTCATCTAATCCCCCAACGATATGAGCAAATATCACTTAAGGCCCTGTCATACCTCACCGGATTGGGGGAAACGGACAGAAACTGAACAAAGTCCATTTTGTCTCAATACAAACTAGGAACGGATACCGTCGGACTGATGTCTATGGACTGTTCTTGTCCGGTTTGAGTTTGTTTCATCCGTTGGCTATCCGTCCATGTCCGTTTCATGTCCATTCGTCCAGTGGCCATTGACTCGATAGCGCAACATGTTGACACATTTTAATATATTTTGATACTTATCACCACCGGATTAGACAATTCTGTCCGTTGCTCAATCCAGCGAGGTGTGACAGCCGCTTTCTGATGTAATCTACCAGACAGCGCACTGGTATGCAAACATATAGTGTCAACAAAATTAAGAATAACAAAGAACAAGCTAAAAGACAAAAAAATTGGGTAATGATTAATGGGAGAAATTGAGCCATCCTGAAGAACCCTTCCATGTATGCGATGCCATGGTGTTCGCTCCTATCCCCATGAGTGCCTTCGCCTTGCCCGATGACCTCTTCATGGAGGTCACCATGTCCAATTCTGTTGTGCCCACAGTGGTGTGTACCTAACCTTTGACCTGCGGAGTAGCATGGATCACCGAAGCTAATGCGTCTCTAGTGAGTCCGGGTCCCTTGTGTGCTTGCGAATTTGCAAACCGGACGTGAGGCTTGTATCCAATCACAGGCCTTATTTATCAGTATGCAGTTGTCTATACCTGACTACTAATTGTATACATAGTTACTAATGCGACTATTATTTAGAATCCTCAATTTATTTTATTCTAGTATTCCCTAATCGATCCTAGCTACAGTATTATATAGTTGTCTATTATTTTCTACTCATTGCATACATAGCTAGTACATTATTGTTTAGAATGCACAGTTACATGTTAGTCCCTAATCAAACGTAGCTACAGTATTATGTAGTTGTCTATTGTTGTCTACTTAGTGCATACATAGTTACTAATGCCATTATTGTTTAGAATGTACAGTTACATGTTAGCCCCTAATCAATCCTAGCAACAGTATTATGAAGTTGTCTATACTTGTCTACTGATTGCATCAATCAATGGGTGCCGTCTTTTCGAAGAAGGTTGGCTGCAATGGACCTCCATCTCTTCCTGTCATTTGTTCCTCTCACGCATTCTGCATACCTCATTGCTGTCCACACAGTGATGTTGTCCATCCATTTTGTTCTCCTTCTCCCTCTTGGTCTTTTCCCTTCTATCTTCCCTTCCAGTATTATTCTCTGTGATTCCTGGTGTCGTATCATGTGGCCAAAGTATTTAATTTGTCTGTCTTTGATCGTTTGTATTATCTGTCTCTTTATTTTCATTCTTGTTAGGACCTCCACATTGCTTATCATTGCTGTCCATGGAATTTTTAACATTCTTCTGTATTGCCACATTTCAAGTGCCTCGAACGTTGTTGTTATTGCTTTCTTCAAAGTCCATGTCTCGCAGCAATATAAAAGTGTAGACCACACATAGCATTTTAGCAGTCGGAGTCTTGTTTTTATGTTTATGTCTCTAGATGTTAGTACTTTCTGCATCTTTAGAAAAGTTGTTTTGGCAATGTTTATTCTCCGTTTAATCTCTCTTTCCCATCCGCCATCCCTAGTTATTAAATGGCCCAGATACACAAATGACTTTACCTGCTCCAAGATTACTGATTGCATACATAGTTACTGATGCCATTATTGTTAAAAATGTACAGTTACATTTTAGTCCCTAATCAATCCTAGGTACAGTATTATGTAGTTGTCTATAGTTGTCTACTGATTGCATACATAGTTACTAATGCCATTATTGTTTAGAATCCACAGTTACATGTTAGTCCCTACTCAATCCCGGCTACATTATTACATAGTTGCCTATTACTGCCTACTCATTGTATCTCTTTTTCTTGGTTGTCCATCGGGGTTAATGATGACGGCAACTCAGCATTTGAATTTGTTGTGAACACGGCAATGACTGATGTGTCAGAGTTGTGCTCAGAATCTGGTGTTTAGCCATTATTGCAACATATCTTGTCTGATACGTTGGCCGAAACGGTACATCGCAGGCTTACCGTGCGGAAGGTCGGGAGTTCGATTATCGGTCGAGTCAAACCAATGACTTACAAAATTGATACTCGTTGCTTCTTAGCCTGGCACTCAGCATTAATAGGATAGAGCAAGGACTGATTAGCTAAGTGCCAGGAGAATGTGACTGTGTGGGATATTTGGTCATGTTTCTGGTGGCCTGATCTCCAAGTGGAGCAGCACTATAAAGTCACAATGAGCGTGCATTGTCACAAGTCGGTACCCGTTCTGATATGACCTTAGATGTTTCCAGGATGTTAATGCCAGCAACTTATTATTTGCATTTGTCGTGAACTCGTCATTGTCTGGTGAGTCCATTTCGTGCTTGGTATGTGTGGTGGCACGTCGGAAATGTGCTTGGCGCTGAAGTTAGAGAGTCTGGTGGGGCAAGGACACAATTCCTTGTTTACCCTTTGTACCTACCTAGCCTGTCCGACTGGGGTCTCCACTAAAGCACCATGGGCAAACAGCTCAAATCCACGGCTACGCACTGTTCATACACACCATCGAGCGACTTGGGAAGCTGCTCAAATGCACGTAATCAGGCAAACGTGGGGAGGGGGAACGCCTGCCTAAAGCCCCTGTCACACCTCACCCAATCGAGGAAATGGAAAGAAACTGAACAAAGTCCGTTGATATCCAGCAAATCCTGGTTTGTGTCCATTGCATATCCGTTGCATATCCGTTGATATCCATTGATGTCCGGCCCGATCAGTTACAAGATTTGAACATGCACAAAACTTGGAATGGATGCCACCCGATTGACATCTATGGTTCTTGTCCAGTTTGAGTTTGTTTCGTCCGTTGGCTATCCATACGTTTCATTATGAAATCCCGTATTTGCGGGCACCCGCACGATATATGTGGGCTGTCGAATGCTATTGATGGCCGATCCCATTAGGTAGTACGCGGAGGCTATGGTTACTGTCATTATGTTCTCTCTTTTCATTAGCTGTACTGCTCAAACAGGCTATACTGCCCGGATATCCAGTGTAATGCATACAGTTCATAGTTCCCCTTTTTCTGTCTGTATTATATGAATTATATATTTAGAGCTTACCCCATAGATCCAACACACGACACAACACGCAATCCGAGTTCAGCACCAGCAGAAGTGTAGATAATAGATGATGATAGCAGGCTGACTGCTTAGTTTTATTCATTTATATAAGGTTTTCAGATACATACAACAGTGGATGTTATACACCTCCTTATTGGCTATTACACTCATGCACACCAGTCACTCCTCTCCCGCATGATCTCTCCCTAACATAGTTCACCATGGGCTGCCTTTAGGACTCACCTCCCTCCCACCCAGCTCTGGCCATCACCTAGCCATCGTGGGATTACCCCATAACATGGCATGGTGACTGTGGCTGGGCGAGATAAGGGCTGGGTGAGATAAGGGAGAGGGATTCTGCTTAAAGGGGCACTTCTTCCCTCCCCCTGTGTGAGCATTATAAAGGAAGTACTGTTTCCCATTTAGCCATCTCGATACTCAATACATGCTTAATCGGAGAATTTTACATCATGTCCATTTCATAATCGTTTCATGTCCATTTCACATCCGTTCGTCCGGCTGCCTTTGACCCGATATCGCAATATTTTGACACATGTTAATACATTTTGATACTTATCACGCCCGAACACCACTGGACCAGACAATTCTGTCCGTTGCTCAATCCGGCATAGTGTGACAGGGGCCTAAAGGCTTCTTTGCACCAATGTGCGTCTACTATCTCGCAAACAACGCACCGCACTCGTAGACCACTCACCTACATATACATGTGCTGCCTCTGAGTGCCGTGAATTGTTGTTTGCTTTGTTTGTTGTTGTTTTACGTCCTAGCAACATCTAAGGTCATATCAGGACGGGTACCGACTTGTGACATTACGCACTCATGGTGACTTTATAGTGCTGCCCCACTGGAAGGCCATGCTGCCAGCACCATGACCTGATATCCCACTCAGTCACATTATCCTGACACTAAGCCAACCAGTCCTTGCCCTATCCTAGTAATGCTGAGCGCCAGGCTAGGAAGCAACAAGTATCATTCTGTAAGTCATTGGTTTGACTCGACCAGGGTTCAAACACATGACCCCACCATCTACCAACATGGGAGACAGAGCCTCTAACTCATTTGGCAATCCCATCTCGTCAAGTTTTCTGATAGATGGGGAGGCGAGAGAGGGGGGATTGGGGATAGGTGTCATTCGCAGGGGTCAGCATTTAGATAACAGAACCGGCTGCTTCCCACTGTGCCTGCGTCAATTTTCTGGAGTGATGTCCCCCTCCTTCATTCCCAACATGGTAGGGTCAGTATCCCGATCAATTAGAGGCTGCATGGGAACCAGCATTGGCACATCGGAAGTGACGTATAGCTAGCCACGGGTGTGAAAACAACGTCAGGGAATGGATAGGCCTGGAATTTGCAAAGTGCCAAAGGTGAGTGGAGAACAGGGAAATATGGAGAAAACTGGTTGCAAAGTTTTTAGTTATACTGCCTATCATGGATAAGTCTGAATCACCATTAGACAGTTTGTCGATAGAAAGCCCTAGCCTACACATTTACTGACCCAAGGGATTTTTAACGCTGTAAGTTGTCCACAGCGGTGGAAATCCAAATTGGCAGAGGTGGGGGCACGGGGAATCGAACCACCAACCTTCAGATTAGGAGTCCGAGCTAGAAAAAAGTCAGACACTCTAACCACTCCGCCACAGAGCACACCATTCATTTCCCCTGTTAGATTGTTGTTTGTTGCTCTTTTACGTCCTAGTAACATCTTAGAGATCGGATGTCCGGAGGCGCGTAGTTCCTGTTATTGATTCTAATGCATTGCTACTCTAAATGGTGCAAAATATGTTGGGATATTGGGATATTGGGATATTCGAGAGAATGAGGGAATGTGGATCAATATGAAAGAAATAATAATGCAATATAAATAGGATGATATTACATAATCGTTGTCATTGTTTGGTGGGGTTTTACATCGATCCAACATCTAAGGTCATATCAGGATGTGTACCGAGTTTTGACAGTGTACACTGATCGCAACTTTATACTGCTTCCCTTTTGGGGGGACCAGATAGCTGGTACCATGACCCAAATTCCCACTCAGTCGCATTATCCTGATAATCAGCTAACCAGTCCTTCGCCATCCCTAGCATTGCCAACTGCCAGACTAGGCAGTGGCACGTGTCAATGTTGTAAGTCATTCGTTTGACTTGGGCCAGATTTCAGACTCGCAATCTTCCGCATGGGAAGCCTGCACTCTAACACCCCATCACACCGAAGTAGTTCTCACTACGTTCTTGAAAATGTTGGTGAACGGGCTCAAACTGTGTGCGAATGGAGTGGACATAGTAGCATTGTTTTACGGTATTTTTACAAACTGCATGGATGGTCTAGGACGGAAGGGTGCTCCAGAACTTTGAGCATGCTTAAAATCTTCTGGCGGCCACGTTCTACCCCAACCACAGCCCATTTTAGAATGGGGTGAGATGTTTTGAGAACTAGTTTGGTGTGCTGGGGGTGTTACTGATTGGGCCAGTGCGTCCGGCCTAATAAATAAGCAGGAAGGACAAAAGCGGTAAAGATGGATCTGGCGAATGGACACCACTCATGATGTGCATTCCTTTGACGCAGAGAGTGCAGGCTCAATGTGTGAGATATGCACCCACCAGTCTATTACTTATTAGGGAGAAGGGAAGGGACCACAGAATATTCTAGGCATTGATGAACGAGCATGGAGAGGGGGCTGGTATATATATATATATATGTGTCTTGAATAATAACATAATAATAACATTATACAAGCTACTCCTCTCTCCGTCTCACTATTTGCCATTAATTACCACGTGCATTAACATGAACACCTAAACCCCCAGATCATATCAGGACTGGTACCTATTTGTGACAGTCCTCACTCGTGGTGATTTTATAGTACTGCCCCACTGGGAGATCAGGTCGCCACCTTCATTGCCCGATATCCCACTCAGTCTCATTATCCTGATATTGAGCTAACCAGTCCATGCCCTATCCTATTAATGCCGAGCGCCTGGCGAGGAAGAGACAAGTATCAATTTTGTAAGTCATTCATTTGACTTGACCAGGAACTTAACTCCTGAACTCCCATGCGGGAGGCTGGTGCTCTACCTATTAGGCCACCGCATCCAGTACACCAGCATGGAGCGGGGCCGGTATATATGTGTCTTGAATAATAACATAATAATAACATTCTACAACCTACTCCTGTCTCCACGTCACTTTTTGCCATTAATTACCACGTGCATTAACATGAACACCTAAAGCCCCAGTCACACTATAGCTTGCAACCACTTTGCGACCACTTTGAACCCGAAGTCACCAGTGATCTTCATGCAACCAAAGCAATGATTGTCAACCTCCTTGCAATCATTTTGGTCGTAAGCATGTTTTTAGTGCAGTAGCTGCAACCTCCTGGCAACCAAAATGGTCGCAAGGAGGTTGGCTACCACAGGAGACCAACTCTGTGACCACTTGCGATCATTTTGCAACCATTTTGTGACGTCTTTGAGACCAACCTTTTTTTGTGGTTGCAAAGTGGTCACCGGCAGTCACCAGCAGTAGTCTGACTGGGCAACAAACAGCGCTGAATGATCCGAAGCCAATCATTATCATCATCATGCTGTCGGTTGCGATGCGACAAAGACTGCTTTCATTACTTGACTGCCGCTCTCCATTTAGCTCTCTGCTGTGAGAGTTGCATCCATGAGTCGGTCTTAATGTCTCTCACCTTCAGGTTTCTATTGATGGTATCCTTGAACCGGAGACGAGGGCGCCCTCTCTTTCTGTAGCCAGAAGACAGTTGAGAATAGAGGATCTGCTTTGGTAGCCTGTCTGATGACATCCTCATGAGGTGTCCAGTCCACCAGAGATTCTTTGTGATCAGAAGATCTTCCATAGAGGGCAGCCCCGTCCGTTCAGAAGCCAAACTGAGGCAGAATAAGACCAATTCCGCACTACGGTGGGAACAACACTGGAAGGGTCGTTTCCATGACAATATATCTCGGTAAGACAGCAGTGGTATTCAGATGACATATATATTTTTCAACTTTGGATTGCATTTAACATGATTATCGTAGGTTAAGGACTAGTTGGCTCAGTGCCAGGATAACGTGACTTAGTGAAATATCACTGGCAAATTATCCTATAGGAGCAGGCTTCACCGCTGACTGCCCCCTGATCCGGCCTTTGATGTTGCTAGGGTGTACAACACCAAGCGTTCAATTAAAGAATTCACTGCTGACTGCCATACCTAACCAAACACCCTAATCTGCCCTTTGATGTTGCTAGGGTCCACACGCTCAATTACAGAATTCACTGCTAACTGTCATACCTAACCAAGCACCCTAATGTACCCTTTAATGTTGCTAGGGTGTAAATCTACAGTTTTTCAATTAAAGGCTTCACTACTGACTGCCGTGTTATGACCATACACCCTGATTGGGCCTTTGATGTTGACAGGGTATAAAACCCCAGTCGCTCAATTAATTACAAGGATGGACTGCGGGCACCGAGGCTAAGTAGGGGTTCATGTTGCAGCTTGACACATGTAGCTGAGTGGTTTATGGGTGCGGTGCATTGTTTAGGATATAGTAGCTCCTCTTATGGGTACAAATTGGTGCAAAGAGGCCTTTAGGCAGGCGTTCCCCCTCCCCA
Organism: Branchipolynoe longqiensis; assembly: GCA_030323885.1. Taxonomy (NCBI): domain Eukaryota; kingdom Metazoa; phylum Annelida; class Polychaeta; order Phyllodocida; family Polynoidae; genus Branchipolynoe; species Branchipolynoe longqiensis. Next base: position 35,474,339 of record CM059199.1, on the reverse strand, counting down.
TGTTTGCCTGATGGTCATCATCATCCTCATTAATCCCTTAACTGCATTGGGGCACCACCGATGTGGTGTTCTGTGTGGCGGAGTGGTTAGAGTGTATGACTTTTTTCTAGGTCGGACTCCTAATCTGAAGGTCGGTGGTTCGATTCCCTGTGCCCCCACCTCTGCCAATATGGATGTCCACTGCTGTGTATAACTTACAGCATCATCAATGGCCAGTTGCTCTCATACCATGTCTATTTGGTGTGGGAGGTTAAAAATCCCTTGGGTTGGTAAAAGTGTAGGCTTGGGCTTTCTATCGACAAACTGTCTAATGGTGAAAACAAGTCTATTCAGGCTTATCCATAATACGCAGTATAAATCTTCAAGAAAGAATGTTGGCTGTATTCAGTCATATCTACTAGTTTAGCCTCATGTTAATGGTGCTATGGATATATTGGCTTGCTAACATGCATTTTTTTTCTTTTCAGAATTATGACTTAATAACGCATTTCTGGCAACCTGACATTTCCATCAACCTGTCACTTTGTCCATTAACTGACATGTTTTTACCCTTCCACCCGCCAATGGGTCGAGTGCTGCTGAGTACGTTCTTTGTATTATAATTAAGCATTGATCCAGTTAAATTACTCTACCTGTCTCCTTTGTTGTGGGTCATTACTTGGAGCTGAAATTGTATTCTGATTTGCCCTTTTGTGTTGTTTGTAAATTACCTTAAATGAGATAATGCCTGGATCCTTATTCTCTTACAGCTCTCCACCACCACGAATATGATCACTGCTCATAGGACATGGTATCACACCAGCTTTCCTATAACATAACACCTTCTCGCCTGTGATTTGGGTCTTTCACTATGCCAGTGTGTTGGCTTTTCGTTGGAGTTTTACGTCCTGGCAACAGTTAAGATTATATATCAGGATGGGTACTGACTTCTGACAGGGCACACTCATGGTGACTTTATAGTGTTGGCCCGGTGGGAAATCAGGGGCCTGACACAATGGCCCAATATCCCATTCAGCCACATTATCCTGACACTGAGCGAACCAGTCCTTGCCCTATCCTATTAATGCCAAGTGCCAGGCTAGGAAGTGACAAGTATCAATTTTATAAGTTATTGGTTTGACTTGACCGGGAACCAAACTGTCAAACTCCTGCACGTGAGGCCTCCGCTATACTGATTCGGCTACGGGTCCCGGTTTATGCCAGTGTAAATGTCCCTCTTCTCGGACAGAGTTCCACATGTAAAAATATACGGATTTTTGGTTAAGAATTATATATTGGCAGAGAGCATTATTATTCTTGGATGCTGGAGTGGGACTTATATTATATAAACTAAAGGTAACTAAAATCAACAGAAGTCCACTCCCATGGTACATGATACTGAGTGAGGTAAACTATATGTTCTCTACTTGGAGTGGAGTTGATGGAAATGTACATGATGCTGAATAGAGTAAACTATCTGTTATATATGATGTTTGGAGTTAATGAAAAGAGTTCCTTTGAAAGAAACAGTACATGATGGTTGAAATGTTCTCTATGTGTTCATAAAGAATACAAAGGAGGAAAAGAATGATTTTACTATATACAAATCTGTAACTGTTTGCAACATCCTGTCCACCCAAGACCACCTGACTGACCCACCTGCCTAATTTGCATATGTATAGAGTACACCACCTGCAGCTGGTTTGAGTGACAGCCCCTAATGGGGTGGTCACCCACCCAGTCTGTGGGGGAGAGTCTCATTGGCTGGCTGGGGAATGTCCGGTCACCTGACTCCCTTGGCCTATCCTGACCACACACTAGTCTCAGCTAATTAATTATTCATGAGTTTGCTTCAGACACACTGAAGGAAAATCACTCTCATCCTGGCTCTGGAGTGAGACACACCTACTTTAGAGCAGGAACCCCAGACACTCTGTCTGATGCTATCCAAATTCAGCCATTCAAATTGAGTGTATCCACAGCCATAGGACTCCTGTCCCATGGGTTGTAGGCACTGTTTCAATATACAGGCTAAAGTGACAATGAGACATCGTGTGGGCAGTATATGAGGAGTACAGGTGCTAGGTCACATGTAAGGGGGATGACAGGAGTTGCTGCCAATAAAGCACAACTTATTCACTGTTCATCCTTGTGACTAGTTTTCCTTCCTCTTTCCAGACATGGTTAAATTGATTAGGCTGATTGCATCACAGGTGAAATGAAGGGGGAGAGTTTTGTAATTACATAGGGTGCTCACAGTGGCAGAGCATCCGTGTTTTTATACACAGTTCATTGACGAGAGACTGCAACTGTTACCTAATATCCTGACATGCCCGGAAGTCATGTGTTTTTCTCTCCCAACCCTCTTCTTTTCTATATAGGTCCAGTAATAAAGCCAATTATTTTGAAATTAAACCGTTGTTATTACCAGATGTCTTCAGTTGTTATTACCAGATGTGTTCAAGCTTTCCACCATATCTTCTTCGGCTACATACCCCGTCCTGATATGTCCTTAGATGTTTCCCGTTTTGGTAGATCGTGGGATTCGAACCCATGGGTTTGAACCCCAGTCAAGTCAAACAAATTACTTTAAAATTGATATGTGTCGCTTCCTAGCCAGACACTTTGCATTATTAGGATAGGGCAAGGACTGCTTGGCTCAGTGTCAGGATAATGTGACTGAGTGGAATATCAGGTCATGGTGCTGGTGGCCTGGTGTCCCAGTGGGGAAGACTATAAATTTGCCATGAGTGTTCACTGTCCCAAGTCGGTACCCCTCCTGATATGACCTTAGCTGTTGCCAGGATGTAAAACTCCAACAACCAACCTTAAATGCAAAAGAACAACATACCCTAGGCTACATTTCCCGCGTAATTGCTTCAGACATTGAGAGGTGTGCAAACCCCATACGGAATATATTATTAAGTATTACACGAGCTACTATGTGTGTCTTACTGGACGCGATGGCCAATTTAGTAGAGCGCAGGATTCCCGTGTGGAGGGTTGGGAGGTCGAATCCCAGCCAAATCAAACCGATGATTTTTACAATTGATATTTGTCGTTACCGCAGACTAAATCCAGTGATTAAGACACAAGCTGCTGTTTGTTTGAATGGTATAAATAGCAAGACCGCGCCAGCATTCTCGTGAACAAATGAAGAGACATGTGCGTGTGTTCCCTACAGGTTTCATCCATCAATTTTACACGATATCCTAGATAGCGGCATCAAGTAGAGAATCTGAGAGAATCTGAGAGAATCTGAGAGAATCTGAGAAAATCGGAGAGAATCGGAGAGAATCGGAGAGAATCGGAGAGAATCGGAGAGAATCGGAGAGAATCGGAGAGAACCGGAGAGAACGAGAGAGAACCGGAGAGGACCGAAGAGGACCGAAGAGGACCGAAGAGAACCAAAGAGAACCAAAGAGAACCAGAGAGAACCGGAGAGAACTGGAGAGAACTGGAGAGACCGGAGAGAACCAAACAGAACCGAACAGAACTGAACAGAACCGAACAGAACCGAACAGAACCGAACAGAACCGGAGAGAACTGGAGAGAACCGAAGAGAACCGAAGAGAACCGGAGATGACCAGAGAGAACCGAAGACGACCGAAGACGACCGAAGACGACCGAAGACGACCGAAGACGACCGAAGAGAACCGTAGAGAACCGAAGAGAACCGAAGAGTAGTGAAGAGAACCGAAGAGAACCGAAGAGAATCGAAGAGAGGATAGCCAAACTGGTAAGAGCGCTGGCTGGCTTACCCTTACCGTGTCAGTGCTGACTGGTTTGAATACCCCACCGAGACAACCAACAATTTACTAAATTGATACTTGGTTCCTATTTTGGTATTTGGCATTAATAGTGTGATGCATTTGATGGACCACATCCTACTTCACTTTAGCATTAGAGTGAGTAACGCTGAGATAGCTTCAACACCCAGGGCATTCCTTGGTTTATCCATTTGAGGTCAGAAATAGGAATGACCTGTCACCGCCTTGCCTGGTAGCGCTTAACCTCCATCCCTCTGTGGTCACTAGCTGGCAATGGATGAAATAGTCCACCCTAGGGACTGTTCTTGCTAGCATGCTGCAACCTTTTGCTACTTCATAGCAAAGTATTCGAACCCACGGGTCCGAAGCATGGGCGAGTCAAACCCATGACATAAATATTGATACTTGTCCTGTTGCCAGGACGTAACATTCCGACATGCAAACAAGCCAACCACGTATATGTTGATTTTACAAGTTCACTACTTGATGTATGCAGCTATAGCTGGGCTCAAGCCTTGGCACATATGTGTTGGGGCGAGAGCAGAAGGCTTGAACCGACGGGGAATAAAGTGCACTTGGGCAATGAATAACAACCAAACAGCTGTGTGCACAGGCTTTAGCGTATAAGTCTATAGGTAAACACGATGGGAGTTATTGTATGCTGATACATGATGATGATTCTCCACGAAATATGTTCATTAGGTGGTTGGTTGGTTGTTCAAGTTGTACACCCTGGCAACAACTAAGGTCATATTAGGATGGGTACCGACTTGTGACAGTGCACACTCATGGCGACTTTATAGTGCTGCCCCACTGGGAGACCAGGGTTCCAGGACCAGGATTTGATATCCCACTCAGTCACATTATCCTGACACTGACCCAACCAGTCCTTACCCTATCCTAATAATGCTGAGTGCTTGACTAGGAAGTGACAAGTATTCATTTTAAGGCATTGGTTTGACTCGACCACGGTTCGAACCTGTGGGTTCTAATGCTCGGATATGTGGCTGTGTATGTAGCCTATGAGGAAAACCATACAAACAAAGAGAAAGGAAGAGAGTAAAGTATAAGAGAGAGAGAGTCCAGCCCTCTGGTTTATTGTTATATAGTTACATTGGTTCTTGGTAGAGTATCATACCACCTACTTCCACCAATGGTCTCACCAATAGGAATCCAGCATTCCTGGTCTCTATGGATACCAGTGCCCACCACCAGTAGCTGTATGGCCCCTTGGCCACCACCAACCTTGACATTTGGAGGGTGGTGACCCATACCCCAGAAGAAGGGCTGCCAGCACCTCTGTGTATATTTACATCCCACTCAGGCACCACCAACCCATATATATATATATATATATATATATATATATATGTACTATATAATTTATTATGTGGATATAAATAACGGCAGCCCCTTAAATGTTTCCCCTAACCATCTTCTTCCATGTTATTTGCTGTGGAGCGGGACATTCTCTACTCCCCCCGCCTCCTGTACAGTGAGCCAACTGTCACTCTGCTCACTTTCAAACTTGATATGCACCTGGCAAAGTACAATCAGTTTGTCGATAGAAAGCCTGAGTCTACACTTTTACCGACCCAAGGGATTTTTAACCTCCCACACCACATAGACATGGTATGAGAGCAACTGGCCTTTGATGTCGCTGTAAGTTATACACAGCAGTGGAAATCCAAATTGGCAGAAGTGGGGGCATGGGGAATCAAACCACCGACCTTCAGATTAGGAGTCCGACCTAGAAAAAAGTCAGACACCCTAACCACTCTGCCACAGAAAACGCCATGTATTTATGGCTTCAAAGTTCTGGTCCATTGACCCACATAGCAAAAGATAGGGTTGGGACAGAAGAAAACACGCCACCGTTGGACATGTAACCCCAGTAGGTCACAGCCCTATCAGACTCGCAAGAAGAGGACCAGCGGAAGAGGACACGCACTCACACTGGCACAATGAAATCTCCATCGCCTACCTGAGGCTTTCCCATTGCATCTGAGTCTGCATAACAACTGGGTACATGATAACTGCATCTGGGGTGAACCCAACCGGAAGGAACCCAGCCTGCTGCACGGTTACGCAGCGCCCAGAGGTCAATGCGACAAATCGATAAGGTGAGGCCTGTACTGCCCTGCTCTCGTGAGAATGGTCACGCAGGTTCCAAGCACGAATGGGTAAACAGGGAGGGATGGTGGGGGAGGGGGAGGGGGAGGGGGAGGGCGTCACTCTCTGATACACATTACACAACTGGTATATCGATAGGCAACAATGAAATACCCACCCACCGTTCCAATATGCCACTCAACCAATCACCCAAGCATTCATCCCATTATCTACTCACCCTATCACCCAATCACATAATCGCACAATTAGTCATTCGTCCCGCATCCAGGCATGCACTCCATCAATCACCTACCCACTCACACCCTCATCCAATCACCCAGTGATCAACTCGCCACATCACACAATCATTCATTCAGTCATTCAGTATCAAAACATCCACTGCCTCCATCACCGACCCACTCACCCAATCACACAATCACCCAACCACTCCCTGATTTAATCACCGATTCATCCAGCCACTCACTGACCCAGAAATCGACTCAAGCACCCATCCACTCACCCAATCATACTCAGTTGCGGACTCATCTAACCATCCACTCACTGACTCACCCACTCACCCACACATCCACTAACATACACGTACCCACTCATCGACCCACTTACCCACCTACTTACTCACCCACTTACCCACCGACTCATCCGCCCACTTCAACACGCACTTACCCACTCACCCACTCACACACACGCACGCAATCACATACTCACTCACCCACTCAATCACTTCCCCAACGTCCAGTACGTACCTAGTACTTTTGTATCCCCAATACAATCTCAGACCCCCATTCCATTCATCAAATCATACAATACAAAGAACTAACAATTACCAATTAAATGACAGTATTGCAAAATTAACATCATACACATTGACATCTAGTGTTCTTGTCACCATCATACCATATCCTTCAGTGTATGATGACTTACATTTATGGGAAAATCAGTGTAGGTATTTGCTGGATACCAGCATATTAATTGTGATCGGACCCACTGATTTGCATATATACTGTGCATGTATTTGAAAATAGGTATATATATTTTGATATATTTCTTTCTATACCCATGTAATATATCATATTGTTGACTGAATTTGCATGATACTTTGTTGGACTGAATTTGTACACAGTTACTACTACAGCTGATACTTCATTTATATAATGTATAGTACTTCTAGTAACAAACAGGATTTACATGCAGTCACTATTACAACTGATAGTAGTTTCATTTATGCATAATACTTTTATTGGACTGGACTTGTACACAGCTGATACTTCATTTATAAAATGTATAATAATTTTAGTATGCAGTTACTACTACAGCTGATACTTCATTTATAAAATGTATAATACTTTTAGTAACAAACAGGATTTGCATACAGTCGCTATTACAACTGATAGTAGTTTCATTTATGTATTAAGGAATTGTACTGTATGGCCGAAAGACGAGTGCTCTGGCGCTGACAAAACATATTATTCGATGAATAAATACTTGAACCAAAAAAAACAAAAAAAGCCATCTGAACTTTTATTCACGTCATTCTACTGTTGTCATGCGTTGTTGTCTTTATTTTAAAAGAATTTTATTATACATTTTGATATTCTTCGGACTGCTCTTGTCTGAGAACAATGTCCTTATGAGGCAGCAGTATTCTTGTTATTTAATTGTTATTCTTCTGGCTTTTCTTGTCTTAGAATAATATCCTTATTAGGCATAACAAAAAATGAATGCAAAATCCTGATTGTTGCTTTCCCTACTACAATAGCAATATGATTCAGCTTTGGTTAATTGATATGCTTATTTTTGTGTTGTGGGGGTGGGGGTGTTCGGCTATTTTTGTCCCCATTTGTCCATCTCCTTTCAACCCAGTAAGTAAAGATAGTCATGATTTTAACAGGAGAGTTTTCTCTCTTGGCGATGGTAAGGACACTGAGCTGGTGCCCCCTCCCCCACCCCCACCCCTCAGTTACCGGTTGTGTACCATGCTGTACTAAAGGGCTGTGCCCAGATTACGTCACGGTGAAAGGGGATGGGTGGGTGGTTGTCTGATGGAGTACACTGCGCATGACATGTGGAGGCTTAGGTCAGCATTTTCCACTCACTTTTTAAAATTTGTTTTTTACCGACTGCCACACCCCCCTATAACTAACTTTGCATTTGTCAAATTGCCAACCGGGCGCGGTGGCCTAATCGGTAGAGCGCGGGCCTATCGTCCGGAAGGTTGGGAGTTGGGAATTAATAGGATAGGGCAAGGACTGGTTATCTCAGTACCAGGATAATGTGACTGAGTGGGATATTGGGTAATGGTGCTGATGGCCTGATTTCCCAGTGGGGCAGCACTATAAGGTTGTCATGCGTGCGCACAGTCACAAGTCGGTACCAGTCCTGATATGACGTTAGATGTTGCCAGGAGGTAAAATTCCAGCAATCAAACCAAACCAAGCCAATTTTCCTTGCTGTACATATTTCATCTCAGGCGACTCCCGCCTGCACTATACAAAGTGTCTGTGCTGTACACTAAACAGCACCGGCTACTCCCCCTTCTAATGTACAAGAGTGGAGTGTGCTGCGCACAATGCACCACAGTCCACTCCCTCATCGCTATGCATAACCAAAATATACGATCCTTGTCTATGGCTGGAAGACTTTTCTATGGCTGGCTGACAAAGTGTATGTTCAGATGAATAAACATATTTACATCAACAAAATTGAAACATCCGGAGATATAGACCGAATGTGGTGAACATATAGGTAGGACGCAGGCTTCACGTTAGGAAGGTCGGGAGTTCGAATCCCATCCAATTCAAACCGATGACTTATTCTTTATATATATATATTCATATTTCCCCGCTACCTTTCAGTTGACAAATATAATAAAACATATAACTTAATAGAATATAAAGGTGAAATCGACGGCGTTCCAATGCTGCCATCTTGTCTTTTTGCATTCTCTCCCATTTCACCAACTCTGTGCTGATATAAGTACCCATTTGATACTGGAGGCAGGCATTCTACTTCCTGTTCCATACTAAAGCTATTTTCGCCCGTAATTACACTACATTGTCATTCACCCGTGTACTACAAGTACTGGGTGAACCGGGTGAATCTTTTATCTAGGCGTGAATGTGCCACCAACCAGCCAGAAAATACACTTACAGATTCATTGCAGGAACCCCTGGGATGATGACTTAAAGATTGATACGTGTTGCTTCCTATCCAGGCACTTGACATTATTAGAATAGTACAAGGACTGGTTAGCTCAGTGTCGGGATAATGTCACTGTAGGATAGCTGATCATGTTGCCAGCAGTCTTGATCTCCCTGTGGGGCAGCACTGTAAAGTCGTAATGGTTGGTTGGGTGGTTGTTGAAGCTCGCCATTAATAGTACAAAGCAAGGACTGGTTGGCTCACTGTCAGGATAATGGGATTTAACAGGATATCAGGCCATGGTGCTGGCGGCCTGGGCCAGTATGCATGGAGTGGTGTTAGCGAGGCAAACCGCGGTTAGGGAGGGATTTCTGGTTTAGCGCCGAAAAGTTGTTATGCATGGAGCAGTGTTAGGCCTAACACCACATGTTTAAAGTCGAAGAATGTAAACCTACCCCCTAGCAGGTTTACAGCGGTGTTAGTGTTAGGTTAGTGTCAGGATGGAGACCAAACTATTCAATGCTATCATATTTGACAGAATTAAATATGCAATAAGTAAAATTTCATCAAATTAACCCTAAAAACGAAGCGATATTAACACTGCCTCCGGATTGGCGGCGTTATTCATATTGTCGAATCGACGAATGTAAAGTAAACAAATCGCCGACGTTGATATCCATACTATTGCACAACTCCGCCGCCGCATGGACGTCGATATCCATGCTGTCGACCGCCGCCGCCACCGAATCGGCGGCTATATATTCCGCCCAAATCTATTCAATGCTGTCACATGTAACATTATTACGTACGCCATAAGTGAAATTTTATCAATTTAACCCTAAATTCGAACCGATATTAACACCGCCGCTGCATTGGCGGCATTATTCATATTGTCGAATCGACGAATGTAAAGTAAACAAATCGCCACTGCCGCCGAATCGGCGGCTATATATTAGGCCCAAATCTATTCAATGCTATCATATTTAACAGAATTACATACGCAATAAGTGAAATTTCTTTAAATTAACCCTAAATTCGAAGCAATATTAATGCCGCCGCTAAATCGGCGGCGATATTAATATTGTCGAATCGACGAATGCAAGCAACCCACGCCGCCGCCTCAGTAACAAGCGCCAATCAGGTGCTCGCCAGGAACAGGCTCAGAGAAACGTTCATAATGAATAAATTAATTCACATATAGCTAACGCACACCGTTTAGGCCACCATGCATACGGCTTGACATACTTCGCGATGCCCCTGATAACCGGTGATAGCTACCCTGTGTTAGACGGTTAACACCACACGCCGCTAACACTGCTCCATGCATATGGGCCCAGGTCTCCCATTGGGGTAGGGCTATAAACTCACCATAAGTGCGCAGTGTCACAAGTCGGTGACTGTCTGGATATGACCTTAGATGTTGCCAGGACATAAAACCCAAACAAGCAACCAACCCCTGGTATGAATTCCATTGTAATCTTGGCGATACCAACACAGCAATTGCCACAGGGAGGGTTGGTCCTTAAACCTTTAAATCAACAAATCTGATATCTGTTAATTCACTTAACGAGACACCAAGTTCAACAACAGGATATAATTTTGGAAACCAGATTTATTATCATCTGATCAAAAATAAATCTGTACTTCACGGAAGTGAGCAACTCGGATATAGTCCGTTCGGCGACAGGGCCTTCTTACACTACCATATCGGAGTACAAGTAATGTCTTGTGGACTGACATGGCCAACAGTCTGAGCAGTAACATATAACATGTGAGTAATAGTAATATTGCGGTTCGGCGGTAGGACCTCTTAACTAGGACACACACACAGTAGTAGGATGTCTACAGATCGAATTGTCCCACATGTAGATAAACAGATATCAGCCAACCTGTAATAAAACAGAAACAATAACAGTAATACGATACAAGTCCAATCAAACAAACATGAGCCCGTTATGTACGTGACAGCGCTCAATCCCCGCCAAGTAGGGAGCGAGGGTGGGAAAGCAATTTGTGTGGCTGGCTTGAGCTCCAACCGGCGAGTGAGCGTACGCGACTGCATTTACCCCCACCCTTGCAGCACCCGGTGTCTCATTAGCGAATTAATCATCTTAGCATGGCCAACATAACAAATTCATTTAATGAGACACCAAGTTCAACAACAGGATATCATTTTGGAAACCAGATTTATTATCATCTGATCAAAAATAAGTCTGTACTTCAGGCAAGTGAGCAAATCGGATATGGTCAGTTTGGCGAAAGGGCCTTACACTCCCATACCAGAGTACAACTAATGTCTCGTGGACTGACATGGCCAATAGTCAGAGCAGTAACATATAACATGTGAGTAATAGTAATATTGCTTTTCAGCAGCAGGGCCTCTTAACTAGGACACACACACACAGTAGTAGGATCTACAGATCGAATTGACCCACATGTAGATAAACAGATATCAGCTAACCTGTAATAAAACAGAAACAATAACAATAATACGATACAAGTCCAATCAAACCACCATGACCCCGTTATGTATGTGACAGTGCTCAACCCAACAAACGACCGAGCGATGCAGGGGCCGCACGAACATGGATAGCATGCAGATAAGCATTGACCGCTGCACTGTGCCATGTTCCGGCAGACATAATATGGTCAAGGGTCAAGCCTGTGCCCTGATAAGCCTGAGCAGCGCCCTCTGTAGCCCGTGAAGGGTGAAGCCTTTGTCCAGACCAAAATCCATGAAGGACAAGACCTTTAGCACGCGCTTCAATGTCGGAAGGGTCAGCGGAAGACCCGAGGGGAGCAAGAAGGCAGCCGAGTCACCATGGGGGTTAATGTCGTGAGTATAGCTGAACCAGGCCTGCACCGGACAGCAGACAGAACCTGGCAAGGCAGGAACCCTGAAAACCATGGGTGGGGCAGAGGTGGGCCTGGTTTTTGTCAACCTTAGAGTCACAGAGAGTGAGGTGACATCTTTATACCTAATCACATGAGTATGTATGCGTGACCCAACAGAGATAGGCACCAGGTTGCATTGTCTTACAAGCGTGAAATAGCCGACCAGCGATGCCGGCGGAGGCGGAGCCGCACACGCCGATGCTGTAGCTGAAGGCGCCTGCCTCCTAGGCAACGGGGACTGGTCGACAAAACCAGGTGGCTGCCAGTGAAGGGTACGGATGAACAAGTGTTGCCCGAAGATGTGAGACCGACGCTGGGGCCCTCTCTCGAATTGGAGAAGGTGGAGGGGCCACTGAGCTGGAGTAATTGGAGGAAGAGGGGACGAAGAAGCTGCAGTAGGGGCCAGGACACCAGGAACCACTGCTATCCTTTCGAGAGCATTCAGCCTCACAAGCACTGAATGGAACCCAGCAATGCCAGACTCAGGTGGTGGCGGCATATGCTCAGACACTGGTGCAGAGGGGGGCTGAGCTTGAATCATCATCAGTCGAATCAGACATCCGATGACGGGAAGAAGAGCCAGCCCTCCTCCTCGAGCCTAGGCGGAGACTTTATGAAGAGATAGGGGGGCCTTCCCAAATGTTTCCTGACAGGCGGCTTGTAGTGTTTGCACTTAGTCTTTGCACTTAACGATGAAAGCAATATGTGTGTGACTGGTTTGAGCTCCAAAAGCATAGGCAACTGCATCTACCCCCACCCTCGCGGCACCCTGAGATCTTCTCTCTTAATCATGTTAGCGGGGCCAACATAACCAATGTTCCTGGCTGCTTTACAAAATAGTTCACAAACTGAATATTCTGAAATTATTGCGATATATTAGTATACTTTTTAACTTTCCAGTCATATCACCAATCAACTAAGCTTGCCACAATTCGCTGTGCTAAAGCCAAGCCCTATGCATGAAATTTGGCCCTGTTGTCGTTGTAAATATGTTTATTCTGCTGAATAAGTCTTTTGTTAATGGCGAATTCAGGGTTATTTACACAAAAGGTATATAGAATAAGGTATACAATAACTGTTGTATACAAAATTTGCAGCATGTAACACAATGAAATTATGTAACAGTAGTGTCATATAACTAGATATAATGAGATATTATAACTGCCATAACTTGAACAAATTAAACTCCCCAGCTTGTTATTCCCACAGAGCTGTCTCTGTGAAAGGGGTGCCAAATAACCCATTAGAAAAACTATCAGAAGGATGGGTGATGGAAAAAACCTGCATAATATTGCAATGTAATGTGCTAAATATATTGTTCAAATAAGGTTTTATTATGGCACATTGTTGGAAGGGAAGGTGAATGGCAGCAGAGGGAGAGGGAGACTAAGAACATCATGGTTTACAAATATTTCACAGTGGACAGGCTTGAATTATTCACAGTCTATCAGAACAGCACACCATCGGGACAAGTGGAGAACCACTGCATCCAACCCTCGCCTAGAGGACGGAACTATTGATTGATTGATGGCACATTACTTTTGGCTCGAATAATTTAAGACATCATTTTTTGTTTTAAATTGTTTGGTACATTAGTTGTTTAGGCATGGGAAATTTCAATCATGGACGATTGGTCTTCCTCATTCCACTGCTCCTTGACCTATCCTAATAATGCCAAGTGCCTGGCTAGGAAGCGACAAGTATCAATTTCTGAGTCATTGGTTTGACTCGACCAGGGTTCGAACCCACGACCCCATGGTCTACCAACACGGGAGATGGACGCTCTAACTCATTCGGCCATCCCATCTGGTCATGGGCGGTAGTGTGGATGTGTGGAGGGGTGGAGGAGTGGTGGGGATGCATCATGTCGATTAATACACTTTAAAATTCAACTCCAGAGCTTTCTGCGGCAGCCATCTTGTTTTTTTATGTTGCATTCTCTCCCATTTTCACAATTTTGTGTCAATATAGACAAACAGTGCATACTAGTACCACCACTTCCAAAGCTTATTTATAGTGCAATTCCTGCGAAAGCTGTGTCTGCTCAGGTGTTGGCAGGATTGTCATTCACCACTACTCAGAATAGGGCTGAATCTTTTATCTTATCTAACCATCGTCTTAATGTCAGATTTCTTGTTGTGCGTTCCTTGTTGTGGGTACTCCTAATTTCTGAAGCTAAGATTCCATATACATGCATGCGGTATGCGAATGTGAATGTTTAATAATATGGAAAAGCATGTAAGCGCACAGTGGTGTGTCCATGTCCAGATGCGAATGCGAATGCAAATGTGAATGCAAATGCAAATGCAAATGCAAATGCAAATGTGAACACAAATGCAATGCAAATGTGAATATGAATGCAAATGTGAATTCAGATGCGAATGCGAATGCAAATGCAAATTTATGCGAATCCGAATAGTGGATTGCTCCACGTACCGATCGGTGCGAATGCAAACGTGAATGTTGCTCAATTTGCCAAAGAGCAAACAGGAACTTTGACTTTCCTTCCCAAATTTGTAGCAGAAAAGTCCGAAAATTGCATGGGTATTCATGCTGCATGCCGCATACACATTCACATGGCGGATACCGCATATATGGAATCTTAGCTTTAGGCCTCATGCATCACATTTGCAGCTGTTGTCATACAGACGAAGTTACCTCAGCAAAACAATGCTCCTTTGCACAGTGCGGCTCTTTTTGTGTGCATGTTTACAGTGATTGGAGTGATGCCATAAACTCTCTCCTACCCAGTGCTACCAGCCTACCCCCAACATGTGGCAGATAAACGAGGTGACTTTGATGTGTATGAGGAACTGCTCCTAACATCGCCCACCGCCACAACCGCCTCAGCAGTGAGAACAGGTCCCCGATTATCGCCCATGACTAGATGGGCATGAGTTGAGTGCCCGTTCTCTGTTTTGGGAGATCGGGCAATCCGAATCCATGAGTTTCTGGGTTTGAACCCTGGTCGAGTCAAACCAATGACTTTAAGATTCATATGTATCGCTTCCTAGCCAAGCACTCAGCATTAATAGGAGAGGGCAAGGACTGGTTGGCTCAGTGTCAGCATAATGTGACTGAGGTGGATATCAGGTCATGGTGCTGGCAGCCTGATTTCCCAGTGGGGCAGCACTATAAAGTTGCCATGAGTGTGCACTGCCACAAGTCGCTACCCATCCTGACCTTAGATGTAATATGCTAGGACGTAAACCAACAACAAACAAACAACAAATGATTATCGCCCAGAACCTTTCACTCAAGCTATTCTGGGACACTCTTCTCAGATCAAACTATTATTATGTGCTACACAATAGTGGTTACTGAATAACAAAGTTTTATGGGTGGTTAATTCTGCGATTAATAGGTAAATATTATATTATATGAAGAGTTCAGGCACAAAACCACCTAAAACCCAATCCAAAAATGGAGATAAACATTGGAATCAAACCTACACAAAAGTTATTTTTGCTATATTCCTATGTTTTTGTTTATTGATCCACACCCATATGTTCATATGAAAAGTGGAATTAGTGAGAATTAAAATTATTTTTATGTAAAATTATTTTATTTTATTTAGATTTTTGGATTGGTGTTTACATGGTTTTGCGCCTGAACTCTTCATATATATATAATGGACACTATATGATAGGAATAAGCAATGCTTAGGACAGATACCCCTTCGTGTTTCCGCCGAATTGATATAAACTGGTCCCAGTGCCTTATCCCATGTTTTACAGTACTCAAGATGGAACAGGGAATCAGCTTGATTATGATTTGTGTTATGCTGGTCACCAGAAGACACAATCTATAAGCAGAGATTTTCCCAGAACCAGTTTCAGCAGTACTAAAAGTTAAACCCGGCTGGTAGCTGGTTCTGATTTGTGGTTTCTGTTGAATCTGATATGTATTGCTGATAATTCATTTATTTAGGTAGGCGAAAGAGTTTTAAACTCGATTAATCAGCACAGAGAACAACATGGATTCAAAATATGAGTTTAACTTTGGAGTGCAGTGTAGAACCTACTTACTGTATGTCTGACGTGTTTGAGCTATAGGTTTGAACTCAATTTCTCACTAGGCGAGTCAGCACTGTCCATGTTGTTGCATCCCCTAGTGGGAGAATGCAGAAGTATGCTCGTTGTCAGCACTTATGGCATTTGCAGGGGTGCGTGCTCAAGTGATATACAAATATGCGCATTACAGAAGATAGGCGTGAAAGTCACAGAACTTGCCCACATTCTAGCCCACTTCATATATATGATGTATAACGAATTGTCAAATATTCCAATAAAACGAATTGGTGGGGTAATGCAAATGGTCTATAATGGTAAATGGTATATAGTGCCAGGTGCATGAATGTATTTATCTAGTTGCTGGTGATACATTACTCATGGTCAATACTCATTGTGTATTAGTCGGATAGTGTGAAAGAGGCACTAGAAATAGTGTGTAAGGGGCACTTGGAGCTCTACCCACTACCCCCTCCCCCCTCTGTTAATCACGGATCACCACACACTCAGCTCAGGCAGGTGGTGGCCAAGGCGGCCACACAGCATGGTGGTGGTGGGCAGATCACTGTAGCCATGGTGACACAAGAATGCTTGATGTTCATTGGTGGAACTGTAAATGCTTGATTTTCATTGGAGAACACGGTCAGGTGGTATGCCATACCAGATCCATGTACCACTATAAATAATAAACCTGAGGGCATTGTCTCTCTCTCTACTTTCATTCTTTATACTATTCCTTTCTTTTTTTGCCTGTATTGATTTCATTATAGGCTGCCTACACAAACACAGATTCCAGCCGTGGACTTTACAGAATTATTTGAGTATAAATAATAGGGGATCACTGTCTTATTTGTATCCTTCCTTAATGGTGGAGTGCTGCCCCAGGGATGTGAATACATATCGGTACCCACCCTTGGGCTGACACACAGGAGGACTCTTTCTTTTATTGGGGGTGGGGTGGGGGGGGGGGGGGGGGGGGGGGGGGGGGGGGGGGGGGGGGGGGGGGGTGGGGGGTAGGACTAATAATCTCTATGCCAGAGATTAAAGGCTTAGTTATTAACTCACTTCCTCCTCGTTAATTTGCACCGACGAATGTATATATTATATATATATATATGCATTTTTTTAATACAGCGAACTAAGAGGCGGTGCGCCATGTGCGCAACAATATACAGGAGCGGATGGTGGCGCCACCGGCACTCTAGGGCTGCAGCGAATCAATGGCGCCAATGAAAGTACATCGAGAATGTATTAAATAATAATTCCGGGTTGGTTCCTACACCGTGTCATTATATATATATATATATATAACACATTATATAATTTATATATGTGTCTGTCTGTAATCTATGGTATATTATGTGAATATAAAGAAAGACACTATCACGCTTCAGTTCCCTCCGTTATGTGTATACTCACTATCTAATATCTACTAATCCAATATCTAGTTACAGAATTGGCCACTTCTTAATTTCTGTAAGGGTTTTTTTTGTTTTCTTAATGGCGATTATTTTGGGTAAACAAAACTGTGAACCTTTAGTGCTGGGAACTGAGTGTGACTGCGCTGAGAAATCATATAATCAAGTGAAATAAATATGTATTTGGTGAGTTGATGACATGGATTTATCCATAACTGGCAGCTATGGAAATCAAACCTTTAGTATAGGAAAACAATAGAGGTCGGGAGGGGAGCAGAATGGGGCAAACAGCAGGGTCAGACTGGGGAAGGAGGGGCGGAGGATGGAGGGATGGAGGGTGGAGGGGTGCAGAGGTGGAGGAGGGGTGGAGGGGTGGAGGAGGAGTGGAAGTCTGGAGGGGTGGAGGAGTGGAGAGGGGGAGGAGAGGTGGAGGGTGGAGGGGTGGAGGAGGGGTGGAGGATGGGTGGAGGGGTGGAGGGTGGAGGAGTGGATGAGGGGTGGAGGGGTGAAGGAGTGGAGAGGTGTAGGAGTGGAGCGATGGAGGAGGGGTGGAGGGGTGGAGGAGGGGTGGAGGAGGGGTGGAGGAGGGGTGGAGGAGTGGAGGGGTGGAGGAGTGGAGAGGTGGAGGACGGGTTGAGGGTGGAGGGGTGGAGGAGGGGTGGAGGGGTGAAGGAGTGGAGAGGTGTGGGGGTGGAGCGATGGAGGAGGGGTGGAGGGGTGGAGGAAGGGTGGATGGGTAGAGGAGTGGAGAGGTGTAGGAGTGGAGCGATGGAGGAGGGGTGGAAGGGTGGGTGGTGGGGTGGATGGGTAGAGGGGTGGAGAGGTGTAGGGGTGGAGCGAGGGGGGGGTGGAGGGTGGAGGGGTGGAGAGGTGGAGGGTGGAGGGGTGGAGAGGTGGCGGGGTGGTGTGATGGAGGGAGTGGAGGTGTGGAGGGGTGGAGAGGTGGAGGGGTGAGGGGGAGGGAGGGGGGTGGAGGTGTGGGGAGGTGGAGGGTGGAGGGTTGGAGGGGTGGCTGGGTGGGAGGGTTGGATGGGTGGGTGATGCAGGGGTGGGGGAGGTGGACGGGTGGAGGGTTGGAGGGGTGGCTGGGTGGGAGGGTTGGATGGGTGGGGGATGGAGGGGTGGAGGGGTGGAGGGATGGAGGGATGGAGGGGTGTAGGGGTGGAGGGGGTGGAGGGATGGAGGGGTGGAGGGGTGGAGGACTGGAGGGGTGGAGTGTTGGAGGGGTGGAGGGGTGGAGGGGTGGGGATGGAGGGGTTGGCGGTGGAGGAGTGGAGGGGTAGGGGTGGGCGGTGGAGGGGTCAAGGGATGGAGGGGTGGAGGGGTGGAGGGGTGGAGGGGAGGAGAGGTGAGGGGTGGTCGGTGGATGGTGGAGGGGTGGATGAATAGGGGAGTGGAGGGATGGAGGGGTGGAGGGGTGGAGGGGTGGAGGAGTCCAGGGGTAAGCAATGCCCTGGATGAGGGCGGGAGAGCGCGGGAGGCGGGACAGGGAACATTATTTTACCTCTTGGTGTAATCACTACATTGAGTATAATGTGTATCCCCTGTCCAGGCCACTCGACGCCCACCTCAATTATTGTCAGTGAACGTGTGCTCTGTCTGGGAGCTGCTTGCAATATCGCCCAGGGGAGCATGCTCAATGAGGGGATTCCCACAACATTTTCACTAAATTTGAAGGGTCCAAGCACATAAAAAAAACACCCGACAAATCCATTTCTAGTTGTTTTCTGTCAAATTTAATGTATTCCTGTGCTTTCCAGTTAGCAGCTGTCAATTTCATAATTGAATAAGGCATTATAGACGGCATGAGACAGATTAGGGGGGGGATGTATTTGATTATCGGAATGGTGGCAGCTTCAGCTCAAATGTGGTAGCCATGGTTTCATTTCGGAAATGGAAATGATTTGCCACTGCAAGATACTGCTCATCTCATACAAACACACCTTTCCTAATGAATAAGTCTCTGCCAAGATCCAGCGACTAATTGGACCACACGCAGAGCGGCATTCATTAAAAGATGCCACCTGCAGCAGTATGGCAATATTCCTCTTCATCAGGTCTGGCCAAAACCATATTGCAAGGCACAGTGAAAGGGGGAAGATTGGTTGGTTGGTTGTCGGAGTTTTACGTCTTGGCAACATATAAGGTAATATCAGGACGGGTAATGACTTGGGACAATGTGCACTCATGGCGACTTGATAGTGTTGCCCCACTGGGAAATCAGGCTGCAAGTACTGTGACCTTATATACCACTCAGTCACATTATCCGGTAGACTGAGCTAACCAGTCCTTGTCCTATCCTATTAATGCCAAATGCCAAGCTAGGAAGCAACAAGTATCAATTTTGTAAGTCACTGGTCTTACTCGACCGGGAATTGAACTTCAGATTTCTCCCACGGGAGGCATGCGCTATACCGATTCTGTCACAATGCCCAGTGAATGGGAGGAAGACAAGGCAGACAAAGGAAGAGGTGGGAAGACAACATCAGCGAATGGAAATGCCTCTAAATTGACAAGCCCAATAGGGAACTGTTGAGCATTGGAAACTGGAAAAAAACATATGGCACAGTGAGATGCTATCCACAACATTTGTTCTGTTACTACAATCAGAGGGCTGGTTGGTGGTGGAAATCCTCTATAATACGTTTTCAGCAGGACCTGTTGGACAGTGACATGTTGTCCGCAACATTAGTTCTGTCCCTGGGTTCGTTGAAAACGTCGGTAAGACCTTTTCCATGGAGATAAGGTGCACAGTGAGCTGTTATCCACAACATTATTTCTGCCACTTCCATCAGAGGGCAGTTTGGTAGTGGAAATAATCTATGTGATCTTTTTCTACAATAAACTCCTGTCTATGACAGTAGTTCTGCCATTGCTGTCACAGCGTGGACGGGTGGTGGAAATTGTATATTTAACCAGTGACCAGCCATTGTTAATGTGTAGGCGCGCATGCATGGCTGCTAAAGGTAACCTTTCCCACTGTGTCGTCTGCTATGATGACGTCACTACTGGCTTGATATGATGGATGTCGGCTGCATTCCCTAACTTCCGGTTGTCTGAGAAGGTTGGCTTAGAAGTCTTAGTGTCTGGTGCGATGTCATGAACTCTGCTGTTGTTAATCTTCAGGAGCTTGCTGGAACATGTTGCAGTGAACGCTGTACTGTGTCAGCTGTCACATGAGAAATGTCGGCTGCTACTGTGAAGTGTGTTTTGTCCACTATCCAGTAATGAATAAATAACCAGTATAAAGATGACAGTAGCATCAATTGAGTAAATTCGAGAATGAATTCATTTTGTTATTTATATTCACATACAAAATATGCATCACACGTATGTGATGTGTAAGAATATATGGAAATAGAAAATTATTAGTGGCACCCCCATCCTGCTCTCCACAACACTAACCGTGGCTGGCCTACTGCGTTACTCGCCGCTCCAATTTACAGGACGCAGTGGCCGAATCGGTAGAGCGCTGACCTCGAGTGTGGGAGACCGGGAGTTGGTTCCCGGTCGAGTCGAACCCAATGACTCATACAATTTATACTTGTTGTTTCCTAACCTGGTGCTCTGCATTAATAGGATAGGACACAGACTGGTTATCTCAGTGTCAGGATTATGTGCCTGAGTGACAGTGCACACTCAAGGCACATTTATAGTGCTGCCTCACTTGGAAATCAGACTGCCGGCACCATGACCCGATATTCCATTAAGTCACATTATCCTTACACTGAATTAATCAGATCTTGTCCTGTCCTATTAATGCCTAGTGCCAGGCTAGGAAGCGACAAGTATCAATTTTATAAATCATTAGTCATTAGACTCGACCGGGTACCGAACTCGCGATCTCCTGCACACGAAGCCCGCGCTCTACTGATTCGGCCACTGCGCCCGGTCCCAGAATATAGAGTAGGCAGCAAGTGTGTGACGAGCTGGGAAAAAGGGAGCGTGGCGAAGAGGCATGAGGTGTGATTAGCTGAGCGGCCTTTGAATGAGATAAGGAGGCGAGCCAATGGTTGAGGGCCTAGGATTGTGAATGGCGTGTAATGGCAGGCCATGAGGGATTTGCGAGGAGGGGGGAGGGAGGTAGCAGGTTGAGTGGTGTGCTGCTCTACAACTTTCCAAGCCCAAGCAATGGCACTGAATGAACATACCAGACTTATTCAAACCTATAATATGAAGAACACTGTCCTGCAACACGATAGCTATGAAAAGGACTTGGGCTACCCTTCGACTCCCAACTCTTCTTTCAGAAACATATGAGGACTATCATCTCAAATGCTAACCAGAGAGTAGGAATTAATTGCCTCACCAAGAACAATTTTCTCATTCTATTTAAGTCTCTTGTTAGGCCAATTTTTGGATACTGTCCACAAATTTGGAGCCCGATTTTTTGGAAAGATATTCTGGAGATTGAAAAGGTTCAGAGACGTCCAATGAAATTAGTTGCAGTTATAAAGGACTTACCCTATGAACAAAGGCTTAGGGAATTGAAACTTCCTACCCTTTCCTACAGAAGGAAAAGAAGTGAC
This sequence comes from Branchipolynoe longqiensis, assembly GCA_030323885.1. NCBI lineage: Eukaryota > Metazoa > Annelida > Polychaeta > Phyllodocida > Polynoidae > Branchipolynoe > Branchipolynoe longqiensis. Next base: position 35,452,467 of record CM059199.1, on the reverse strand, counting down.
ATAATTGAAGTATTTAAAATTATGAAAAGTTTTGATAAAATAGATATGAACCAATTTTTCACCTTGAATAAAAGAGAAGGCAGTCGGGGTCATACTCTCAAACTAGTAAAACCCAGAGCCATTTCAAAGTCAAGGCAACACAGTTTCTCAAACAGGATCATAAATATATGGAACAGTCTCCTACAAAATGTTATTGATGCCGAGTCAATGAATTCATTCAAGAATAGATTAGAAAAAGCATGGGCTGATGATCCAGGGAAATTTGACCCCTTATTCACCACATGCTACTAATTATTCCTTGTGTTGCTTATTTACTTGCACTCAAGCAAAATGAGAGACAAATAAGTGTTCACACTTCCTGTCTACCATTCGCTATTTCACTATTTCGCAATTGCACTACCACCTTGTGTGAAAAAAGAACTCCTAGCTACGCCATGACACCTGATATCATTAGTGTCGGTGAGCTATACAAAGTTGAAGTGAGTGCAGGACTTACCTATTTGAGAATGGATAGACTGACCCGACGCGGTTGCGAATGGGTAGAGTGCCGGCTTCCCCTGCAGAAGATCAGCTTAGTCAGACCAGTTACGTATTTTGTGGGATAGATTAATCGTGGACAATTGTTTGTCCTCATAATCCTACCATATTAAAGCAGGGAGCCAGGTTAGGTAGCAACAAGTATTAAGTTTTACGCCATTGGTTTCACTCGGTTGGGTTCGAACCAATGATCTCCTTCATAGGGAGTCAGTGCAGTTGCAAACTAGCGACACCTATCAATTCCTAAGTCATTTTGTTAACTTGACGGGGTTCGAATCCCATGACTCGCCAAATGGGAAGTTGGCATTCAAATCATACGGCAATTTAGTCTGATTCAGATTATTCTTCAATAAACCAAATAATTGTCATCCTGGTACCATGTTTCTCTCATTGGTGGTGTGCCGATGCCAGATCCTGATCAGGAAAACTGTCTATAGTTTCATGATGTGCATAGTCAAATCAGCCCTTGCATTATTAAATGCGTGTTATGAATCGTGATATATAATACTGGATAATCACCGGAGAAATAAGCTATGGACCTATATATATAGTTTCAGCAAAAGCCTTTAATACATAGAAAAAAAGCTTCCGATGGAGTGGAGTCTCACGCCCCGAGCGGGGGAGGGGATTAGAGAGGTGCATGTCGGGACCCCCAACCCCCACCCCACATCCCACACCGCACGCCCACTCACAGAGACGGATAGGGAAGGTAGACCACTACAGAGCTTATGACACGCGATAAAGGGTATGTAACTATCCACATACACTAAAATCTCTCTAAATCGACCGACCATGGAACCGACTTTAAGTGGTCAATTTAGGGATTTGGTCGGTTTAGGGAGTTGTTCTCATTACTATGGTATTGTATGGGCAATCGTTTGGAACCCAAATAAAGCGATCGATATAGAGGAGTGGTCGATCTGTAGAGGTGGTCGTTATCAAGATTTTACTGTATATGTATATATATATATATATATATATATACACACATACATATATATGTGGGATAACATGTCATGGTGCAGGTGGCCTTGTCTCCCAGTGGGGCAACACTATAAAGTGGCCATGAGTGTGCACTCTCACAAGTCGGTACCCATCCTGATATGAACTTAGAGGTTGCCAGGACATGAAACTCCAACAACCAATCTATATATGTGTTCAATATTCATGGTTAGAAGTTAATGCGTAAGTGTTCTGGTTCTAACCACGTGATTGCAATGCAAGCCCATATATCCCCTATTATCGCCCCCATATTTTGCTGAACACTGAAGTGTTGGCATTGATGCCAGTTTTGGCCTAGATAAAAGATCACTCCGTACTTGTAGTAGGGGTAAAAACCAACCTATTAGAAAAACTGGCAAACAGTTTTGACATGGTGTGGAAATGAACTGAGCTGATAAATTCTTAATTTAAGAAACAAAATATATGTCTTCAGCTCTACTTTTGAGTTGAAAAATATAATAAACATGTAGTCTAATAAACAATAAAAGTGAAATCAACAGCCTTCTATCACCTCCATTTTGTCTTTTTGTATTCTCTCCCATTTCACCAACTCTGTGCCGATACAAGTAGCCCTTTGATATTGGAACCAGAGTTTCTACTTCCTGTTCCATACTAAAGCTATTTTCGCCCATATGTAGACTACTGCACGACCGTTTTTGATTTTCATTTGAATGGTGCTCATATGATAAAACATCACTGAAATATGCTTAGTAATAACATAATTTAGACCACATCCAATTACAAAGAAGGTATTTTTTAAAGTCATATCGCCCTTATAATCACACTAATGTGTATACTAGGTAGACAGATATAAAAAGGACATTTTTGAAATATGATAGGTAAAGATAGAAAAGCTGAAGTTGTTATTCCGATCAAAACTGTCATGGAACTAACATTGAATGCGTAGTAAAACTGGGCAACCCATCATTTCACCGACAGCTAGGTTCTACAGAACAACTAATTCAAATTCATCAATAAGTATCAATGTACGATTCGGAAGGAAACAAGCCAGACACCTGGGGTTCTCTGTGGTGGAGTGGTTAGAGTGGCTACAGTGGTTACAGTGGTTAGAGGGGTTAGAGTGGTTAGAGTAGTTACAGTGGTTACAGTGGCTACAGTGGTTACAGTGGTTACAGTGGTTACAGTCGTTACAGGGGTTACAGTGGTCACAGTGGTCACAGTGGTTACAGTGGTTACATTGGTTACATTGGTTACAGTGGTTACAGTGGTTACAGTGGTTACAGTGGCTAGAGGGGTTACAGTGGTTAGAGTGGTTACAGTGGTGACAGTGGTTACAGTGGTCACAGTGGTTACAGTGGTTACAGTGGTTACAGTGGTTACAGGGGTTACAGTGGTTACAGTGGGCACAGTGGTTACAGTGGTGACAGTGGTTACAGTGGTTACAGTGGTTAGAGCTGTCACAGTGGTTACAGTGGTCACAGCGGTTACAGTGGTTATTTTGGTTACAGTGGTTACAGTGGGCACAGTGGGCACAGTGGTTACAGTGGTGACAGTGGTTACAGTGGTTACAGTGGTTAGAGTTGTCACAGTGGTTACAGTGGTCACAGTGGTTACAGTGGTTATTTTGGTTACAGTGGTTACAGTGGTTACAGTGGCTCGAGTGGTTAGAGTAGCTAGAGTGGTTAGTGTGGTTAGAGTGGTTAGAGTGGTTAGTGTGGTTAGAGTGGTTAGAGTGGGTAGAGTGGGTAGAGTGGGTAGAGTGGGTAGAGTGGGTAGAGTGGTTAGAGTGGTTAGTGTGGTTAGACTGGTTAGAGTGGTTAGTGTGGTTAGAGTGGTTAGAGTGGTTACAGTGGTTACAGTGGTTAGAGTGGTTAGAGTGGTTAGTGTGGTTAGAGTGGTTAGAGTGGTTAGTGTGGTTACAGTAGTTACAGTGGTTACAGTGGTTACAGTGGTTATTGTTGTTAGAGTGGTTAGAGCGGGTAGAGCGGTTAGAGCGGTTAGAGTGGTTAGTGTGGTTAGAGTGGTTAGTGTGGTTAAAGTGGTTAGAGTGGTTAGAGTGGTTAGAGTGGGTAGAGTGGTTAGTGTGGTTAGAGTGGTTAGAGTGGTTAGAGTGGTTAGAGTGGTTAGAGTGGTTAGAGTGGTTAGAGTGGTTAGAGTGGTTAGAGTGTCTGACTTTGTTCTAGGTCAGACTCCTAATCTGAAGGTCAGGGGTTTGATTCCCGGTGCCCAACCCACCTCTGCCAATTTGGATTTCCACCAGTGTGTATAACTGACAGCTTCATCAAAGGCCAGTTGTCCTCATACCATCTCTTTATGGTGTGGGAGGTTAAAAATCCCTTGGATTGGTAAAAGTGTAGGCTCGAGCTTTCTGTCGACAAACTGTCTAATGGTGAAAAGAAGTCTATTCAGACTTATCCATGACAGGCAGTATAAATCGTCAAGAAAAGAGACATGGGTGAGGAAGAGTAGGTTTATTTGACTCTGTGAAAGCACACACATGAGGTCAATGACTTCTTTGTAGACAGTGATCTGACTTCGCGGAGGGGGCGCCCGACGAAGATGACCCCCGAGCCGACCGCCTCCAAAGTAGTATTTTAAATAGAGGGTCGGTGGGCATGGTGAAAGTAAGTCTCTGCCCTAGAGTATATAGGCGGAATTGAGGTGGCGGGGGGGAAGCGTCCTTGCTTGGTGTTCGATTTGTCCGCTTGGTGACGTGCCGGACAGCTGGGCAACCAGACGGGATGGCCGAATGAGTTAGAGCGCCCGTCTCACGTGCTGGTAGATCGTGGGATCGTAGGTTCGAACCCTGGTTGAGTCAATCCAATGACTTACAAATTTATACTTGTTGCTTCCTAGCCAGGCGCTTGGCATTATTAGGACAGGGCAAGGACTGGTGTGCTCAGTGTCAGGATAATGTGACTGAGTGGGATACCAGGTCATGGTGTAGGTGGCCTGGTTTCCCAGTGGGACAGCACTATAAAGTTGCCATGAGAGCGCACTGTCACAAGTCGGTACCCGTCCTGATATGACCTTAGATGTTGCTAGGACATAAAACAACAACAAACAAACAAACCGGACAGCTGGCTTCCCTCCTCAAATCAACCACAATTTGGAAATGATGCACTAATCATTAACCACCACTCATCGCTTTCTCATTCACTAGTGTAGTCTTTGTTAAATGTTTTCTTTGTAGAATACCTCGCACCATCGATAGCTGGAAGAGCAGTGTTTTGACGTTGATAAATGTGTGATTCGGCGAAAGGATCACAAGGAGAAAATACTGCGGCGAAAACAGAAAGTTGAATGAAAAGTACTGAAATAAATCTGAGACAAGCTCTAAGGCGAATGACAATTCACAAGGAAAACAAGAAGAGAATAAACTTATAAGTAATATTAAAATGTAGACGGGTGAATCGGTAGAGCGCAGGTTTCCCGAGCGAAGGTCGGGAGTTCGAGTCCAGGCCGAGTCAAAACCAATGACTGATCAAATTGATTCTTGTCGCTACCTAGCCTGGCGCTCTGCATTAATAGGAATGGGCATGGACTGGGTAGCTCAGTGTCAGGATAATGTGACTGAGTAGGATGTTGGGGCAAGGTGCCAATGAGATGGTTTCCCAGTGGGGCAGCACTATAAGGTTGTCATGAGTGCGCACTGTCACAAGTCGATACCTGTCGTGATATCAACTTAGATGTTGCTAGGATGGAAAACAATAATAAACAAACAAGCAAATTCGCTAGGTAGTAAGGCAGAACAGACCAAGGGTTGGCGCGAGTGGGAGATAGTGGAAAGGGCAGCAAACTTGTCATCCAATCAGGAGATGGCAGGCTAGGGGACCCGGGGAGAGGTGTGGAAGGTGGTAAAAAAAGGAAAGCTTGTTTTTTTTAACGAAGCCACTAAAGCGCATTGATTTCCGTATCATCGGATATCAGATGTCAACCATATGGTCATTCTGATATATTTCTTTCAAGGAAACATGCTGCCACCACATAGGTTATTCTTTCCGATGAGCAGCAAGGTGTCTTTTATATGCACTTTCCCACAGACAGGACAGCACATACCACAGCTTTTGGTGAACCAGTTGTGAAACATTGGTTGTGGATAGTGGTGGACTCACTTGTCGCTTCATGCTGAATATAGCACAATTTGAAAATTGGGACCTATTGTAAATAATAAAATATAGACCAACAAAATGATAAACATAATAATATTTATATTAATAATAATGGTGACGAGCAGATTGGTTGGTTGCTTTTTGGAGGTTTATGTCCTGGCAACATCAAAGGTCATATCAGGACGGATGCCGACTTGTCACAGTGCACATCCATGATAACCTTTTAGTGCTGCCCCACTGGGAGACCAGGCCACCTACACCACGATCTGATATCCCACTCAGTCACATTATCCTGACACTGAGCCAACTAGTTTGTGCACATATCCAAATAATACCGAGCACCTGGCTAGGAAGCGACAAGCATTAATTTTGAAAGTCATTGGTTTGACTCAATAGGGAATTGAACTCGAAACCTTCCACATGAGAAGCCTGTGCGGGACGAGCAGTAGACTGAAAAGGAATAGACGGTGAAGCGAATGCTTCTTTTTGCCTGCCTTGTTCTTCATGTGTGTTCGCTACAGACCAGGAGGAATCTCCCGCGGATGACCTGGCCTCTAACAGTATAAACTGAGCTTAAATCATGGGACCTGAGTAAGCTTCGAGATGGGGTTTCAGAATGACAGAAATTGATTTTGCAGACTTCCGGTAAGCCTCATAATCCCTCCTAATATTCATGTGACAGGGGTTCACCATCTACCTACTAAGACCTATTATCTAAGATAATGACCAATCGGGATGGCCGAATGAGTCAGAGCGTCCATCTCCCATGCTGGTAGATCGTTGGTTCGAACCCTGGTCGAGTCAAACCAATGACTTAAAAATGTATACTTGTCGCTTCCTAGCCAGGCACTCGGCATTATTAGGACTGGTGTGACAGTGTCAGGATAATGTGACTGAGTGGGATACCAGGTCATGGTGCCAGCAGCCTGGTTTCCCAGTAGGACAGAACTATAAAGTCACCATGAGTGCACACTGTCACAAGGCGGTACCAGTCCTGATGAGACCTTAAATGTTGCTAGGATGTAAAACAACAACAAACACAAACACAAATCTAAGATAATCCTATTCCTTGGGCACCCGCATTAGAATCAACTGCAACGACGACACAATCGACATTATTTACAGTTACGATACATAGTGCATTATCGTTAAATACATGCATTAAGCAATTATATAGTCGACATTCGTCCCGATATGACCTTAGATGTTGCCAGGACATAAAACACCAACAACCAACCAATATAGTCGCCAGTTGAAATATACTTTCCACTGCGAAGTACCTGCACTTTACTGTCATCTAAAGATGACAGTAAAGTGCAGGTACGGATTCTTATTTCCCATGAGAGGAATTACACATCAGATAATGACCCCAGGCAGTATGTATTGATCCCTTCTAAACGGGGGTCTCGAAGGGAGGATCGATCACCGGGTTGATGCCGGGAATAGCGCGCCTGGCCTGCTATACAATGAGTGATCAATATCCTGCTGAAACACCCTGATTCTAGTGACGATGGAATGTGGCAGAGGAAGCGGTAACCAGAGACCTAGTGACCAGATGGGATTGCCGAATGAGTTGAGCGTTCATCCCCCGTGTTGGTAGATCGTGGGATTTGAAGCCATGGGTTTGAACCCTGGATGACTCAAACCAAATGTAAAATGTTATACTTGTCGCTTCCTAGTCAGGTGCTTGGCATTATTAGCATAGGGCAAGGACTGATTGGCGCAGTGTTGGGATAATCTGACTGAGTGGGATATCAGGTCATGGTGTTGGTGGCCTGGTCTCCAAATGGGGGCAGCATTATACAACCGCCATGAGTGCACACTGCATCAAGTCGGTACACATCCTGAGATGACCTTAGGTGTTGCCAAGAGCAAAAACTACAACAAACAACCAACCATCCTGTTGTGGGAAACCCATCGAAAAATCTTCAAGTGTTCAGGTGTAAGAGGGAAACACAGGCTGGGGTTGCACTTGTGATCAGAATTCATCGTTGCTAGGCAACGGGCAGCACATAGCAGTTGGTGACAGAATAATGAGAAGGCAGTGATTTCACGTGGAGATGCTCGATGATCAAGGAGAGGTTGGCTTCTGAGGCGGAGTTGGGTGTGTGGGGGTGCGGGTTGTAATAATATGGGAACTCGGCCATCTGAGCCCCACACATTACTAGTCTCCACAGGTGTGTTCTGACAATTGTCTGTCAGTTCCCACCTGTAATTACTCTCAACAACTCATAAGGAAGACAAGTCGTGCAAGATTGACAGTGAAGAAGTTGTGCTTTATTGGTATCAACTCCTGTTCACCTACTGGCGACCTATTACCCTCACTCCTTACCAAGTGCCCACACAGATCCTTATGACTCTTGCTGGTGTATATAAGAATCAGTGCCTACAGCCCATTGAAACTGAGTCCAATGGTTGTTGCACACAGCTCAGTGTCTTTGAATAGATGCTGCTAGTTTGAGTGTAGAAAGTGGGGTTGTCTCGTGCTAGAGAGCCAAGAGTGCCTCCCAAGAGTGCTTCTGCCAGAGTGCCTAGAGTGGGGTATGTGTGTCAGGTATAAGGAATGCAGGTGACTGGGCTCACACAGCCAGCCAATCAGACACCCTCTACAGCCTGGGTGGGTGATGCCCTCATAATAGGGGACAGCTGTCACACAACTCCCAGCTGCAGGTGGTGTCAATAATGTATGCAGGATGGCTGGGTATGCTTGCCCATCGGCCCCATGGTAAGAGGTAGTTGCAGACAGTTACAATAAACATATATTAAAAATGCCCTTCCCCTCCACTTGCATTCTTTGTGGTGCATGGAGGGAACATTTCAATAATGATTAACCATCTCTTAAGTATGAACATCACATCACAATCTTGGTCGCTATGTGAAATCACATTTCCACATAGGTGCTTATGTGACAAAATGAGTGGGGCACCCATTCCTTCTCTGTTACATAATCCTGGTCCCCACTCCGTCGCCCAAGAATAGTAATGCTCTTTGCCAATATTTAAATCCGAACCGAAAATCCGTATATTTTTACAGGGTGTTGACAGTTACTGGGGTTGAGGTGGATGTGAATATCAGCGCAGTTTCAGGCCAGAAACACAAACAGTGCCCAGAGACTGAGTGACAGTGACAGCAGGAGCTGGGAGGGTGGGAATTGGGGAGTTACAGCGGCAGCTCGAGAACGCAAGGGTAGTGACATTGACAGCACGCCTGCAGCTCTTGTGGCAGGATGTGGGATAAGATAGTACAGTAAGCAGTGACAGTGACACTGAGAGAATTCCCGCAATGCATTTTCAGTATGAGTAGCAACACCCAGTGACAGCAGTGACAGTGACAATGTGAACTTTTGCGGAAGGTTGAGGGGTGTGTCAGCTGAATAACCTCTCCACAGGAGTGGTTGGCTCGGTGTCAGGATAATGTGACTGAGTGGGATATCAGGGCATGGTACTGGCGGCCTGGTCTCCCGGTGGGGCAGCACCATAAAGTTACCATGCGTGTGCACTGTCACAAGTCGGAACCCGTCCTGATATGACGTTAGATGTTGCCAGGAGAAAGGACCAACAACCATCCAACCTTTCTACAGAGTTTACTGTCAGTGCTGTCAGAGGGCATGCTGATGATGGTCTCATTAGTTGTATCACATAGGTGGAATAACCTCGAAGACACAAATGTATGCTTCGAACATTTAATCTTCTCCTCTGTTCAGCGCAGTGTCATAAAACCAAGTGCCCCTCCCCTTGATCAGCCAGGTCGCCGGTAACATGGTACTGGGAAACTGCTGGCTGGACGCAGTAGAGGCAGTCCAGTCTGCCAGTTACATGGCCCTGTCCACCATTTAGCGTGCCGCCACCTGACACCACAGTGTGGTGGTGGAGCTCATGTATGGACTATTACAATAGGATGCATTCTCTGTATTCTACGACGTTTTGAGGGGGTTTTGTGTGTGGCAATATAGTGTTTCAGAAATGGAATCGTGAGGGCTGGGTTCCACCATCACGGAGGTAGATTAATCACCACAGCGGAAGGGCACTGTACCCAGCAGGTGTAGCCTAACGGGATGTGTTATGGAGACAGCAGGTCTCAGGTTATATTGTGTTCACATTGTTTTAATGCACGATACAGTTTTTTTTCACTAAATGTAATGTATTTAGTGTAATACTATTTAGTGCATACTGAGCCAATGTAATGGACTCTCTGACGAAACCTGTAGTGTCAGAGTGTTTACAAGCGTGCCAAATTAAGTGTGTCTGGTTACACTTCAAATATTTCCTAAATTAGTTATTCTAAAACAAAGTTTCTTTAAACTGTGTGTGTGGTTGCTGCTATGTCACGACCTAGCAACATCTAAGGTAAATTCTTCAAACTGAAGTAAGGTAGATTATAATGATCAACTAAATTCATTTATCATAGTAAATTACAGAAACTCAATATCATTTGACTACAGCTGACTATGCAATATTAATATATATATATATATATATTTGTTTAATGTATATGTAGATATTAATTGGTTTCTATATAACTTCGCTTTAAATTAAATATTTCACTTACAACTGAAGTTAACAGTAGTCTTTAAAGGGGTAATCTGCAGTTATTCTCACAGCCATGTTCATATGACAGGGTTACTGAACAATCCATTAGAAAATAGTGTTGGAAGGCTCGGTATAAGGAATTGATGATTTTGCAATATAATGTGATAAATATATAGTTCAAATGCTTATTTATCATTTCCTGTAATTATTGATTGAAGAATGTATTAAATAATGTAGATGAAGACACTTTAAAAGTCGATTTGAGAGCTGAATGTGACCGCCATTTTGCGTTGTTTTTCTTGGCATTTGGGGGGGGATATTTTAATATCTCTTTATTTCAATATCTCTTTATTTCAATATCTCTTTATTTCAATATCTCTTTATTTCAATATCTCCTTATTTTAATATCTTTATTTTAATATATCTTTATTTTAATATATCTTTATTTTAATATCTCTTTATTTTAATATCTCTTTATTTTAATATCTCTTTATTTTAATATATATTTATTTTAATATCTCTTTATTTTAATATCTCTTTATTTTGATATCTCTTTATTTTAATAGTCGGGAATGAGCGGAGTCGCTCATTGCTTTAGTACCTTTCCTTTGATTAGGTTCTCCAGTGAGTGTTTGTTTTTATTGTTTGTTTTGTAGTTTATATTGAAGTCCCCCAGTAGGAATATCTCAGCTTTTGCAAGCTTTCACACACTATCAAGGGATGTTTCTAGCTGTGTGGTAAATTCTTTTGATGTTCCAATTTGGTGGATTATATAGACTCCCTACAGCTATGTTCGCTTGTTTCTCATTTTTTATTGGTGTCAATTCTAACTCAATATTTGCATTTGACCTATTTGTTTCTTGTGTTGTTCTATGTTCTGAGTTTAGGGTTTTTTTGGTGTACATTGCAACCCCTCCACTCTTTTTTGTGTGTGTTGTGCATTTGTCAGTGTTTTTCTGTACTCTCTGACAAGCCTGTACCCACTAGTTTCTAGCAGTTAGTCACTATGCAGCTCATGAAACCATGTTTCTGACAGTGTCAATACATCAAATTTGCATATATCTAAGTTTAGCTTAATGCTGTCAAGTTTAATGTAGGCACTTTGGCAGTTTAGATGGGCAAAATCTAAGCCTCTGCCTAGTCTACAGTCAATCTCTTCGACCATATTTGTACAGTGATTTAGGTATAGGTAGCCACTTGGTGCTGGAAGAGGGTTTTATTTTTTAGTTTGGATTAGAGAAGGGATTTTTTGTTAGTGTATAAACGACAAAGTTATTTTGATTTTCAGCTTGTCTAATGGTCATCCCACTCGTTCTGCTGTCAACATTTGCATGCGGACATTTTGTTGTTCTTATGCAGCATTTGTAGGGTGGCCGCCAAGACTTTTATGTTGGGGTGGGGGGGGAGGGTGGGGGGGTTTAGAGTTTATTTAGCTAAATGTAGTTCTAGAGCTATTGCAATGTTGCATTTTGGTGGTGCAAGCGTATATTCTGCTTGCGCTAGTCACTCTCTCTGCCCCACCGTCTGTTCAGACGTCACACTGTCGGTCATTTCCTGTGTGAGATGTGCTGTGTTCCACGTCAAAGATAACCTTTTCGCTGGTGTCAGGCTGACACTCTGCCCGGGAGATCAGAAAGACTTTTCTAGTCTTTAGGCAAAAGTTGGATGGACGGGAACACTTCAAAAAGGAGGCTTGATGGAGTTATCAGGTTATGGAGACATAAGGTTGGAAAAACAGATATTCCAACCTTCAGATGGAGGTTGGAATATGTGTTTTTAGAGAGAACTCTTCAGAAGGAGTTAGAATAATTGTGTGCGGATAACTGTTGAGAGTGAGCCTATGTTAGAATAGCTGTAAATAGATTGATTGGTCGATTGATTCGTGGTCTCTTTTCGCCTTTTAGGCAGCGTAGGCCATATTGACAGGGAGAAGTATTTATTTGTATTACAACAATCACTTCTACACAAAATATGAAAGCATGGAATCAATTATGTGTCAAAAGCCAATCTTATTAGCTTAAAAGGTCAAAATTACATAAATTGTGGTCAAGGAAAATAAAATCCCAATTAAAAGTCAATAGTTAAATTGATGAAATTGGTTGAATATATTAGATGAGGTGGTACAGACCCGCTGTCCTAAAAAATTGTTTGTTTGTATATATTGGCATTGAGGCTCGACGGACATAGAAATGATTATTGACGGAAACATAGCGGATGTACATATATTTGTATTCCAGAAATCTACCTGCTGAAAATACCATTAACATGAAAGTCCCACGCAGTGTCAGTCATATGCAATATTTATAGGCTCTCGAAGTTGTTGACTAGATGGGATGGCCGGATGAGTTGAGCATCCAATTCCCGTTTTCGTAGGTCATGGGATTCAAACATACAGGCTCGAACTCTGGTCGAGTCAATCCAATGACTTAACAATTTATACTTGTCGCTCCCTAGCCTCGTGGTTGGTGTTACAAGGATAAGGGCAAGGAGGAGTTAAATGGGGAAGACCAATTTCCTGTGATTGAAATTTCCCATGTTTGATCAACTAATGTAGGGCCTACCAACCTAAAAAGTTTAGGATTCCTGTGAAGAGCCCATAACCAAGAGCACATAACCAAGACCCCATTATTTCCCAAGAGCTTATAGGGAAGAGCCCATAGCGAAGAGCTCATAGTGAAGAGCTCATAGCGAAGAGCCCATGGTGAAGAGCGCATGGTGAAGCCCATGCTGAGAGCCCATAGCTAAGAGCCCATAGCGAAGAGCCCATAATGAAGAGCCTATTGTGAATAACCCATAGCGAAGAGCCCATAGCGAAGAGCCCATGATGAAGAGCCTGTAACGAAGAGTCCATAGTGAAGCACCCATGATAAAGAGCCCATAGTGAAGAGCCCACGGTAAAGAGCCAGAACAATTATAGCTCATAGAGTGCATGGGCCTTCGATTAACTTGTGGTGTGAGAGATGCAGATTGATCGGTCTGTGACTCTGAAGAGGCGCTGCTGACACGACATGCCCATTTCCATTATTGGATTGTGTGATTCCAAAATCCAATCCTGACCCTGGATATGGTCGACCGGACACAGTTAAGATAGTTGTTCCCGTATAATTTGCCCAATGCTGGTTTCTGTTAGACACTGCATGAGGTATTTGCAGTCATGAACTGTTCCCAATGCTGGTTCCTGACAGACGTTACATGTGGTAGTAGTTCCCGTGTAATGTGCCCAATGCTAGTTCCTGACAGACACTGCATGGGGTAGTTGCTCCCATGTACTGTTCCCAATGCTGGTTCCTGACAGACGTTACATGGGGTTGTTGTTCCCATGTGTTGTGCCCAATGCAGGCTTCTGACCGAAACTGCGTGGGATAGTTGCTCCCATGTAGTGTTCCCAATGCTGGTAGTAGTAGTACATGTGGTAGTATTTCCCATGTAATGTGCTCAACGCTGGTTCCTGACAGACATTATGTGGGGTAGTTGTTCCCATGTGCTATGCCCAATGCTGGTCTCTAACAGACACTGTGTGGGGTAATTATTCCCATGTACTGTTCCCAATTCTGGTTCCTGACAGATGTTACATGTGGTAGTTGTTCCTATGTACTGTTCCCAATGCTGGTACCTGACAGACAATGCATGGGGTAGTTGTTCCCATGCACTGTTCCCAATGCTGGTTCCTGACAGACATTACATGTGGTAGTAGTTCCCGTGCAATGTGCCAATGCTGGTTCCTGACAGACACTAAGTGGGGTAGTTGCTCCCATGTACTGTTCCCAATGCTGGTTCCTGACAGACGTTACATGTGGTAGTTGTCCCTGTGTACTGTGTCCAATGCTGGTTCCTGACAGACGTTACATGTGGTAGTTGTCCCTGTGTACTGTGTCCAATGCTGGTTCCTGACAGACACTACCTGGAGTAGTTGTTCCCATGTACTGTGCGAAATGCTGGTTCCTGACATACACTATGTTGGGTAGTTGTCCCTGTGTACTGTGTCCAATGCTGATTCATGACACTAGTGACGGACACTACGTGGGGCAGTTGTTCCCATGTACTGTGCGAAATGCTAGTACCTGACATACACTATGTTGGGCAGTTGTTCCCATGTACTGTGTCAAATGCTGGTTCCTGACAGACACTATGTGGGGTAGTTGTTCCCATGTACTGTGCGAAATGCTGGTTCCTGAGAGACACTATGTGGGGTAGTTTTTCCCATATACTATGCGAAATGCTGGTTCCTGACAGACACTATGTGGGGTAGTTGTTCCCATGTACTGTGCGAAATGCTGGTTCCTGACAGACACTATGTTGAGTAGTTGTTCCCATGTACTGTGTGAAATGCTGGTTCCTGACAGACACTATGTGGGGTAGTTGTTCCCATGTACTGTGCGAAATGCTGGTTCCTGACAGACACTATGTGGGGTAGTTGTCTGTGTGTACTGTGCCCAATGCTGGTTCCTATCACTAATGACAGACACTACGTGGGGTAGTTGTTTCCATGTATTGTGCCAAATACTGGCTCCTGACAAAAACTCTGTTGGCTAGTTGCTCCCGTGTACTGTTACAAAGGTTGGTTTGTGGGGAATAATGGAGAAACACTAAGTCAGTTTTGTATCTTAGGGGAATGCTCCCTGCTGCATGCCAGAATAACGAAGTGGCCTGTCACTGGTGGCTGCTATTAAAGCATGGAACAGTCCACCCTAGGGACTGTTCCTGCTTTCCTGCTGCCACGATTTGCAACTTATTTATAAACAGGGGTCAAAGGAGTCGCTGCCGCCACCAATATGGACCATGGTGCTCCGGGGGGGGGGGGGGGGGGGGGGGGGGGGGGGGGGGGGGAGGAGAGGGTGGGGAGGCGGGATAGCAGTTGGATAAGGTGGGGAGAGGAATGAGGGAATAAGGAGGGGGGGAGGGAGGGAATTGAGGGAGGGTGGGAGGGAGGGGGGGGGGGGGGGGGAAGGAGAGGGTGGGGAGGCGGGATAGCAGTTGGATAAGGTGGGGAGAGGAAGGAGGGAATAAGGAGGGGGGGAGGGAGGGAATTGAGGGAGGGATGGGAGGGAGACAGAGGGAGGGAAGGGGCTCCCGGCTGAGTGGTGCAGGGGAGGAGGGCACCCAGTTACAACACGCTTCCGAGAGGGGGGGGTACTCCACCAATGCGGCAGTGCAGGAGGAAGGGATATGATTTATTTTCCCTCAAGCATTTATACTTGTATAATACGTTATACATCACATATATAGTCAAAATTATAGAAGTCAGTGACAGTACAGGGTAGTTAGTAGAAAACACGACGGTGGCGCTGCAGTCGCTGTAGCACCGGAGCCAATGGTTTGCCCGCAACCTTGGTATACATATATATCTGAACCCCCATGCAGATCTTGAGGTGGTAGTGACCAGACGCAGCTGGTTTCAGGGTGGCCAGGAGCCATTCACAGGTGTTTCCGTAGTGGCAGATGTAGGAACTAACTCCTCTGAGAGTAGGATAATAGAATATAGAGAAGGGAACTGATAAGTGATAGTGTACTTGTTTATATGCCCATAATCGATTATAGAGTATATATATAAGCGGTTCAAATAACATAAGAAACTATTTCATATATAATCAAGGATAATAATAATAATAATAAATAATCTACCTCCTCGCATTAATATTTGCATAATGCATAATACTTAGCATCAATATATAGTGAAAATAATAGAAATTCACAAAGCATCAGGACTTTCTCCGCTCAACTATTCAATGTATAGTGAATAATGTGTCTAGCGGGGACACAATCACCCAACTTCCGGGTTAGTAAACCCGCCGGGTCGCAGCTCCAGTCGTTCACTAGGGACCAGCGAAAAGGAACTGGAAGTGCACAATCATATTAAGGCAATGATTTCATTGTCTACTGGTGTTCAATGGAGTGCGTCGTGCTTAAGTAGACTGAATTTCCCAAATTCTGCTCATCGCATTTAAAGAGAGCAGACTGGGAAGTAACTTCACAGGGATTTTGCTTTAAGAAAAGTCAACGCTAAAATCACATCAAAGTGGACTTAATTGTACACAAATAATCCAGTTCTGAGCTGGTGAGTTTGATATTGGCTCCCCCATGACGATAATTAGTTCGAGTCCTGGCCACCAGGTGGCTGGGTTAGTATTGATGACACAGTAGGCGTACTGTTGTAATGTTGTGATTAAGTACATACATAACACTGTAAGGGGTATCCATAGAGCATACCTAGGATTTTGTGTTCAGCTTTCTCATATGTGTTAATAGGGGCAGATACATTGTTGAAGCGAATGAGGGCTCAAGGTGTGAGGCTCTAGAGCAGCATTGGTATATGCCACCACCCCCGTTGAGGAAATTTTGAAATCTAAAGGCTTTACAATGCCACGCTCAATGACCTGATATCGGATAATGGTGCTGGTGCTTTGGTTTCCCAGTGGGGCAGCAATATAAAGTGACTATAAAGTCACCATGATTGCGCACTGTGACAAGTTGGTACCTGTCCTGATACGACCTTAGATGTTGCCAGGACATCAAACTCCAACCAACCAGCTTATTGTTGTGTAATTGTCTATCTATATTGGTCTAGCTTTGTTTAGTGTGTAGTGGCACTTGTAATAGGAGTAGGGTAGTCTAGCAATAAGAGTAGAAAAAATAAATACATATATACCAAGAAAATCCAACAAACTAACATAGGCTATTAACCATACCAACCAATTATCCATCTGCTACTGAAATGCAGGCAATCAAATACCTTATCAGCAGCCACTGTGTGGTGGGATAACACCAACACTACAACTGGCCACCATTGAAAGCAAGCCTGGGTACCCGGGCTTATATGCTATGGACAGTATAAATACAGCCTCAATAAAAATAAAAATAAAAAACAATTTTAAAATTAGGACTGAAAGAGAAGTGCATTAGTACTGACAACAGGTTTTATTCAGAGGAATAATAACACTTTAACAAAAGCAAAAAATCCGATTACGGTCATTGAATCTATGGATCAACTCTCCCAATTACGATGGCAAAGCTTCGGATTACGCTGTGAGCTTAGGATATAGGTAATAAGCTGGGATTATTCAAAACTGGTTTACCCTAATCACCTAAGATTAGGATTATAATTAGGATCAGCACAAGCAAAGCCATGAAAGTAGTGACCTATTACCAGGGGTAATTAGCTGTCAGTGAAGCTCAATCATGGTTGCGTAATAGTCTCACTGAGTAATTGGTAAATGATCTATCAATGTCATATATTTATTTCATTCTGTTTCTGTGCATTGATCATTCATTGAATATGAATCGTCTGATGAAAGCTTAAATTTTCTAAACCAAAACAGTTATCTAATTTGATCCTAGATATCCAACTTAAGCCGTGTTCACATGGGAAAAGTTTTAAATGATTTAGACAAGGCAAATTATATAAATTGATTTAGAGGCCGGTTCACACAGGCAGTACTTGGGCCGGAAATCGATATCAGCGCATGAGCAAGTCCATACTAACCAGCGCCAGTTTCTGTTAGTCGACGTCGGCATGAGAGAGTGTGGGTTCGACCTAGATATGTATGGACTGCATCGTATTGGTTTGGAACGGTCAAAACTTCTGCTGGGCAGTGAAAACCTTAAAATAAATCACGAAAAAAATATCTGTGGCCAGCTAGCGGTTTCATAGACCAAATTATATAATATGCGCTTTTGATCGACCGGAAAATAAACAAACTCAGGTCTGGACTGCGCATGCCTGTGACATCCTTAAACCAGCTCATAAAATCCACTTGCGTTCACACGGGCGATATAAGTCAAATCATAAAATTTGGTTCATTTAAACCACCTACTTAGGTGGTTTATAAAATCTGAATTATATGATTTGATTCAGGCTTAAACCGCCTCAGCTGCGCCTTCAGACACCAAATATGAGCCGAACTATACAAGTCGATTTTTATGATTCGAATTAACTGCCCCGTGTGAACACAGCTTTAGATACTGGTACAATCGTACATGTTATTCGTAACATGGGTAATTCACTGGGTGGCGCAGGCCCACATGAAATGAACTATGGTGGCGCCACCTAGGGGGAAACGATGGAACTAACTAGTCTGGCTCCACCACGCCGACTAACGGATCCTTTAAGAACTAAACGGCCGCCCACCACCTCCAGGGCCCTAACGCCACAGCTGCCCAGAAGTAAACGTTCCCGCAAAAACGGTCACGTGACCGAACCCCGACAAGTTAAAAAAACACATCGCCCGAACCACCGAACGTTAAAGGACCTATACCCTTTCAAACTTTAAATTTTGAATGTTGATGACCTGATGACCTGTTGATTGATCGTTACATAATGCTCGTTTGGCCTTAAGCCCTTTCTCACACGCTCTGAATAAAACCACTCTACCCACTCTGTCTCCGCCCTTCGTGAATTATTAAGCATTGGTTCTCGTATGGACGGATATACTAATCCAAGTTAATAGGGGACCAGACGGGATGGCCGAATGAGTAAGAGCATCCGTCTCCCGTGTTGGTAGATCATGGGGTCGAGGGTTCGGACCCTGGTCGAGTCAAACCAATGACTTAAAAATTGATACTTGTTGCTTCCTAGCCTGGCGCTCGGCATTATTTGGATAGGGAAATGACTAGTTGGCTCAGTGTCAGGATAATGTGACTGAGATGGGATATCAGGTCATGGTGCTGGCAGCCTGGTCTTCCAGTGGGGCAGCACTATAAAGTCGCCATGAGTGCGCACTGTCACAAGTCAGTACCCGTCCTGATATGACCTTAGATGTTGGTAGGACGTAAAACAACAACAAACAAACAGTTAACAGAGTATGTCAGTGCTGAATGCTATAGTGTCAGGAGTTGTACATGTATGTCCAAATCAATGTCTCATATGCCCAAATTAATTTAGCATGTTTTCACTTGTAATATATATATAAAGTTAACCATTTATATTAAAGGTTATTTCAAATGAAAGATATGTATATTAGACCAATCAACCCAACCTATTTATCAAGCAAAATGTCAGAACCTCAAAACTATCAGACCAACGCAGATACCAAAGTAAGGAGGCACCATTTTTTGTGGAAGATTAGATGTTGTATACATTATATTTGTTTCTTGAGAAGTGAACTTTAAGCAAGGGGAAATTTCAATTACAAACAAGTTATCTTCCTCATTCCAGTGTTCGTCGTCGTTGTTTGTGTTTTTAATTTGTGTAAGCATTTGTAACAATCTGAATATAATCTTTCCTCCGGTCTACCGGTGTTTGCACTATTTACATACAGGAACACTTTATAAGATAATAAATAGTTTTTTATCAACTCTGAAATATGCATAACATGTGAAGCTTTCATAAGAACTTGGATACTGTTACTATTTGGAATGTGTTTTGCTATGCTTTGGAAGGTTTTTACTTTAGGTTTCCATGTCACACCTTAGTGCCCGTTTGAATAGAATATATATGTGTGGTGTTCTCTGTGGCAGAGTGGTTAGAGTGTCTGACTTCTTTCTAGGTCGGACTCCTAATCTGAAGGTCAGTGGTTCGATTCCCTGTGCCCCGACCTCTGCCAATATGGATTCCCACCGCTGTGTATAACTTACAGCGTCATCAAAAGCCAGTTGCTCTCATACCATGTCTATGTGGTGTGGGAGGTTAAAAATCCCTTGGGTCGGTAAAAGTGTAGGCTCAGGCTTTCTATCGAGAAACTGTCTAATGGTGAAAACAAGCCTATTCAGGCTTATCCATGATAGGCAGCATAAATCTTCAACAACAAATATATAGTATATATATATGATGCATAACGTATTATTCGAGTATAAATGGTTGAGGGGAAATAAATCATATCCCTTCCTGCATTGATTGGTGGAGTACCCCCCTCTCTCTGGAGCGTTTTGTAACTGTGTGCCCCTCCCCGGTGCTGCATCACTCAGCCAATAGAATTTGTATTGCATTTATCATATATTATTGGACGATTATATGTGAATGGTTTGTAAATGGTGTATTGGCCTGTGGGATTCTACCATGGATTTCCTGCGGGACTACTAAGCCACTACCCAACGGTCCTTGTCCTTATTTGGATGGTCATTCGCCGATACATTTGAAAAACATGGATGACATGATGATTGGTGGCATCTAGCCTATCCTTTAGGACAGGCGCATTTGGGTTGGGGGAGGGGTAACAGTGCGGCTGGCTCCTTTAGTGGGTTCCGTCCTGATATCACCTAATGTAAAATATTCCGATAACAATGCACTGATGGGGGAATGCAAATGTTCTATGTGTGAAAAAGGTATATTAGGCCAGGTGCATGGATGTTATGTAGTTGCTGGTGGTGCTTGATTCATGGGGAATTAGTCATTGTGTGTTAGTCAGATAGTGTGTAAGGGGCACTTGGAGCTCTACCCACTACCCCCTCCCCGCCTCTGTTAGTCATGGATCACCACACACGCAGCTCAGGGCAGGTGGTGGCCAAGGGCCACACCCCATGGTAGTGGTGGGCAGATCTCTGTAACCATGGGGACACAGGAATGATTTATGTTCATTGGTAGAGCTGTAGATGCTTGATTCTCATTGGGAGAAGGTGGGCAGGTGATATACCTTACTGGATCCATGTACCATATAAATAATAAACCTGAAGGCTTGGCTCTCTCTCTACTTTCACTCTTTATACGCTTCCTTTCTCTTTTTACCTGTATTGATTTCACTATAGCCTGCCTACACAACCACCATTCCTATACGTAACACTCCAACAACCAACCTTTGGCTGTTTAATGCCTGGCCCAAGAGGATTAAACTGTTCCAATCCAACCTTGTCTGTCTGTCTTTTGTTTATTCCGTAGTCAGTTATATATAATTGGTTGGTTATTGGAATTTTACGTCCTGGCAACATCTATCAATTCTATCAGCATGGGTACGGACGTGTACACTCATGGCAACTTTATAGCTCTGCCCCAATGAGAAATCAGGCTATCGGCACCATGACCCCAATATCCCACAAAGTCATATTATCCTTATACTGAGCTAACCAGTCATTGCCCTACCCTATTAATGCTGAGCGCCAAGCTAGGAAGCGACAACTATCGATGTTGTATGTGATTGGTTTGAGTCGACCGGGAATCGAACTCCCGATTTCCCTACATTTGACGACTAATAGCCAATGATAGCGTCGTTAATCCAAAACCTTTTTTTTTGTTAATACCCGATATAACTACAGCAAATAGGATTTAAAGTATTTTATGATTGCATGGTCTAGTTATATTTCCATTTCATTAATCTGTGTTATTACCAAATAAAACCATGTATGACTGGTACTGGTAGCTGTTATCCAGCAGGACGGTACCAGCACAAATGTGACATTATCATTCCTAGCCAACCCCAGCCAAGAGGTGGGGTACTGGGGTCAGGTCGTTTTGCACACAGCACATGTTTTTGTCAACTCCACTCATGGTATTCGATTTGAAATTCTAGCAACTCGGCTGACCGGAGTCGCCCGGGTCGTGTTAATCGATTACGCCCAAGTAGACAGTGTAGAAAGCTGCCGTAGGTGGTGCTACCATCGAGGTTTGCTGCGGAACAGCAGTTCAGTCGTTAGTCCGCAGTGAATAACGAGCTTAGTATGGTATGCGTAATATGTAATCGTGATCTGGAGGCTAATTATTGTTGATTAATATATTGTATGGCATATATATACATCATATATATATATATATATATATATATATATGTATAGGCAATTATGCGAGTGTAATTATCCAGAAACCGATTCTCTATGAACTGACTCCTGACTTTATCTTATCTGATACTCCACCAGTATTCTTCTGCTTGCACCACCATTACCAGCAATCCCGAACTGTTGACTAGCGCTGCGACAACTCACTGTCACCACGAGTACCAGCATTCCTATAGCGAATCCACGGCAACGCCATTTATCACATTTCTATCATAATAAACATACAGCACCGATAGTAGATGAGTTTCTACATACACCAAGCTCTTACCTGCCGAAAATTGGGCTAAATTCACTCAATTTTTTGTAGGTCCATCTATATGTTTTCCCACTATATCCACAGAAAATGGCTAAACTGCCCAACTTCTATGACCTAGTGAGAGAATACGGCAGCATGTATTTTAGTGGCCGATAGCTCTCACAGATGGCAGCACCGTACGGTATCACTAGGCACAGTTTCAGTTGTGTAGCTAAATATTTTGCCGTGTCCACATGGGGGTTGAAGTTGACACATAAAATAAGAAATAAATCCATCAAACCAGTTTATTTTTATTGAAATGTGTATTCCTATTTATTTATTCATTGTTCCATAATCCTTACATCCAAGTACAACAGATCTTTATTCCATTTTTTTAAATTGAAACAAACTTGTCATTGAAATATATATAATCGATGCATACTCCGCATATTGTGGCCGATGCTGATTGGATGATGGCAGAATCGATCGAAGCGCCATGAACTCGCAGCGGAACAATTATGTTCAGGATTGCTGGTAATACCAAAACCGACAATCCTCCAATCATCTACTGGTCAGGCATTCTGCCGCGCCTGGTGGCGCCACCTTGCTGCTTCTTCCTCGCATGACACTCGCATCATGGCTGTACCTCTCTTGTCCCCTCTCACCCACAACCACTCCTCACCATCCTCACCCTCCTTGCCCTCATCACCCTCACCCTCCTGCCAGACAGTTCACCACGAAGGCTCCAGCTAGACACCAGCTCACAACATCCATTGCTGACGGATTACATACGACCGGACGCGGCTGCCCTATTCGGTGACAGCACGGCTTTCCGGACAGAAGGTCAGGGATTCGAAAGAACGGAAGAGTCAAAACAACAAAACAATAACTTACCAAATTTACGCGTGTCACTACATAGCCTGGCGCTCAGCATTAACAGGAATGTGCAACGTTTGGTTTGTTCAGTATCAGGATCATGTGACTGTGTGGGATATCGGGGCATGGTGGCAGTGGCCTAGTTTCCTAATGGGGTAGCACTATAAAGTCACCATGAGTGTGTGCTGTCACAAGTTGACACATATCAGGATATGAAAAAAGGAAAGTTTTTTTATTGAATCACACCTCTAGAGCACATGGATTTTTTTATCATCGGCTATTGGATGTCAAACATATGGTCATTCTGACCTATTTCTTTGGGGAAACCCACTGCCACCACATAGGCTACCCTTTCCGATAGCAGCAAGGAGTCTTTTATATGCACTTTCCTTTAGACAGGGCAACACATACTACAGCATTTGAAGAACTAGTCGTGGACCACTGGTTGGAATGGAAAATTGCCGAAAACTGGTAATGTGTCCACTGAGCAGAATCGATAGGATGACCCACACCTTCACAGGTGGACACTACTGAACCACCCCGTTACTGTGGTGTGTTTCCAAGGTCAAAAGGTCACCGATGTCAATTTCTTGCAATATATTCCGTCGCCATGTCGGCCAGGAGAGTCATTGAGCAGAACGTGGATATAATTGATGTCGGAACGCCAAGCCACATTACAGCAATAGGCTCTTAATTCTGGACGACAACAAAAACAGACCAGACAATGTTGTAGCTTGGAGATATCCACCTTATTATATTGATATAAATCGGTTGTTCCAAAGAAAAGTAATATTGATGACGTGAAGTTATTTAGTAAATAAAAGATGCACCCCTATTCAGAGTAGAGATGAATGACAACCCTCTGTAAATCCAAGCAAAAACTGCTTCAGTTGGAATTGACTATAAATACGCTGTGGCGGTGGTGGTTGCAAGGCGCAGTCTTTATCTATATTGACAAATCGGAAGCAAATACACACAACAAACCCAGATTGCAGCCACAGAAAAGTCTCAATTTGACTTGTAAAATTCTATTTATTTACATGAGTTCATTATTTAATCATCCCAATCGTAGCACACTATGATAAATATGTATTTGAATAATATATTTAGCATATATATATTCGTTTGCAAAATGATATGGTTATTATTTTTTTTAAACAGCCTCCCGACACTTTTTCTAATGGGTGGTTTATTAGCCCTGCAACAGAGACACACACAGACACACACACTCACACATGCGCGCACACACACGCCCACACAGTCACACACACTCATGCATACGCCCACACACTCGCACACACACACACTCACACACACGCACTCACACACACACTCACACGCGCGCACACGCACACGCACACCCACACCCACACCCACCCACTCACACATACACACGCAAACACACACACCCACACACACCCACACCCACACCCACATCTACACGCACATACATATACACATGCATACACACACTCACACACACACACTCACAGCGCTGCAGGAGTAACGAGTTATGTCTGACCTGGATAAAAGATTCACCCGGTACTCGTAGTACATGGGTGAAGGACAACGTAGTGTAAAGACGGGCGAAAATAGCTTTAGTATGGAACAGTAACTAGAAACTGTGGCTTCAGTATCAAATGGCTACCCATATAGGTACAGAGTTGGTGAAATGGGCGAGGATGCAAAAAGACAAGATGGTGGCGCGAGAACGCCATCGATTTCACTTTTAAATCTTATTAAACTAGATATATTATTATATTTTCCAACTCAAAGGTAGTGGGTGAATATGAAGACATCTACAAAGAATAAATGTTGCTTCTTAGATTGTGAAATTAGGCTCTCATTTCATTAACCCACTTTTTCGACCATTTTTATATAGGGCTGGTATTCACCTGTGTACTGCGAGTACAGGGTGAATCCTTTATCTATGTCTGACCTAATCGCTGCATTAGTTGTTGTTTCATGGCCGGTCAATAAAAGATATTATTCTGAACACTGGGGAACTGCCATTCTAGTTGACTTATTTTCATTGTTCTTTACCTGAAATAGAGTCATGTTTGTTTGTTTGTTTGTTGTTGTTTTACGTCCTCGCAACATTTAAGGTCATATCAGGTCATACCGACTTGTGACAGTGCACACTCGTGTCGACTTTTATAGTGCTGCCCCACTGGGACACCAGGCTGCCAGCACCATGCCCTGATATCCCACTCAGTCACATTATCCTGATACCGAGCCAACCAGTCCTTGCCCCATCCTAATAATGCCGAGCGACTGGCTAGTAAGTGACAAGTATCAATATTAAATTCATTGGTTTGACACGACCAGGATTCGAACCCAGGACCCCATGGTCTACCAACACGGGAGACGGACGCTTTAACTCATTCGGCCATCCCGTCTGGTCTAAGGTCATATCAGGACGGGTAACGACTTGTGACAGCGCACACTCATGGCGACTTTTATAGTGCTGCCCCACTGGGAGACCAGGCCGCCAGCAGCATGACCTGATATCCCACTCAGTCATATTATCCTGACACTGAGCCAACCGCACCTTGCCCTCTCCTAATAATGCCGAGCGCCAGGCTAGGAAGCAACAAGTATCAATTTTATGTCATCGGTTTGACTCGACCAGGATTCGAACCCACGAACTCATGGGTTCGGATCTCCCGATCTTCCAAAACAGGACATGGACGCTATACTCAATCGGCCATCCCTTCTGGTTTAGAGAGTCATGAGTCATGAGTCATGAGTCATGAGTCATGTGTCCTGTTTTCAGTATGAATCACTCAGAATGTGGTTGTGGACATAACTGGCCCTATGGTCGCTGGTTGTTTGATTGGTTGTTAAGAGTTTTATGTCCTGGCAACATCTAAGGTCATATCAGGATGGGTACCAACTGGTGACAGTGTGCCCTCATGGTGACGTTATAGTGCAGTCCCGCTGGGAAATCAGGTCGCCAGCACCATGACCCAATATCCCACACACTCACATTATCCTGACCCTGAGCTAATCAGTCCTTGTGCTATCCTATTAATGCTGACCGCCAAGCTAGGAAGTAACATGTATCAATTTAGTCAGTCATTGATTTGACTCAAATGGGAACTGAACTCCTGATCTCCCCAAACCCTGTCTGCGCTCAACCGATTCGGCCACCGCGCTTGGTTCCCTACGGTCGCCGTCACCTAGGCAACCTGAATTCTTGCGCGTTTGCAAGTATAATTATGTTTTCTTTTTTCACTGGCATGGCGCCGGCTGGCATGTGGCGCCCGGGGCGACTGCCTGAGTTGGCAGTTCCTGCAGCCGGTCCTGCTTGTGGAAAACATATGGGGACATCACCTAATCTCCCCTAGACTTACTCAGCAGGTGAGCACTAGAGTGAAGATGTATCTATCCCAATGGTGCGATAGCTTTGTCAGCTGGCAGGATGTATTGCTCAAGTCGGTGAGGAGCCGACTTGGGGAGCGGTGAGTTGGTGGTGAAAGGTCTCTGTGAAACCTTTACCACAGAGCATGTTGGGCACTGACTAGATAAAGGATTCACCCGGTACTCGCAGTTGCAGTACACGGGTGAATACCAACCCTATTTAAAAACGGTCGAAAAAGCGGGTTAATGAATTGAGAGCCTAATTTCACAATCTAAGAAGCAACAATTATTCTTGACATATGTCTTATTGATAGCCCACTACCTTTGAGTTGAAAAATATAATATAATATCTAGTTTAATAAGATTTAAAAGTGAAATCGACGGCGTTCTGCGGCCGCCATCTTGTCTTTTTGCATTCTCTCCCATTTCACCAACTCTGTGCCTATATGGGTAGCCATTTGATACTGGAGCCACAGTTTCTACTTCATGTTCCATACTAAACCTATTTTCGCCCGTATTTACACTATGTTGTCCTTCACCCGTGTACTACAAGTACCAGGTTAATCTTTTATCTAGGCACTGACTTGCTACCCACAACATCATGTAAAGACTAGGTCTCCATTAAGTAAAGTTGAATCCTTCCTCCAACTAATAGATTTACCACCCATTGTGGTCACCAGTATGTAAAGTCTACGGCTCGAATCTGTGGTTGTGTAGGCAGGCTATAATGAAATCAATACAGACAAAGAGAATGGAAGAGTATAAAGTGTGAAAGAAGAGAGAGAGTCAAGCCCTCTGGTTTATTATTTATATGGTACATGGATTCAGTGTAGAGTATCACCCCACCCGATTCTCCCAATGGGAAACAAGTATTCTTAGCTCTACCAATAGAGATCCAGCATTCCTGGTTCCCATGGTTACCAGTGATCTGCCCACCACCACCAAGCTGTGTGGCTCCCCTGGCCACCACCTGCCTTGAGCCTGAGTGTGGTGATCCTACCTAGCAGAGGGGGCAGGAGGTAGGCTCTGAGTGCCCCTTTCCCACAGCCCTGCCAGCACCACTACGTCTATTTACATCTCACGCAGGCACCACCAGCACCTACATATACATACATGTGCCTGGTCACGTAAACCAATCAGTAATAGAACATTTGCATTCCCCGACCAATGCATTAAATCGGAATATTTTACAATCAGTTCTTGCTGCTGCCACCAGAGGGTGGGTTGAGGGGTTGGTAGGTCGGTGGGTTGGTGGGTTATTGGGTTGGTACGTTGGTACGTTGGTACGTTGGTACATTGGTGAGTTGGTGGGTTGGTGGGTTGGTGGGTTGGTCAAGGTCATATCAGGATGGCTACCAACTTGTGACAGTGCGCACTCATGTCAACTTTATAGTGCCACCCCACTGGGAGACCAGGCCACTGGCACCATGACCCAATATCCCACACAGTCACATTATCCTGATTCTGTGGTAACCAGCAATTGCCCTATCCTATTAATTCTGAACGCCAGGCTAGGTAGAAAAAAGTATCAATTTTACATGTCATTTGTTTGACTCGACCAGGAATCGCACTCCTGATCTTCCGCACGAGAAGCGTGTGCTCTACCGATTCGGCCACCACGTCCGGTGGTGAATAATAAAATGTTAATAATTTAAGTCCTAGCAACATCTAAGGTCCCGTCATGACGGATTCTGCCTTGTGACACTGCGTACACATTCATGTCGATTTTGTAGCCTTTTACAAAAATAATGTATTTAGGGTATGCGGGTAATGCAGTACCTCGGATACCTTAGGTGCTAAAATACCTCAGGGAGTTTGACGCCCCTGCCTTGCAAAGTTGTAAACCACTGCCTTGTGGTACAAGTTCTGGGTCTTGATAGAATCAAAGGCTAAGGGAGCAAACCCTAACAGAAAACCATGTTATCGTGGCAGCATTAAGGGCGGTGATGAATGGAACTCCCAACATCTCCCGACCAGCCACTGCAGGGACAAATAGTTTGCGCCTGTCTTGACATGTTGTTGCCGGTGTGATACCTCGATTTGCTCCCCAAGAGAGTGCCGCTAGTAACTTGCAAAAGCCAGCAGCACTTCAACACTTTGCAAGCAGCTTTTATGAAATGTACAACCGCACAAAGCAGCAGTTAAGTAATGAAAGCAGTCTTTGTCGCATTGCGACTGACAGCATGATGATGATGACAAAAATAATGGAAAAGGTATATATGATATGATATGATATGAATGCCAGTAAATTCTCCACACAGACCTAACTTTGTGAGCATTTGGTTACTTCATTTGTGAGTGAGAAATCGCGGAAATCCCTGGTAATGGCAGTATTAAAATTGAATGTCAATGAAAGCGCCTTCATCACGTTGCATAATCGACCAGCCACAATGTCCACTTCACTAGCCGTCCCACCCCCTCCGCATCATGGCTGGCCCTAGGGTTGCTGGCGCCCCAGGAAAGCTGAAGTTCAGCAGCCATACAAGGATAATGTTAACACATGTAACACTGATGTGGCGCCCCCTAGCGCGTGCCACGCCAGTGTAACGATCTCAACTTCCCCCCTTCCCAAGTTCCCCCCCACCGCGAATCTGAAAACGTTTTTAACTTCCCTCCGGGGAAATTAAAAACGTTTTCAGATTCCTGGGGGAACTTAAAAACAGTTTTCAGATTCCTCCCCCTATTTTCAAATTCACACCTCTGGGAATTTAAAATTGTTTAAAAAACTTTAAAAAACGTTTTAAATTTCAGACCTATAATATTTTGTTCTTAACCATCTTGGAGACTTTTTGTGTCATTTGTGGTTAAATATGTTTTATTGTACTAGTAATAATTTCCATTATGCTATTCTCTGTATATTATAATATGTGTCATGAAAAATAACAAAAAATAACAAAAATAAAGAAAATTCCCCCAAAATGGGGGGGGGAAGTTAAAATGAGGGAGGGATTTTGAAAACGTTTTCAAATTCCCCTGGGAGGAATTTGAAATCTTTACACCGGGTGATAGCCCCAGTTGAGGGTACCTTCAGCCGACCTTTCCCCTCCTGCATTATAACCATACACATCTTTGAAGGGAATGGTTAATTAGGGGAACATTAAGGCCTCGGAGTATGGATGACATTCCTCAAGGATGAGATTCTATCACATGAAGTGGTAATTAAACAACTAGAAAGCAGACTTCTTTCTGAATCTTCTTTGGCCAGACCGGGTGCGGTGGCCAAATTGATAGAGTGGAGACCTCCCATGCGGGAAATCGGGAGTTCAATTCCTGGTCGAGTGAAACCAATGACTTATAGAGTTGATACTTGTCACTTCCTAGCTTGTCGCTTGGCATTAAAATGATAGGGCAAGGACTGGTAATCTCAGTGTCAGGATAATGTGACTGAGTGGGATATTAGGTCATGGTGCTGGTAGCCTGAGTTCCCAGTGGGCAGCACTATAAAGTCACCACGAGTGTGCACTGTCACAAGTTGGTATCCATCCTGATATGACATTAGATGATGCGGAAGGTCGGGACTTCAAAACCCAACCGAGTCAAACCGATGGCATACAAAATCTATACTTGTTGCTACCTAGTCTGGCACTCAGCATTTCTAGGATGGTTGGTTAGCACACTATCGGGGTAACGCAACTGAATGGGATATTGGATAATGGTGCCAGCAGCCTAGTCTCCCAGTGGGGAAGCACTAGAAAGTCGCCATGAGTGCGCACTCTGACAATGTGTTACCTGTCCTGATATGACCTTTGATGTTTCTATGACGTAAACCAGCAAAACAAAGAAAACAGTTTTGCCGTGCCTGGAACGCTAATGGCTAATATTAGGAGGATTAATTTCAGTGATGAGCTTCACCTCGCACATACAGAATCCCATTATTAAGATAAAGTAACTGGAGCCACATAATATCATAATATTAGCTTCACACCGGTGTAGAAACCAATGCTCGGGTCTATGGCTGTGTACGTAGGCTATGAGAAAAACAATACCGAGAAAGAGAAAGGAAGAGAGTAAAGTGTAAGGAGAGAGTCCAGCCCTCTGGTTTATTATATATAGTACATGGATTCTTGGTATAGGATCATGCCATTCACTTCAACCAATGGACGCAGCATTCCCAGTTCCTCCAATAGGGACTCAGCATTTCTGGTTACCATGACCACCAGTGGTCTGCCCACCACCAGAGCTGGTCGACCTGTGGCCACCACCATCCTTGACCCCTGTGTGCATTGACCCCTACCTCAGCAGAGAGCCAGGCCCTGAGTGCACTCACCCAGATCTGCCAATCATCCATATGTCTATAATTCAAAACCAGACACAGATAATTATTGTTTGGGCTAATAAATTTATTAATCAGGCTTAATAAATCTTTACAACAGCCTTTTGCCTACACCTTTGTGAACATTATTATATCAGCTCTTTCTCAATAATACAATTGAGGTATCAGCATTAAAAATTCTATTTCATCAGATAATACAACCTGATCAGTTTCTAATATCACTACTTATTTGCAGGTCATATTTTAGTCAATTATTCTTTCAAAATGCCATTACTTATATGCAGGTTATAAACGTGATTGTACTATCATACTACTATATGATATAATTCTGAGTAATCTGCATTCATTCCTGTAATAAACTTGGAAACAGAAGACATGATGACACAGCTACAGCAGATCACGGTCACACTCTCAGCTCTCACATCTGGCACACTCACTCACATTTGCACTTTTATTGCACACAGCCACAAGCATTAACTTTCACACTGGGATCATCATCTCTCAGCCAAATTTGGAACAGGAGAGATGATGATTCCTACACAAAACATTTTTTATTTACATAGTTAAACACACTATCGGATTTCCATCTCCCGAGGCTCTTTATACAGTCTATTGGCATACCAACTCGGGCATACTCTTGTGCTCCTCCTCGTCGTAGGCTGTGGCAAGTTACCAGTGGCCACCACTGACAACCACTTGCTCTCAATGCAACGTGCATGCACTTATTAAACACTTTTGCAGTCAAAGGTTCTCCATTGTTCAACATGAATGCTGGGTTGCCCTTTTGTACAGGAGTCAGATGTATGTACTTATACCAAGCGCGCAGTGGACAGAAGTTTGGATTTGCCCCTTGTGGCAGCTCAATACTGTACACATCCTCTGGTCTGTGCGTGGTCTTAGTGCTTCTAACTGTTACTGCTAGA
Organism: Branchipolynoe longqiensis; assembly: GCA_030323885.1. Classification (NCBI taxonomy): domain Eukaryota; kingdom Metazoa; phylum Annelida; class Polychaeta; order Phyllodocida; family Polynoidae; genus Branchipolynoe; species Branchipolynoe longqiensis. Next base: position 35,420,959 of record CM059199.1, on the reverse strand, counting down.
TGTGATTTGTGTGCCTTGATGTCCTCACTGAGCAGCATGTGACCGCCATCACCAGTTACCTCGGAATAAAATAAATTGGACTGTCTTAATAAACAAAGATAACCTATTAATAATGCAACAATCAACACAAGACCATCATCTTTAATTTTGTTAAATTTTATAATTATCATTTTAATATGTTTAATCTTTAAAGGATATGCTCTATTTACAGTATTATTTTTTAATTTACAAATTCCGGCTTTAATTACAGTCATAGCATAACAATCAAACGATTCAGTATTCCCTTTCATCAATCTTATCCAAGTCCTCGCTCCACTCATATAATTCTTAATAGCTCCCTCTGTCTTTAGTTTATCATTTAAATATAAAGCATATAACATTACCGTCTTCATTTTGGGTTTCTTAGGATTGTCACCAATATTATTACAAAACATTAGATACTCCCTAAATTGTACCCTTTCATTTCTCCACGTCCCTTCTGCTAATCCTGCCGAGAAATACACACTTATCTTATGTACTAACGCCTGCTTAGTCTCTGCAAGTTGATAAAGGCAAAAAACAAAATTATCAACATGCAGAGAAGTATTATAAGGCCACGTCCAACACCTGCTCATCATAAGAAACATGCATTTTAGTCAATAATTTCTTCTGACATAAATCATCAGCAACTAATCGAAGTTTACTATCAAAAAACAACCTACTTAGGGCATCTGCTAGTACCAGCTCCTTCCCAGCCTTGTGGACGACCTGTACCACACACGTATATGTGGCGGCGAACCTCCAGATTTCGCGAGCACAGGCGCACAAGACCGGATCCTTGCCAGCACCAGACGATAACACCTGTTGGGAAGCAGCATTATCAGTATTAATGATAATTTGATAATTGTGAGGATCAGGAGGAAATAGAGATTTTAGGGCCACTACTAAATTAATCGCTTCTAATTGGGCAATGTGAAAATTATTTGACAAAAATTCAGCAGGATACAATTCAGAATAATAATGCGTCGGACTGAATGCTCCTCCACCATGCAATGAAGAATCACATTCAATGATCCATATTTTGCTAGGCAAATGCTGTAACAGAACTAGCTTATTATGACCTTCTGAAAAACGCAAAAACCAAGCTATATCCCTTACTAAATCCTGTGATACCCTGACTTTTCCTATAAAAGGTGTACCCCTAAGAAAATGCAAAATTCTATTCATAAAAACTCTTGCAGACATGACGCATTTAGAAATAAACTGTAACCTCCCAACCAGTCTTTGAACATTTTTTCGTGTAACTTCCCGACCAATTACCCACTTCCTACATTCCAATAAAATATCTAATAACTTCTCATCAGGGATACGAATAAATAAATCCTTTGAGTTTACCTCATACCCTAACCATACCAATTTTTGAGTTGGTGGAACACATTTATTAAACGATAATTTTAAACCTAAACAAGTAGTCAATGTGAGGACATATCGATAAGCCTCCTGTGCCTTTATTAATGAACTTTCAACACCTACAAAATCGTCCAAAAAACACAACGTATAAAATCCCATTTTCTTCATTAAGTACACTACTGCAGCTGTTGTCCGAGCACATACCATACTGGAAGTACAACATCCAAATGGAGGTGCGATATCAAAATAATATTTTTCATTCACCTTAATTCCAAATAAAGGCACACTCAAGGGGCAGGTTCTTAACTGCCTGTACGCCCTTGCTAAATCAATAGACCACATAAAACACCCTTCACCCAATTTAGTGATATGCTTTGCCAAAGACATTATAGTAGGTAAGTTATATTTATAAGGTTCCCCCAGGTAAAATCCTTTATTAATACCCGAATTAACACTACGCCCCTTTGGGTAACTCAAATCTACAATAATCCTCCGTTCATCAGTATTCTTTTTGGGGCGGGTCATAATAGGACTAATCTGTACCCATGGACAAAATGGAGGGTCACTAAATGGACCCAGTAATGCACCATGAAGTAATTCAGTCTCAACGTAATTACTAATCCAAAACAAATCTTCCTTAGATCGAGCGTGATTTATTATTGTTGGGGTGGGGATAAACGACCCAGTAAAATTCGCCGGCCAACCAAATTCTAAAAACGGCACAATGGCTTTATCTTCATAATTGACTAATAATGCTTTCCAATTTTTAATAATTAAACCTGAGGGGACAGGAATTTGAGCGGCTATATAATTAGGTAGACCTGTGGATCTGACCTTCATAAAGATATTTTTATAAGGCAAAGCCACATTATTACGATCATGAAACGTTGGCCAATTATTTAGAACATATTCTTTACACTGCAGTGGCCATTTATCGTGAAAACATTTTGTATCATCATTAAAATGACTTGACTCAGCAACATCACAAAAAACATCAACACAACTTGTGTAACTCTCAACATCTAATGACGGCCCAACCGACACCGGACCAACAGGATCGGAGCCAACGATAACATCATTAATCAACGAAACATTTTGGCAAGACCGACCAAGATTCTCGCCCACCTTATTGGGAACACTAGAACTCGAGTTCAACAGAGAACTCCCGGCAAGAACAACATTGCCTGGATAAGTGTTATCAGGAACACACTGTGGACCATTACTGTCCGAAATAGCAATAGATGAGCACCCCTCCTCAGCCTTCAATATACCAACTGAAACAAGACCAACATCCAATAAAGTATTTGGCAAATTAACGTTTGAAGGTTGAGTAACAGTGGAAGAGGAAGATGTAAAGCTGTTAGTGACCGGACTAACAACAGAGTCCGCATATCGGTGATTAGCACCCTGACACAACTGAGTAACATTCGTATGTGCTCCCTGGCAAAATCCGAATCTGTCCATATATGATTGATCATCATTCAACGGTGAAAGTCTTGTCGTGTTCAGGCACGACCCAGGAAAACCGACAAATGATTGTCCGTCGTCATAGCAACTGCGTTGAACGAACCCAGTCGGAATTGAAACACTGGATAGCGGTGTTCGTTGTAACACCGCTTCTGATACATTGTCATGACAACCGCCTACATTTCTAATACCAGTACTATTAACCAACTTACGTTTACCCGCATTAAAGTATTGATAGCCAGTCTCCGGTGAAAATTTTGAGCATTTATCAATTAAACTAGAAGATCTATGTATAGAACCATTAAATCGACCGGTGGTCCCCCTCCCCGAATCCCTATGAAACCTATAACCCTTAGTGAAACTACCAGATGGCGTACGCAGCCTTTTTGACAAAACTCCCAAAAAACCAGCAACATTTCTAGCGATGGGACATTTAAGGCTACGACACGATCGCAACATTTTCGCAGAATCATTACTACTAGGAAAGTGGTCTTTATCACCATGAGAGTGTACTGGGGGGGCAAGAAATGGAGGCAGAAACTGACAAATTATCAGGCTGACATGTCATTAACAAAGCAACCGTACCGACCTTAGTTTCACCATCGCCGACTGGGTTATTAGACATAGCAGGACTTGTGGCGCCATCTGACGAGGTAGAACCTGATCCCGACAACGCTCCATCGTCCATATCTACTCTCTTCACGGTTGCAGCAGTTTCCAACCAACTGCTAATTAAAAATGTGTTGTACGAGCAGTCGTGTTACTAGTGTTCACATCCTTAAAATATTGTTTTGTTTTGCATTCGGACTCTCTATGCGAATGCTTCTTCCTAAGTTTGAATGCGCAATACGAACAAACATGTGCATACTTGTTGATCCCCTCACCATGGTCACCAGCATTACCACAATCTCCGCCACGGTTCCAAATGATACATGGACGTGTATCGACACCCTTCTTGTACTCCAATGAACCAGACCAAGTATTAAGAGATGAATGTTCTATCCGCTTACCCAGGCCATACACGTCCCTCCTTGTCCTCCCAACCATCAGCCAACCGCTTATCTGCCACCATATTGAAAATTTGTTCACTGTATGCAAGACAAGTACGCCACGAATAGTTCTGTGCCATGTCCAGAATGGTATCAACATGGTCATCCAGATGTTTAACCCAGGAATCAGGGGCATCACCTCTCTTAATCATTCGACGGATAGCAGCCAAGTATTCAAACCAGGTGGACTCCCCTAACTGAACCTTCCCTTTTTTCTCCTGACGAATCACATATTTATGCGGCAACAATTTAAATGTCTTAGACTTTTTAGCCCTTTTGCCAGCCAGACGTATCAATTCCTTCATCACCGAGTCATCACTATCCGATCCCCCTTCCATATCAGATGATGATCGCTTACATGCATGACCCGAACAAGAATTGCACACTTTACCTTTCGCCGTACGACTTAGACCAATCGCATCACACGTCCTAGTCGGACGAACTGTTCCATCACCAGTAGTGCGCATAACCGTTGACAAAGATGCAGCCATGACGTCATCATTTGAAACTGATGGATCGCTCTGTTGACCCACATTCTGACGAATGCGACATCCAGAACTTTCCAAATTGGTAATCCTTTCCAACAGTGGTTCCTGCACTGCACGCAATTTCACATCCAGCAGTTTAGCGATACTATCCAATGTTGGAAATCCTGTAGCATCCTTTGAAGTCGATGGCATCGGTGACACAGAAATCAAACCCGCCATTTTCAACTTCTCTGAACTGACACAGTGACCTACTGGTACATTACACCGTGCGATGTCATCTCCTGATCCGTGTCCTGACGACTCCATTGAACGTAGTAGTGCCTTAGAATACTTTCCTACAGCACTTTGTATCTTCGACGGCCTCGGCATAGTCATTTACTCCAACTGGACCAATAAAATTCTACTCCTGCAGTATCACTCTGTTAACGACAGTGGCCAGGTAAGAACTGAACTGTGTTTGCATTCACTACCGGAAGTCAACTCGGTCCATAGCAACGTATGCACCGAACGGTATCTATGTTACTTATCATATCAGGCCCGTAGTCAGGGATTTTGAATTATGCATGTTTCCGGCAACATGGACAATTACCTGCCCTCAAGCATGGGCCAAGCCATATATATATATATATATATGCAACATACATATACACACACTCTTGGCCGGCCACACAGAATAATAATAGATGATTTCCATTTCCCCCTCTGCTGATTATCGGAATATTTTACACCGGGTTACCATGGACCATGTTTAATTACTCCTCAATTAGATATAGGAGTCGTTCCAATAATTATAACTCGTATACAGGACTGTATGCGGCTGTAAGACCAAGCAGACTCCCGCTATACTACTTCTAACTACTCTAGTTCCCGGGTTTGAACCCAGGGGAACTATCGGCGCTGCATGCACAGCTGCCTGCCGCTGGCCGTGGAACTGTCACTCGTCCCTCCGGCTCCACTCGAACAACAGCTACCAATGACAAGAACAAATTATGGAACTGTTTGGATGAGAAGTTCTCTGCCTGGCAAATAGACTATATCACGGTTCCGAGTGCACATGTGCTGAAAATGGTGTTGGGAGCAAAGCAAAGGCGTACAGCCATAGAGTTTGCCGATATGCATAGGGCAAAACTGCCATTTTATTCAAAATAAATAGAAATACATAACAATTTGGCACAAACATGGACGGAAGGATGCAATATAATAATATAATGAATATGTTTAAGACACAACTCTCCATAATTAAGCATTTTGAGCTGAGAAACATACAATTTCAGTCACTTTACAGGCTGATGTTTACATAACCATTGATTAGCCAGAAGTAATTCTTGTTCTAAATATTAAAATGTCAAATGTGTCAACAAAAACTTGTTTCAAAGAAATATATAACCAATATCTGATTAACCCTACTCATTTTCTATTTCTACATCTGTCATTAACCATAGGATATAAATAAAAACATGAATAAAATGAGTAAAAGTGACTCTAGCTATGGCTCTAACACTAGTCTGAGTGCCTAGATTTGTCTAAATCTAAATGTACATGACATAAGATGTGCTGATTATATTGATGTAAATGCAATGCTGGATAAAAGATTAATATCTTAATTTATTATATAATTTTTTTTAGTTGGTATTCTATGTTTCAAACAAGAGCTGAGATGAGCTGAAACTAGCACATTTCATAGCTGCACCTAGTGTATTAGCATGTGCCATGTGCTTCTCGCGGGTTTGTTTTGCTCTGACACATCCCACAATGCACCGCACCGCTGGAACCGTGATGTAGTCTATTGATACTTGTCGCTACCTAGCCCAGCACTCAGCATTATTAGGATAGGGCAAGGACTGGTTGGCTCAGTGTCACCGGGATAACGTGACTGAGTGGAATATCAGGTCATGGTGCCGGCGGTGTGATCTCGCAGTGGGGTAGCACTATAGAGTCGCCATGAGTGCGCACTGGACCAAGCCGGTACCCATCCTGATATGACCGCAGATGTTGCCACGACAGAAAACTCCAAAAGCCGGCCAACTACATCACGATTTATAACTGAAGACGAAGATCTCCTTCAAGTGTATCCATCACCTTCGAAGAACACATAATCCTTCAAGAAATCTACAATCTGCCGAATTGTGAGTGAGGGAGATATATTAGTAGTTATACATAGCCAGTCATGGCTGCCACGCTGTTTATGGCCGCTGGCTGTAACTTGTCAGCAGGTGGGAAGAAACCTGCTGCAAAATGGCGACCACAGAAAACTGAGACGCCGTAAGAGCAATCTACCCCGGCGTCTCAACCGGAGTCAAACCAATGAGTTACAAAATTAATGTGTGTCATTATCTAGCCTAGCACTCGGCATTAATAGTGTCGTGGGGTTGATGAAAATGGGAATTATTATGACTAGAGCAGGAATCGAACCCACATCTCTTGCATTCCGTCCCAGTGTGCTAACCCTCACACCACCTAGGCTCCTTGATGTCACCACCAAGGCCACCTGTCTATGAGGGTCCTTGCCTGAGAGGTCAGTGCAGACTGTTACTAAGTAGGTACCCTTCCTGATATGACCTTAGATGTTGCTAGGATGTAAACCTCAACAAACAAATTAATGTTGTGGATAGCAGCTCACCGTTCAGTACGCTCTGTGGAAAAGGTCCATTATGGGATTTCCACCGGCAACCCACGTTGTGATGGCAACGAAATAGCTCGTGGTGTGGGGGGGGGGGGGGGTCGTTCTGTCGCATGACATTGCACGGATTTTGCTTATTTGTTTGTTTGTTGTTGTTTTACGTTTTAGCAAAATCTAAGATCATATCAGGACGGGTACCGACTTGTGACAGTGTGCACTCATGATGACTTTATAGTACTGCCCCACTGGAAGAAAAGGCCGACAGCACCATGACCTGATATCCCACTCAGTCACATTATCCTGACACTGAGCCAACCAGTCCTTGTCCTATCCTAATAATACCGAGTGCCAGGCTAGGAAGTGACAAGTATCAATTTTTAAGTCATTGGTTTGACTCGACCAGGGTTCGAACCCACGACCCCACGATCTACCAACATGGGAGACGGACGCTCTAACTCATTCGGCCATCCCGTCTGCCACGGAAATTGTATATGAAGCTCTGTTTTTGTAATAAATGACGCGTTTCTCTATTGTCACGGAGTGAGGAACATTGATTTATGTTGTATTGGTTGATACCTGTAAGCTGTAGCCGGCATGGTGAGATTCTTTTTTTTTTGCTAAACATTTGTATTTATCTGAATACAGTCTTTTTTTCAGTGCCCGCCGTGAATATGGCCTATGCTGCCGACACGGCGTAAAGAAACCACCAATCAATCAATCTTTTTCAGTGCCGATGCACTGGTATTCTTGTCACACACAAAATAAAAACAGTAGTTGTTTCTTATTATTCATATCTAGCGGATATTACAAGATCATATTCGGTATGAGCATGATATTTATTAATAATACGTATTTGCGTTGCTCTGCCCTGACTGCTGCAATCATAATTTTAGGAAGATACACTAGCATCATCCTGTTTTTCTTATATATAACCGTCTGAAGCTTCTACCTCAAGATACTTTATGCAACTCACCAGATTGTCTGTTATGATACACAGATCTCTGACAGTAAGCCGAGCCAAAGTAGTTAGCCCCCGATGTTGGAACGGGTTCTTCTAGATAACAGATTTCAGTTTCTCAATATGTTCAGCACATCTTGAGTTGGAGAGACTCAGTTTGTTATATTGGGAAGACCATTGTCACACAAAGATAACCAGTGTGTGATGTAAGGCACGGCATTGTCACACAAAGATAATCAGTATAGGGTATAGGATAGGACAGTGTTACGCACAGATAACCAGAATTTATAATAATTATAATTATAATAACATATTTATTTTTACACATTTCTCCACACAAGTTGATATTTATATCAGTAGTTGTTCACATGAAAAGGGAGAAAGCCGAAAGAGAATACTTATGAGGTGTTTTCCCCATTTAATAATAGCATATATATATACATTATTAATACCATACAAATAATCAATAAACAAATAAAAGTAAAACGTATATTAACATTACCTATAATACTGAAAATGACATCTCATTGGTTTTGTACTAGGCTACTATATATGTTCACTCTGGGAAAGCATAAAGTTTAAGGCATTGTCACACAAGGATAGTCAGCATACGGGACAGTACGGTACAGTGTCAAACAAAGATAGCCAGTGTGCACTGTAAAGCAAGGATAGTCAGTATACAGTCCAGGGTAGGGTGGTGTCATACAAAGATAATCCGTGGGTGATGTGATGCAAGGTATTATAACAGAAAGATAACCAGTATAGGGTATTTGACAGGGTGGTGTCGCACAAAGATAGCCAGTGTGTGATTAAGACAAGGCATTGCCACACAAAGATGGGTGGTAGAGGGTGTAGGGCAACCCGTGGTCACACAAAGATCATCAGTATGTGATGCAATACAAGGCATTGCCACACAAAGATAGACAATATAGGGTTTAGGGCAGGGCAGTGTCACGCAAAGATAACCAATGGGTGAGGTAATATAAAGCATTGTCACAAAAGATATTCAGTATACGGTTAAGGGCAGGGCACACCAAGAACACCAGGGTGTTATTTTGTTAAGCACTCGGTCACACAAAGATAGTCAATATGCATTAACAGTAGCGTATTACTGTACGGATTAATCCAGTGTGCAATATGGGGCAGTGCATCGTCACATAAAGATATTAATATTCGCGATATTAATATTCAGTACCAGGATGCAAGGTGCACTAGCTATCAGGCAGTGTCTTGTTATGCTATACAAAGATAATCATTATCCAATATCTGCAAATGTAAGGCGACCCGAGTATGATCAGGACAGTGTAAAGATAGTCAGTCTCCATTAACAGACAAGGTAGTGTCACATAAAGGTAATCGGTAGCTGATATAGGGAAGTCTATGGCCACAGACAAGTAGGTAGTGTGCGTCAGTGTACAATGCCTTGTCGCCCAAACCGCTAGTCAGAACACAACACGAGGAAATGCATTGTTATTCAGCATGTTAAAGTAGACAGTGCACTGTCAAATAACGATAACCATTATTTTAATATCGGAAATACATTGTGACACAACGATAACCGATATGCTATTTTGGGAATTGCAATGTCACACAAAGTTACCCAGTATTCTATAGTAGAAAATGCATTTCCATACAAAGATATCCAGCATTCTATAGTGGGAATTGCTTTGTCACATACAGATACCCGGTGTCCAATATCATGTAGCACAATGCCACAAAGACAACGCCATATGTGCGCTATTGGACCATGGATTGGTTACTGGGATGCCCCTACTGCCCAATATATATCACTGTGTATTTTTATCCATGTAAAAGCGTCGAGTACCAGCTTTCAGGCAGTGAATTCTGGTTCCACCTGCTAACCCCCTCCTTGAGCCCCACCCCCACCTTTACCCACACTCCCACCCCCAATCCAACTCCCACCCGCTCCCCCGACGCAATCCAACCCCAAAATACACAACCGTCACCTACTTAATAAGGAGCCCGCATGCACCCACACCCACACCCACACCTAACCACACCCACACCCACACCCACACCCACACCTACTCACCCACACCCACACCCACACCCACACCCACACCCACACCCACACCCACACCCACACCCACACCTACTCACCCACACCCACACCTACTCACCCACACCCACACCCACACCCTCATCCACACCCCACACCCACGTCCGTCGAACACCTACCTCAAGTTCTTGCTCGATGTCATGACTGCTAGTGTGTGGAAATGTGACGACTGTGAGGAAGAGGGGAAGGAGGAATGAAGGGAGGGAATAGCGGGGAGAGAACGAGAGAGGGAGGGATGGACGGAGTGAGGGGAAGAGGGATTGAGGTACGGAGGGAGACAAGAAGGGGGAGACAGGCAGAGAGGAAGGGAGAGAAGGACAGAGAGAGGGAGATCGGGGAACGGGAAGAGGGGGATGGATCGATGGGGAGGGACACGGATGGCGAGAAGGAAGAGTGGGGAAAGGTGAGGAAGGGATGGAGGAGGGAGGGAGACAAGGAGGGGGGAGAGGGAGAGGGATGGAGGGAGTGACATGCGGGTGGAGGGAGAGAGAGAGGGAGAGAAGGACAGAGATAGTGAGGGAGATAGGGAAGGGGGAGAGTGAACGGATCGATGGGGGGACATTGAGGGAGAGAGGGAGAGAGAGAGAGTGATGGAGAGACGAAGAATAGAGGGGCGAGGGGGAGAAGGGCGGAGAGTTGGAGAGAGAGGAGGGGGAGAGGTAGACGGAGGGATGGCGGAGGGAGGGTGGAAGGTGTGAGGGAGGGAGGGAGAGAGGGAGGGAGGGAGGAAAGGATATAGTATGGGAGAGGGGGAGAGATGGAGGCAGGAAGGAAGGACGGTGGGGGCGGGAGGGAGGGAGCGAGGACGATGGCGTCCTGCAAGATCCAGTGTCAAGGATGCCCTTAGGCAAGGTATGAAGGGCCTGTCCAAAGGGCAAGGTGCCCACGTCTCAGACGGGCTTATCGGGAACAGTCAGTGAGTGTGTAATGGGACTCTTTCAGCAATGGGGCTTCAGGTGTAGTGGCCTGACCAATGCCACGGAGCCGTGGGGAATCTCCAGCCACCGACGTGCAAGGTGTGGCTGTTAGTGCCCTTCCTACCCTCTAGGCGGCGCCAGGGGCGCCCATTAGGCTGTCAAGTGACGCCTGGTGGGTCAGGCGAGGTTGTGTATTCTTGTGCGCATGCGCAGTAATGGGCGGAAGCCATGTGGCACAATTTGAGTGGGCACACACGTGACTCATCACGTCATATCCGGTATTAAAGTTGGCTAGTCCCGTCGTTTTGAGTTTGGCTATATTTTTAGATCAAATTATTAAATTGATTGCCATAATCTATCTTATTTTAGTTTCAGGGATGTTTACTGTAGATTACTGAAGATAGTGTAAATGAAACCGTTGTGTGTTTGCTTAGCAACACACCAGCGGAAAACGTAAACATGGGGTATTGGTGTTTTGTAAGTGAAACTGTGAACATTTCGTTTGTGTGTGCACATCAACCAGACGGGATGGCCGAATGAGTTAGAGCGTCCATCTCCCATGTTGCCAGATCATGGGTTTGTGGATTTGAATCATGGTCGAGTCAAACCAAGGACTTAAAAATTTATACTTTTTGCTTCCTAGCCAGGCACTCGGCATTATTAGGATAGGGCAAGGAGCAGTGGAATGAGGAAGACCAGTCATCTGCGACTGAAATTTCCCCTGCTGAAACAACTAATGTACACACACACAAAATGCTGGCTGCAATAGGTGTCAGCAGAAACAGGTTTTATTAATTGACTTAGTAATCTTTCTATGCAGCAATACATGATTAATAAGTGCACCAGTATCTAAGTTGGATATGTAGGATCAAATGTACGTATGTATTTTGGTGACCAGACGGGATGGCCGAACGAGTTGAGCGTCCATATCCCGTTTTGGTAGATCGTGGGATTCAAACCCACCGGTTGTAACCCTGTTTGAGTCAAACCAATGACTTAAAAAATTGATATTCGTCACTTCCTAGCCTGGCGCTCGGCATTATTAGGATAGGACAAGGACTGATTGGCTTGGTGTCTGGATAATGTGATATCAGGATACTTGTCGGATAGTGGGATATCAGGTCATGGTGCTGGCAGCTTGGTCTCCCAGTGTGACAGCACTATAAAGTCGCCATGATTGCACACTGTAGCAAGTCGGTATCCGTCTTGATAGTACCTGATATGTTGCCAGGACGTAAAACTCCAACAAACAAACATCACCATACCTTATGCTAGGTACACACCTACCGTTTTTCCGCACCCACCTACCGTATACGATCAAAAACTCCCCAAAAGTCATGAGGAGTGCACTCCCCTAGCACACCTACCGATTGCGATTCACGACTTAAAACTCACTTTTAGGGCTAAAACGGCTTCCTTACGATTGCGATTCGCGATTCGAAAAATGAATCGGCCCGTTTTCAGTTTTAAGCGGTTCGGGTCAAGTCGCGAGTTTTAGTGCGCGAATCGTAAACGGTAGGTGTGTACCTAGCATTACTCTTCAGTACATATAATACCTTAGATGTATAGGCAAATCGGTGTACCTATATACTAGATACCACTGTATCACTTGTGATTAAATCCACTGATTTAACGCATAATCATCCAATCTATAATATTTGTTTCTCCTTTCTCTAGAATTGGATGCAGTTATTACAACTGATACCTTCATTTAGAACATTGATATTACTTGTATTATCAAACGGGATTTGCATGCAGTTGCGAGTACGACTGATAGTTTCATTTATGTATCAATCATTTTTACTGTATGGCTGAAAGACCAGTGCTCTGGTGCTGACAAAGCATTATTTAATGAATAAGCTACATTTAGTAATATACAGTACAACCTCTCTAAGTCGACCGACCTTGGGACCGACTTTAAATCGTCCATTTAGGGAGGTGGTCTGTTTAGGGAGTTAAATTATGGTTACTATGGTATTGGTGGGACCCAAATAAAGCGATCGATATAGGGGAGTGGTCGATCTGTTGAGGTGGTCAGTTAGGGAGGTTTTAATGTATATATATATATATAGATTAGGTTGGTTGTTAAAGTCTACTTTACATTAGTTTGAAGTATCACTTAGGTTAAAGTTGCATAGTCTGATGCTTTTGAGTTTCTGCCATTTTCTGAGATAAATACATGATGCTGATCATTATGATCTACGTTACGTTAGTTTGAAGTAACTTTTAATTTAAATGGCTAACTTTGGAGGTATTCGACGTTAAAACATACCAAATTAATTTTGGCAAGCACGCAAAAACTCTGACACCATAGACTTCAGTAATAACTGGTTCTAATAAATTGACTTATTATGACCTTCTATGCAGCAACAAATGCTTAATAAGTGCACCAGTATCTAAATTGAATATATAGAATAAAATCTAGATAAGCGTGTGATGTTTTCTTTGGACTATGCAACTTTAATGTGTTGAAGTTGCATAATTGTATGGTTGTTAGTTTCTACCGAAAGGAAGGTATAGATGGTTCATGATCATTGGGATCTACTTTACATCAGTTTGAAGTAACATTTATATTTTAAAGTGGTACTTTAGCAGATAGTTCAAGTGCAACCAGATAACATTAATGCTGATGGACACGCCGCCATCTTGGATAACACAGGCTTTAGCAATGACACATTCGATTAAATTGGCTCAGGTTTACTACTATGCTGCAATAGCTGATTAGTTTAGTTGACTGCCCCAGTAGTCCGGGAGATATGTGAATAATTGCGTCTTTTACAATATGCATGAGATTTGGCACACTGTTAGAGCATGCCATAAGGAAGACTCTGAGCTATAGGGCCGTCACAGATTTCTCCCCTGGCCATAATGGTCGCCATTTTACAAAATGGCTACCATTGGTTGTTATTTTACCAGTATGTCAAGCTCTAGACCACCTAGAAACTTGACTCTGGTGGCTACTTCTACATTTCCAAGGATGAGGAATGCAATAGTGCTACAACAAGCTAATGTATTGTGGCTATGAAGGATCAAAGTTAGATAACTGGGTTTTTGTTTTGGGAAATGTTATGCTTGTATCGGGTTATGCATCTTGCATTTAAATTCATCTGACTATGCAGCATCAAATTGTCACAATCAAAACAATGATTTAGATTGGACTCTAGATAACTAACTTAGAATTTATTGACTCGACATCAATAACATTTTGTGGGAGACTTTTCCATATATTTATTAAGCATTTATTGCTACATAGAAGGGGATACTGAGGCAATTTAAAAGAACCTGTAACTGCCGAAGCTTCTTATGTATGATTTTTGGTGCGATTGCCAGAACTAATTTCACATATTTGCACTTCAAATATCTGAAAGTCTAGCCATTTAAAATAGAAGTTACTTCAAACTAAAGTAAAGCCAATTATGACGATCACCATAATATATTTATCTAAGAAAAATTACAAAAATTTAAAACCATTGGACTATCTATGCAATTTTAATGTTGATGGACATAGTTCATGGTGGCTCGCCAACATGGGTAATTTGCGCGGGAACAAGCAGTCATCCCGGTGCTGCCACCTGGATTCGAATCCCATAAACAAACCCTACCGGGTTTCTCGAAAAACCACGCCCTTGTGAGACCTGTGACGTCACGCCCGCCCTTCCTCCCGAACCGCCACCCACCAAAAATCACTTCCACCACGGCAGCCGAACGAGCAGCTCACCTCCAACTCAGCCACCGACCCACACTACAAACAACGAACACTCTTATCCGAAGGGTTGAGGGCCTGGGTCGAGTTACAGCTTGTTCTTAAGATTATGACATTTCACTCATTATACTCTACTATCCTGCTCTCATCATACGTCCCAATTGTAAGGGTCCACTCCCTGTTATATTGCTATTTACTCATTGTCCTGTTATACTCTTGATCCAATATACTGATCCTGACATTGATACTGTCGTGGGGGTGATGAAAATGGGAAATACTGCGCCTAGAGCGGGACTCGAACCCACATCTCTTTGCATTCCGGGCCAGTGTGCTAACCATTACACGACCTAAGCTCCCTGATATCAACACACTCCCCACGCCTACCTGTCTATGTGGTTACTTGCCTGAGAGGTCAGTGCAGACCACTACACTCGTCCGCCTGGAATTGTAAGTCTTGTAATGCTTACAATTACATACATACAGGCAATGCACTAACACATAGATACACAGGGTAGGTTCAACAACCATACAGCGCAAAGCTTGTACAGGATCCTGGTCACGGCACCAGTGTCGTGGGGGTGATGAAAATGGGAAATACTGCACCTAGAGCGGGACTCGAACCCACATCTCTTTGCATTCCGGGCCAGTGTGCTAACCATTACACCACCTAAGCTCCCTGATATCAACACACTCCCCACGCCTACCTGTCTGTGTGGTTACTTGCCTGAGAGGTCAGTGCAGACCACTACACTACTTAACCCTACTCAATTGATGCGCATATTCACTGTTCTAAGACTTACTAAATTGCCATGTTTTGAATAAAACTCCGATTCGTGTCGTAAATTCCAGAATCTTGGATTGCACAGAATTTAGCAATAACAGATTCGATTAAATTGACTTCTATCCTGAAATAATTGATTAATAAAAGCACCAGTATCTAATGTGGTTATGTAAGATCAGAGTTAGGTAACTTGTTTTCTTTTGCTTTTGGAAATTGTATGCTTGTATCTGGTTATGTAGATCTCACTTAAAGTTGCCTAGTCCGATGGTTTATGTGTTTCTATCATTTTCTGCTGAGATAAATGTACTAGGGTGATCACTGCAATCTATATTTACTTTAGGTTGAAGTAACTGTTATTTTAAGTGGTTAACTTTTGATATATTTGAAGTGTAAACATGTCAAATTAGTTTCGGCAGGCATGCCGAAACTCTGACATTATAGCTAATACCCGGTTCTATTAAATTGCATCAGTATTCCCTTCCATGTGGTGACAGAGGTTTAATAAAATCATCAGTATCTAAATCAGATATGTAGAATCAAAGGTAAATAATTATTGTTTTGGTTTTGGAAAGTTGATGTTTTCTTCGGACTATGCAACTTTAATAACAGAAATCTCAGCCACCTTCTGAGGAGTCACTGCAGTTTTGTAAAGGTCCATAATTATGAAACCTGGATGAGGTTTTCACTTTCAAAGCCACTTGATTACAACTCAACCGGGGATATTTGTCTTTGATTTCCTTAAGTACACAGAAAACACCTAATTACGCTGCATCATTATGGTTTCCGCTGTAGAAGTTTTTTTACCCCAGGTGTAGCCACCCAATTTGGAGTCTCCGAAAATAAATCTTGCTTAAGTGCTCTCCTGGAATGCCAAGTTTCCCGATTTGGTGGGAGATCTCCCTAAAATATAGCAAAATAACCGCAATCTCCAAATGTTCCACTTTTAATTTGTAATCTTTTTAATTTACGCATACTTGTTTTGTTTGTTTAATCCACCAGAATGCTTTAATGTGTATCACTTTTTTCAATTTTTTCTGGGGGTGACCCCTTGGACCCTCTCCGTGGGAATGGGAAACTCCCCCCCCCCCCCCCATTACCCTACAATTTGTATATTAGGGAAATCTCCCTATTCACACTCTTATCTACTTGGCACTTCTGCTCAATTATTGAGGAGGATCTGCTGTTCCTACCCATTAAACAAAAACCCATTCTGCTTTGGTGCATATTTTAGTTGAACTTGAGCCAAGGTTTGCGTCGCAGCTGGTGGATGGGGGCGTGTGTGAGGCGTAGGCGAGTGGGAGCGTGGGGAAAGACATGAACAAGTACATGGTTTAAATTTGTATTATTCTACAAGAATGGGCCACTATGTTTGCATTTAGACATTTTTGACATTTTTAGACATTTTTATTCACAATTTCTATACATTATTCCAAAACATATACTATTCTGTTAACAATAGAAATTGCAGGAACAGTGTAATGGTTCTCTTCCCACTGCTCCTTATAAACAAAATAATCCACAAAACAAAAGCCCTGAGCATGAACCCTGGAACTAATATACACATAACCTACAGACTGCTCTTCCTCTGCTGCCCGCTGTGCCATGGAGCCATCCATCTTTGAGTGGACAGACAAGTTTATTTCTCTGGCCACCCGATTGGCCAGCACTATTTAACACCTCTCCCATCAATCCCCACATCCTGCCGACTTCCTGTCACTTTCTGGCTAGCTGGTTGTAAAATATTCCGATATTCGGCAAGGGGGCAATGCAATTGTTCTATTACTGATCCGTGTACTTGGCCAGGTGATTATATATATATATATATATATATGGGTTAGTTATGCCAAAGTTGGATGTAAATAGACATAGTGGTGCTGGCAGGTCCTGGTGTGATTGCCCTGAGGGCCTAGCCCTTCTGCTGGGGTAGGGGTCATAACACTCAAAAGGTCAAGGTTTGTGGTGGCCAAGCGGCCATACTGGTACTGGTGGTGGGCAGACCACTGGTATGCATAGAGACCAGGAATGCTGGATTCCTATTGGTGAAACCAGGAATGCTACATTCCTATTGGTGGATATAGGTGGTATGATACCCTACCAAGAACCCATGTAACTATATAAGAATAAACCAGAGGGCTCGACTCTCTCTCTTATACTTTACTCTCTTCCTTTCTCTTTGTCTGTATTGTTTTTCTCCTAGCCCACGTACACAGACACAGATCTGAGCATTAGACTCTCCATGGTGATGCTTGAACAGTGCACCCACACTTACCCTACTATTTTAATTGTACTTTATAGGGCTCGGTCCAGATGTTACATTGTTCTGAATAATGACTCTTCTGACCTGCACTTACCTGCCTGACCAGACATGGTGGCCGAATCAGTAGAACACAGACTTCCCTCGCGGAAGGTAGGGAGTTCAAATACTGGATGAGTCAAACCAATCACTTACACAATTGGTAATAATTGAAGCTGAATTTTAATCATAGTGCTGGGGGCCTGGTCTTCCAGTGGGGCAGTACTAGTATATAAAGTCGCTATGAGTCCACACTGTCATAATTATGTGCATATCTGATTAATTATGTCCTTAGATGTTGCCAGGACATAAAACCCAAACAAACAAACAATGACCACCCTGTGTGTACTGTGCACGGTGTCCAGTTGGTGTTGAGGGAGAGGGGAGGTGGCGGGAGATGTGGGGGAGCATGTCATATCGTATCAGTAGCCTCCCTCAATGTACACCGCATCAATTATGTGGAGTACTGCAATGTGCCTAAGTCTCACCCTATCAACGCCATACGTTTGATCAGGTCTGGGGTTAGGTAGTAGGGGTGAAGAACAACCCTATATAAAAAGTGGCGAAAATGTGGGTAAATGAAATGAGCAGTTAAATTCTTAATCTAAAATGCAAAATATATTCTTCATATAGATTGATATAGTTACCCGCAACTTTTGTGTTGATTAGTAGATTAGTCCAGTAGCTCAATGAAATTTAAAGTTTGAATTGTCAGAGCCCCACATGTCAATATGGAAGCCATTGGCAGGAAGTTGACAGGTTCCTGGGTAATAAACCAATCTAGGTCAGGAAGCAGTCATTTTCATTGGCTGAGGTAGTCAGGTGGTACAACCAGTTCATTCAAACATGGAGCATTTACTTCTTGCACTCTATCACTTCACACTGATTTTGTGTCACTATGCCTTGACATTCTGTGATGTTAATACTCTGGAGAGTATATGTTCAGGGAAAACATATACAATCGGATTGTAGCTATTGGATTTTAATCAACATAAGATAGGAATGCCAAACTAAGACCATCAACAGTGAGACACATAGGGTTTTAATTCACCTCTGAACAGAGTTAGAGGTGAATCCTTTATCTAGGGAAACAGCGGGACACCAACTGTTTGCATCATGGATCACAATCAATCTGGGGTTGTAAAACCACTGGGATATTTGCTTCGTTCATTAATATGAAACGCCGGTGTCATGGTATACAACCCCTGCCTGATCGCAGCCCCTGTCGTGGCTTCTGTGCATGCGCAGAGGTTGTAAACAAGCTCAGCTCGGCTGCAGAACGACTACACACTGCCAGTGTCTATTAAAGATTAATAGAAATGCACAACCCTAACCATATAAATTTAATATAATCTGTTCGTTGGATATGTTTTCTATATATGTTCCAGGGGGTTTGTTTCTAGGTGGTGTATAGTTTCATAGATATTTCACTTTTTCTGTATGAAGATTGCACTGACACTCAGAATATCCCAACTTTCACTATTTAGTCTATTATCTCTGTTTTTAATACTTTCAGCATAAATTGCTCTTAGGTTACATTAAATACTTCAGATCTTCCTCTTCAATCGCGCATTAAGATATTTTTAATCGATCCACTGAAAGTTTTTTAATTTATTTTACAAAAATAAATGCTTAGTCAACTGTCTTCACGACAGGGGCTGCGATCAGGCAGGGGTTGTATACCATGACACCGGGTAGGCCTACACACACAGGCTATAAATATGTGCAGACGTCACTGACATTTGGGACGTGTAGGGGGAGGCCGGGGGTTGCGTGGGTCACATTTACTGCACGGCTTGTCCATTGAGGTGATTTCCCACAACCTTTCCTGAAATCATGATTCAGCCTTTCCGGGAAAATGGGCCGCAATTAGAAGTGCCTAAGTATTTTATTCCCACTTCCTATAGTTTGTGACCAGACTGGATGGGATGGCCGAATGAGTTGAGCATCCGTCTTCCGCATTGTATATCGTGGCATTCAAACACTGGTCGAGTCAAATTAATTACTTTAAAAGAACTGGTTGGCTCAGTGTCAGGATAATGTGACTGAGTGGGATATCAGGTCATGGTGCTGGCGGCCTGGTCTCCCAGTGGGGCAGTGCTATACAGTCGCCATGAGTGAGTACTGTCACAAGTCAGTATCCGTCGTGATATGATGTTGACAGGGCGTAAAACAGCCTACCAACCAACCACTATATTTTGTCGTTGTTGATTTTGTTATATAATACAGCTATGAAGCAATAATAAAAATGACAAAGTAAAATAGCTGGGTATAACGAAGGGCATGGTTCTTAAGATTTAATGCATTGTGCTAGGGTAAGAGATAGAACTATAAAAGAAGGAAGAGCTAATCTGATATTTTCTTATATTATCGCCCTGTTTACTCCGCATTTTCTCAGCGCCACCCACCGGAATATAGGGATGTCCTGGTTTTACTATGCATATACATATCTATATATATAAATGTACTATAAATCATGTATACAAATATTATTAATATGAATAGGCAATGCTTACGACCGACCCCCGGGCCGTATTTGATTAACACGATTCGGGTCACCCGAGTTGATAGAATTTCAAATCGAACACCGTGAGTGGAGTAGAAAAATACACATGTCGTGTGCAAAACATCTTGGATGGGTGGATTAAGCAGAGTAGCATGGAGGAACACATACACTGGTCCCAGTGACGTCATCAGACCATATATGGAACTCTGTGTGATGAGGAATCGTCAAGGCGTTAAGCCGATGGGGAATTATTAACCAATCGCTGTCATCCACCCTGTGTGCTGCATAGCAAAGTTTGACGAGCTATTTCCGTTTGCTGGATTTGGGTAATTTCATTGTCCACCTCTATGAGTACGAGTATTGTTTATGTATATATATATACACGTGTTACTCCTTAGCCTCCCCCCTGGGTGGGTCGGTATTATGGCACCTTTTATTATATATTTTGCATATTGGATTCGAACCCGCAACCCCCAAGCTTGAGCGCTGGGCGGTGTTGGCGGAGAGGTTATATGAGCTGGACGCCGATTGGTTGCTCAGCGGCGGTGGCGGGAGTCACTCCTCCCCCACCCCCAACGGTCATATGCATACTTCTTCGGCCCAGTTGGTCGGAAGGTTTAGCTTTAAATATTCATAAATAATAATTAAGCATAAATAAATGCAATAAAATTCACAAGATAACTAGCGCTCCCGATTATTAAAAAAGCGAGTGGCCCTTCCTGCTCTATTACATGTCTATGGTTCACAATAAAATTTGTTTCTGTGAAGCATGCGCAGTGACTTGGTATTGAATAACAATAGTTATTGTCACTGACATCACGGGGCAGGTTGACGATGAAGATCTTCAATAAGATTGTTGGTTGTTGGAGCTTTACGTCCTGGCAACATCTAAGGTCATATCAGGATGGGTACTGAGTTGTGACAGGGTGTACTCATGGCAACTTTATAGTGTTGCCCCACTGGGAGACTAGGCCACCAGCACCATATCCCACTCAGTCACATTAGCCTGACACTGAGTTAACCAATCTTTGCCGTATCATAATAATGACCAGCGCCTGTTTAGGAAGCGACAAGTTTCTATTTTTCGAATCCCACAATATATCAAAAAAGTCCCCGACAAGAACATTTGTACAGAGCATGCAGCCAACTGAGCTGCTATCAATAGCAATTTTCCTCATTCTACTTCTCCGTATCGGGGTGTCAAGGTGGTACAGTACAACCCCATTAAACCAAGCTCGGATAAACCAAACGATCGGTTAATCCAAACTTGTTTCGGCGGCCCGGCAAAATACTACCATTTATCATATAAAAAAGTTGGTTAAACCAAAGTCGGTTAATCCAAAGTATCGGTTAATCCAAACACAATTGTCGGTCCCAGGCCACTTCCGGTACAGTTAAACCAAACTTTCATGTGGTTTTAAGGTCATCTGAGACTTTGTTTATATGATAAATGGTAGTATTTTGCCAGGTCGCCGAAAAAAGTTTGGATTAACCGATCATTTGATTCAACCAAGGTTGGCTTAATGGGGTTAAACTGTATATACATAAAGAATAATAATCATAGTGTCCACATACATTGTACATTCATAATGCACCCCCGTTTTTGCCAAAGCCAAGTCAAAGTCAAAGCTCGGTTAAACCAATAATCGGTTAATCCAAACAAATTTCTAGGGTCCTTTCAAGTTTTGTTTAACGGGGTTATACTGTAGTGCCAAGTATTCCACATTTTAAGTAATTGATTTGACTCCCAAGCCCTGCCACAACGATGTTGGTTGGTTGCGGGAGTTTTCTGTGCCGGCAAAATCTACGGTCATATCAGGACGAGTACCGCCTTTTGACAGTGCACACTCATGGTGACTTATTAGTGCTGCCCCACTGGGAGACCAGGCTGCCAGCACCATGGCCTGATATCCCACTCAGTCACATCATCCTGACACTGAGCCAACCAGTCCTTGCTCTATCATCTTCCAAAACAGGAGACGGATACTCAACTCATTCGGCCATCGCCCTTTGGCCCTTGCGACAAGGAAACTCAACTCATTCGGCTATCAGGTCCTCTAGCGATGCCATCAGAGGGCAGGCTGGTGTTTTCAAATCTTCTACAGGGAAAACACGTAACAAATGTAGTCCGAGGTTGTTCAGGCATGCAACAAAAAGCGATGAGGCAACAATAATTTTGTGCTGTACTTTTTTTGTTTAATGTAAAGCAAACAAATTGGAAGTTTTCCTATTGATTTATAAGTATCCAATTACGCCTGGTGATCGAAACCTCAAATAAGACCGGGATGCAGCCTTCCGTCAGTACGGTGGCAGAGAAACTAAACTCGATTTGGCGAAATTAGGGCGATATCGGACATCCCTCAGCAGACCAAGTCCAATTAACCATGGCTCTTTCATTCATTCATTCCTTCCTGCATTTATTTCCTTTATTTTCAAATTATAAGTTTTTAAATATTTTATTTAATTCATTCAGGCTGAAAGATGGGTTCCTCTTTACCACTGCTTTAAGAATAACTGTTGTTTTTCAAATATTCTTTTTCTTGAAAGCTAAATGTGTGTCGGCAATGGTTTGAGGAGAAGAGGAATGTTATTGGAATTGCTTTTACCCCAGCTTTGAGTGACACTGCTCCATAATCTCCACTTCCCACACCCATTTCCGGTTCAGACTCGCAGGGGGGCACCCAGGAATTGGCTAGGGGGGTTTCCAAATATGGATCGAAACTACCTCTATTTTAGGGTAATTTTGTTAACATGGGTTGGTGGAACAACACCCATTTTAGGGCAATATTTTACATGGTTTTCTGGTGCAACAACCCACATTTTGGTGCAATTTTTCATATAATCTTAAAATCTAGTGTTCCTTAATAAATTTACTGCAAGAATTTAGGTATATATGATTCATGAAAATATATTTTGTTTAAAAATACTCATGAAATTATTTCTATGAATAAAAACACTAAGGCGTACATGTATTTCTTAATCTTTATTTACAATATAAAAATGCTTTACAATCATATTTCACAGTAAATGAAATCACATTCATCATTATCACATTTACAAATGGTCACAACCTAGTTGGCAATACATGCTGTAGTAGAAATCTGTGTATCGTTGACTGCATGTTGCACCAGGGGTTGCTCAACATGAACTGACTTACCAAGGAAAACCCATGTCTATTTGTAGCCAATTTATGTTTGAAGTAGGGTGTCTATCTGTGATGTTGAGTTGTGAATGTATGAAGTACCCAATGTGTGAATTACATGCTAATAGTAATCCCCTGGAAGTACCAGATGTGTTAACATTGAAGTATAATGTGTGAAAACTAGCCGATGGTGTTGCTGGTTGATTGATTGATTGATTGGTGGTTGCTTTATGCCGTGTTGGCAGCATAGGCCATATTCACGGCGAGAAATGTTTGTTTTTGTTCAAACCATCGCTTTTACATGTAAAAGCAGACAATCAATTATGTGCCAATAGACACTAATTAAATTAGAAAGCTCACAATCATATATCTGTGGTCAAGGGAAACAAATTCCCATAGAAAAAGAAAGGTTTCATTAATAATTAATAGAATCTATTTAGTAAACTATATAAGGTGGTACAGTCCAGCTGCCCTCAAAAAGGCTCAAATGTTTTCCTGTTTTACCTTAGTAAAAAGGTCATGCATACTGCCTGCACTGTAGAACCGTTGGCGCAGGGCCAAAAAATCAACGCAACTTAGTAAAATGTGTTTGAGTGTCAGTGGGGACTGACACCCAATACATTCAGGGGGAGGTTCCCCCTTGAGCAGAAAAGCATGTGTAAGCCACGAGTGGCCAACACGGCAGCGACTAAGGACCACTTGGTCCCGCCGACCTCCCGCATGAGTCTGTGGTGGCTTTCCCACAGATGGTTCAATTTCTTTAAGTTTATTGATGTTTTCATCCCACTCATGTTGCCATTTGGATTTTATGTGGGTGGCTATTAGTGGTTTCAGATCAGAGTGAGGGATCAGACAAGGTTCAAGATCACAGTTCAGGGCCTTCTTCGCAGCCCGATCAGCTCGTTCGTTTTCCTTGTATGCCAGCATGGCCAGGCACCCAGCACAGGTGCATATCATGGTGTTGCTGGTAATCCCTCTTGAAGTACTGAACATGCTGAAGGTGTTAATCCTGGCCCCCCTTGAATCGTCACAAATGTACAAAAACAGGTGGTGAGGTGTGATTTCCATTTTGCTCTGAAGTACAAAAAGGTGTTAAACACTCTTCCCCCTTGAAGTATAGAGTGTTAAAGAGCATGGCCCTTTGAAATATAATTTTGTTGCAACATACATATATAAGTACTATAATTTAATTGATAAACACAAATGCATGCTATATTTAATCAACAAAATGATAACTCTTAAGAAGTAACTGGGAAACCAGGAAACCCCCCTGCATGTGCGTCCCTGAGATATACGTCTATATCATTTTTAAAACAATTTTGTTTGGGGGGGGGGGGGGTTCCGGGCAACCAGGAAACCCCCCTGGCTGCGCCCCTGACTCGCACACCCCCGACCCCACTTCCGGTTCAGACTCACACTGTTCCATACTCTCCAGTCCCCTCTCACCCAGTTCCAATTCAGAATCACACAGCTCCATAGTATCTTCTCCCCCGCACACACTTCCGGGTGAGACGCACACTGCTCTAGACTCCACTCCCCCATCACCCACTTCCGGTTCATATTCACACTGTCCCATAGTCTCCATTCCCCCATCACCCACTTCCGGTTCATATTCACACTGTCCCATAGTCTCCATTCCCCATCACCCACTTCCGGTTCATATGCACACTGTCCCATAGTCTCCATTCCCCCATCACCCACTTCCGGTTCATATTCACACTGTCCCATAGTCTCCATTCCCCCATCACCCACTTCCGGTTCATATGCACACTGTCCCATAGTCTCCATTCCCCCATCACCCACTTCCGGTTCATATTCACACTGTCCCATAGTCTCCATTCCCCCATCACCCACTTCCGGTTCATATGCACACTGTCCCATAGTCTCCATTCCCCCATCACCCACTTCCGGTTCATATTCACACTGTCCCATAGTCTCCATTCCCCCATCACCCACTTCCGGTTCATATTCACACTGTCCCATAGTCTCCATTCACCCATCACCCACTTCCGGTTCATATGCACACTGTCCCATAGTCTCCATTCCCCCATCACCCACTTCCGGTTCATATGCACACTGTCCCGTAGTCTCCATTCCCCCATCACCCACTTCCGGTTCATATGCACACTGTCCCATAGTCTCCATTCCCCATCACCCACTTCCGGTTCATATGCACACTGTCCCATAGTCTCCACTCCCCCATCACCCACTTCCTGTTCATATGCACACTGTCCCATTGTGTCCACTACCCCATCACCCACTTCCGGTTCAGACTCATACTGCTCCATAGTCTCCACTCCCCCCTTATCCACTTCTGGTTAGGTCTAACACTGTCCCATAGCCTCCAGTCCCCGGCACCCACTTCACGTTAAGTCTAACACTGATTGTGGTGTTCTCTGTGGCGGAGTGGTTAGAGTGTCTGACTTTTTTCTAGGTTGGACTCCTAATCTGAAGGTCGGTGGTTCGATTCCCCATGCCCCCATCTCTGCCAATTTGGATTTCCACCGCTGTGTATAACTTACAGCATCATCAAAGGCCAGTTGCTCTCATACCATGTCTATGTGGTGTGGGAGGTTAAAAATCCCTTGGGTCGGTAAAAGTGTAGGCTCGCGCTTTCTATCGACAAACTGTCTAATGGTGAAAACAAGCCTATTCAGGTTTATCCATGATAGGCAGTATAAATCTTCAACAATAACAAAAAATCCAACACTGCTCCATAGTCTCCACTCCCCCATCACCCACTTACAGTTCTGAGTAACACTGATCCATAGTCTCCACTTCCCCTCATCCACTTCCGGTTCAGACTCACACTGCTCCATAGTCTACACTCCCCCTCATCTCCTTCCGGTTAAGTCTAACACTGATCATTAGTCTCCATCCCCGATGACCATTTCCGGCTCAGACGCACACTGCTCTATGGCTTGCACTCCCGCCTCATCCACTTCCCTCTGAATTATCTCTCGCTACTCAAATCACTTTCCATCCTATGGCTGTTGGGAGTCAATACACATATATCGCTACAGAGTTACCGAGAGGAATTGTCACGTGACCCCATGCGTCATAATACTCTCGTACGGCTCCTGTCACCCTGCCACGTGCATAACAATGATAACAATAATGTAAGGTATGAGCATTATATGCATATTGTTAAAGCTGCCTAGTCCGATAAAAAGTTCAAATTTTCAAAAGCAAAGCAATAATATAGATGTATTTCTACATAATGTTATCTACCTTAAATCTGCATAGACCAATGAAAACATAAATTTTTCAAAATCAAGACAATTATCTAGATTTGATTCTACATATCTAACTTAGATACTGGTACACTTAGTCAACAGTCATCACCACATAGAAATGAATACTGAGGCAATTTAATATAAACAATATAACATGTTACTGTAGAAGCCTATGGTGTCAGAGATTTGGCATGCTTGCCAACATTAAGTTGACATGTTTACACTTCAAATATCTCAAAAGTTAAGCATTTAAAATTACTAACACTCAAAATCATCGGGCTATGTAACTTTAAGTTTGGGTTAGATGACGGCAAAAGTTAACTCGCAAAACATAACTAAAAGTACTTACAGATTAACTTCTGGCTGATCTGGGCCCTATTGGGTCTCTAATGGCAACACAGAACTATTTTGTTCCACACATATGGAGGTGGACAGAGCACTGAAGTCATATAATTGTGGGTGTCCTCTTCAATGTCTATCGAGCATTCTCTTAAATGGTTCTACGGTTGGCGCTTCAAGCACTTGGTCTGGGAGACTGCTGAGAGAGATGATACAGTCCAGTTGTGATAAGGAACTGTAAGATGTGTCTGTGCTTTTTAATATTAAAGAGATACTGCATGTTCTTTAAATTTAAAATGTTGTTGACAAAAGGTCATGAAATATGTATATTTCAGTAAAATATGGACAGGAACACCGAATGCATTTGAGTGAAAATGAATGACACAGACAAGAAAGAAATTAATATTGCATCATTTATTTTACTAAAGTATTTAATGAGCGTGTTATTTGCGAATGTTAAAACTGTATTTAAGTGTAATCAGACTGAGTCGCTCGTAGTATTCACTTCACAATTGGTGCAATTTCTTTTAACGGGGCTGATTTTGTTGTTACATAAGAATTAAGTGAAGCCTAATGTAAATGTTTCTTCAGCAAGTCCCCCGGTGCGATGGGAATCTTGTCTTATTATCGACATTCCTAGGATAGGTCAAGAAGAAATGGAATGACCGTGTGGAGTAGCTGAATCAGTAGAGCATAGGCTTCCTGTGTGGGAAGTCGGAAGTTTGAATCTCAGCTCAGTCAATCCAATGTTTTACAAAATCCACACTTGCATTCGGCATTACTAGGATAGGGCAAGGACTGGTTCGTAAGTGTGACTGAGTGGGATATGGGTCATGGCACTAGCGGCTTAATCCCCAAGTGTGGGAGCACTATAACTTTGCCATGTGTACACACACTGTCGCAATTCGGTGCCCATCCTAATATGACCATAGTTGTTGCTAGGATGTAAAACCCCAACACGTAAACAAAACTGGAATGATGAAAACCAACTTCTCGCGATTGAAATCCAAATTGCTCCTTCTAAATTGATGAAGATGAATGATAATAAACTGTAGAATAAATAAACCACATAAAGTTGACCTAATTGTACCAAATTCTTCGTGGAATTACAATTTTTTTTTTTTTGGTAAATATGTTTATTCTGCTGAATAAGTCTTTTGTCAGTGCCGAAACACTGGTCTTCCAGCCATTTTTCAATTCAGTGTTATTTACACAAAAGGTATATAGAATAAGGTGTACAATACCTGTTGAATAGACAATTTGCACCATGTAACACAATGAAATTCTGAAACCCAAAAGTTCCATAACAATATGGTACAGTAGTGTCATATAACTAGATCAATATTAGTCAGATCAATGCGAGTATTTACATAGTATTTAAAATGTAAGCAGAAGTTATCTTCTGTATTCAGTTGGTAAACTTGTAGTAAGTTTTAATGTTCAGTTGCAGTTAGGCAAGCGGTATATAAATGTTGGTTTGTTAGGAAAATTCTAGTGTAACTCTAATGAAGCTAGAGAAATTATTGAAAGAAATTATTTTAAGTGAGCAGGTGGCCTCGCAATGTAGGAATTATTAGAAGATAATGAATGTGAAAACATTTCCTTGAAATGGAAATGGCCTGTCAAGAGAATTCAGTTATTTTCAGCCAGTGCTTTACTGTAATCATTCTGCTGGGATAGACTTAACTGTTGCCCATAAGACGTGGGCAATTTATTTGTTTAACTAAGCTTCCGGTATAGACATATTGAGTCTTGTTGTTTTCATTATACAATTCCCGTACATGTGCATTGACTGGTTAATACAAGATACTGATAAACTATAGCAAAGACACTATAATACTAAGAGGGCTCACTCAGCCAGTACTGTGTAATCAAAATGATCAAACCCACCACTTGGTGCACTGGCTGTTCTCTTGGTTAAACAGGTTCTATATTATATGTATAAATGTATATATGAATGTAAAAGATGTGTGATGATGGTAATGCTGATGATGATGTGTATTTGTTCATAGCAATTTCATATTGATGTGTATTCATACTTACCTACCTCATGCATAATATAATTGTATGTGTTTACATGTGAAACACCAACCAGCAGCTAGGCTGATCAAACCCACCACAAGGTGGCACTGCGAAATTTACATTACCATGGGAGAGATAGGGAGTGAGCCGTCTTAGTATTATAGGGTCTTTAGCCGTGTTCACACCCACAACTTTAGGCCGAACTAGATAAGGCGAACTACAGGAGGCGAACTAGGCGTGAAAGGGTGTCGTGTCCACACATGCAGTACTTGGGGCGGTTTAAGCCGGAAATCGATATCTGCGCATGATCAAGTCCATACTAACCAGCGCCAGTTTCGGTTAGTCGACGTCGCCATGAGAGAGTGTGGGTTCGACCTAGATATGTATGGACTGAATCGTATTGGTTTGGAACGGTCAAAACTTCTGCTGGGCAGTGAAAACCTTAAAATAAATCATGAAAAAAATATCTGTGCACCTCTAGCTGGTTCATAGACCAAATTATATAATATGTGCTTTTGATCGACCGGAAAATAAACAAACTCAGGTCTCGACTGCGCATGCGTGTTACATGCTTAAGCCACTTCAAGTAAACCGCTACTGTCCACACAAGCAAGATGTGACGACTTAAGCTAGTTTGCCTCATATATACTACTTCGCGACGTGGTTTACTTGAAGCGAACTAGATGCGGCAAATCAGCCCTAATCTGCCTCAGCGTCGCGTCCACATGGCGAATGTGAGCCGAACTATAGGAGGCGAAATAGTTGAGGCGACTTAACGCCCAGGTGTGAACACGGCTTTTGACTATAGGCAATAGTACTACTACTAGAAGCTGGGTTTGGGTTAAAGTTCTGTCTTTTTAAAATGTATTTACGCCTATATATATAGGCATACATAACTATTTCTTTATTCTTTACAATACTTTGAAAGCATTAGACACCGAGAAACGCCAAATGACAAAAGAAAACAGCGAACAAGTTTTCTCCAAATCTGTTTGTTTGGGTGTTTTTTTTCTGATAAAACAAATAGTAAAATTAGATAAATAAACATATGGAGAAATGTCGTTTGGAATTCACCAGCATACTTATTTAACACTTATATATTTATTTCATATACTGGGTATCTGTGTAGTGCATTATGATCAGATGATTACCACACAGAGCATGTCAATGTGTGCTTAAGTTGTGGTTCAGAATGTATGTACAGTATAACCCCGTTAAACCCAAATTGAAGGGACCATAGAAATTTGTTTGGATTAACCGATCATTGGTTTAACCGAGCTTTGGCTTTAACTTTGACTTGGCTTTGGCAAAAACACAGGTACATTATGAATGCAATATACAATGTATGTGGACATTTTGATTATTGTTTTTGTATGTATATACAGTATAACCTCGTTAAACCAAGCTCGGTTAAACCAAACGATCGGTTAATCCAAACTTGTTTCGACGGCCCGGCAAAATACTACCATTTATTATATAAAAAAGTCTAAGATGACCTCATAAATACATGAAAGTTTGCAATTTTGTTTGGATTAACCGATAGTTTGGATTAACCGACTTTGACTTAACCAACCTTTTTATATGATAAATGGTAGTATGTTGCTGCCGACTTGTGACAGTGTACACTCAGGGTGAATTTATAGTGCTGCCCCACCGGGAAATCAGGCTGCCGGCACCATCACCCAATATTCCATTCAGTCATATTATCTGAGCTAACCAGTCCTTGCCCTATGCTATTAATGCTGAGCACCTGTCTAGGAAGCGACAATCATCAATTGTATATGGCATTGTGTAAAGTCGACGGATGGCATCTGTGGGTTGTGTAGGCAGCTTTGTAGGAAATCAATACAGGCAAGAAGAGAAAGGAAGAGTATAAAGAGTGAAAGTAGAGTAAGAGCTTGTACCCTCAGATTTATTATTATATAGTGCTACATGGAACTGATATGGCATACCACCCGACCATTATCTCCAATCAGCAACAAGCATGTCTAGTTCCAGCAATGAACAGTAGGCATTCTGGGGTCACCAGGCTAGTGTGATCTACCCACCACCACCATGCTGTGTGGCTGCTTGGCCTGTACCTGCCTGCTGTATGTGTGTGGTGATCTGTGACTAACAGTTGGAGGGGAGAGGGTAGTGAGCAGAGCTCTTGTGGCTCCTTACACACTATCACTAGTGCCTCATTCACACTATCTACCTAATACACAATGACCATTGACCATAAGTAAAGGATCACCAGCAACTACATAAATACATTCATGCACCTGGCACTATCTATCATTTACATTAATAGACCATTTGTACTCCTTTATAGACCATTTGCATTCCCCACACCAATGTGTTTTATCGGAATATTTTACAATTGGTTTGACCGACAGGGAACCAAACTCCCGATCTCCAACACGCGAGGCCTGCGCTCTACGGATTCGGCCGCTGTGGCCGGTCCCTATATGATTGATTGATTGATTGATTGGTGGTTGCATTACACCATGTCAGCAGCATAGGCCATATTCATGACGAGAAATGTTTGTTTTTTGTTCAAACCATTGCTTTTACATGTAAAAGCCGACAATCAATTATGTGCCAATAGACACTCATTACATCAGAAAGGTCCCTATACAGATGTTGTACCACCACGTACCAGGAGAAACGCGACTGAATCCATGTTTTTGAAGGATTCACAAAGGAAAGATTTACACGTACAGCTAAGGGAAGGTCACGGACGTTGATCTTTTCGAAGATTTGTCGGTGTTTTAATTTTTTTTTAATTCGCAAACACAATCAATGACTAAAGGTTC
Organism: Branchipolynoe longqiensis; assembly: GCA_030323885.1. NCBI lineage: Eukaryota > Metazoa > Annelida > Polychaeta > Phyllodocida > Polynoidae > Branchipolynoe > Branchipolynoe longqiensis. Next base: position 35,389,171 of record CM059199.1, on the reverse strand, counting down.
TAGAAGGAAAGCTAAGTCATAATGTGTAGTTGAGAACCTGCCTCCTGGTCGTGGAATTAAGACTTGAACATTCAAACCCTGGTTCAGTCCAAAGACTGACAGAGAAATCTATACTTGTCGCTACCTAGCCTAGCATTGAGCATTACTATGATAGGCCAAGGAACAGTGGAATAAAGAAGGGTAATTTTCTATGATCGAAAAGTCCCCTGCTTAAAGTTGCAGAGTCCAATGGTTTTGAGTTGCTGTCATTTTCTGAGATAAATACATTAGGTTGAGTGCTATCATCCACCATACTCTCGTTTGAAGTAACTTTTATTTTAGATTGCTAACTTTTGCGATATTTGAAGTGCACCATTGCCAAATTAATGTTGGGAAGCACGCCAAAACTCGGACACAATAGGCTTCAGCAGTAACAGGTTCTATTAAATTGCCTCCATATGTATTCCCTTCTATTTGATGATAAATGTTTAATAAGTACACCAGTATCTAAGTTAGATATGTAGACACAAATCTTGATAATTGTCTTGGTTTTAGAAAATTTAATGTTTTCATCGGACTATGCAGCTATAATCAACGATGGTACACAAAGAATTGACGCCGTGGGAGAGGGGGAAGGGAGTGGGGGGGCACAGAAGAAACAGCGAACAACTGAGGTGACGCAACACTGCAGCCGGTGAGCTGGATGGGGCCCAGGATGTGAAAGCTTTGTCAGCACGGGTTCTTTACTGCGTCTTCAGGTGACGCACCAGCGGTACTGCGCGCAGCGCGGGATGTTGTTTGTTTGTTGTTGTTTTACGTCCTAGCAACATCTAATGTCATATCAGGACGGCCCGCGGGAAGTGAGTGGCGGTAGGCAGCGTTTGAAGGGAGCGTGGCCATCCATGTATTCTTGTGGCGAATCAGACGCGGTGCAAGAGGATGACAAACTTAGGTGCAGTGTTGTGCTGAAACTAAAGTGTATGATTAAAGTTCTTCATTTGATTCACAACGCGGAGAAAATGCTATTATGGTAAATGGATTTTCTTTTGTCCACAGTACACGGTTCTCAATGTCAAGGTAGGTAAACAGGTCAAGGGTTCGAGTCCACTATGGAAACCAGGTGCTCAACCATACTGGAAACTCATTGATCTACGGGTGGGCCGGTGGCAAGTTGAGGAGAATGGCCTGACTACTCAGAGCGACGTATTGGTGAGAAGTGCGTGGTGCGGCAGTAGAGCGACCGGAAGTGACGTCAGGTCTGTACATATACGACAGATGGCGCCACTGTTGATGTGGATTTGAACCAGAGGATCTGCCAGAGGATCTGCGTTAACTGTTATGATTTCATGTGACATAAACAGTTTGACCATAACAGCTGTCCAAATTCACCAACCAGTGCCTTAGATACATGTATGTCGACCTTGGAGTTTTACGCCCTGGCAACATCTAAGGTCATATCTGGACTGGTACCGACTTGTGACAGTGCACACTCATGGTGACTTTGTAGTGCTGCCCCACTTGGGGCGTAATCGATTAATCGACTCTGGTCACCCGAGCCACTTTTTGGCACATGCGCACATCCTGCAGACTCGGGTCGAATAATCAAATATGCTTCTCCATGCTCGCGTGACAAAAATGGTGGCCCTTTTATTTGTTTTTTAATAGCCGATATAATTACAGCAAAATATGATTTAACTATTTTTATGCTGGCATAGTTTAGTGATATTTCCATTTCATTAATCTATGTTATTACCAACAACAAAATATGTATGACTGGTACCAGTGGCTGTTATCCTGAAAAATGGTACCAGCGCAAATGTGACGTCATCGCTCCTTGCAAACGCCAGCCAAGAGGTGGGTTACTGGGGTCGGGTTGTTTTGCACACGGCACGTGTATTTGTCGACTCCACTCATGGTGTTCTATTTGAAATTCTGACGACTCGGGTGACCCGAGTCGCCCGGGTTGTGTTAATCGATTACGGCCGAGGAGACCAGGCCGCCAGCACCATGACCTGGTCTCCCTAGCTGTTACTATGGCCTATGCTGCTGACACGGCGTAAAGCAACCACCAATTAATCAATCAACCATGACCTGATATCCCACTCAGTCACATAATGCTGAAACTAAGCCAACCAGTTGTTGCCTTATCATAATAATGCTGAGGAGCCTGGCTGGGAAGTGACGAGTACAAATTTGTAAAAAAGTCATTGATTTGACTCGACCAGGATTCGAACCCGCGGGTTCGAATCCCGTGATTTACCAAAACGGGAGAGGGACACTCAACTGTTTCGGCCATCCCGTCTGGTCACTGCCAGGAACATTCCAAACCAAGCCCCCTATCACCATCAAAGCAAATAAATAAGTTGTCAGATTAAGATCATATCAGTTGATGCTTATTGGAGCATGTCAAGAAAGAATTGTGAGATGCCTGGACTTTATGCAGTCCTTTAAATAGTCATTTAAGGCTTACAATTCCATACATCCACGCAATGCTCTTACATATACATACACAGGGTAGGTTCATCAACCATACAGTGTGTATCTTGTACCAGATCCTGGACACAGCCCCCAGTGTCATGGGGGTGATGGAAATGGGAAATATTGTGCCTAGAGCGGGAATTGAACCCACCTCTCTTACATTCCGGGCCAGTGTGCTCACCATTACACAACCTAGACTCCCTGACATCACCACCCTACCCACGCCCACCTATGTATGTGGGTCCTTGCCTGAGAGGCCAGTGCGGACCAGTACAGTGGCATACATTTGCTATAATGCCATGGTCGCCATGAGCTCTGGTCCCAATGAATGAAGAATATTAGACCTGGATATCGCCAGAACAGTTTATTGCTAGGAAAGGGGCGTAATATTTATAACTGTGCCTGCACAATTGATCTTATAAGATTTTATGTATCAGGGATGAAAGTGGTCTCCAGAAAAAAATGTGGAAATCAAGCCAAGGTAAGTACAGCGATGGCGAATTTTTCGCGAAAATGTGGCTCTTCTCTCATAGTCTTAACACTGTCAGGGAATCGCGGAACAATGTCGGAAGGCAGGTTTCAACCAGCTGGTGCGCCACCTTGAGATGCAGTAAAGAACCCGTGCTGACAAAGCATTCACATCCTGGGCCCCATCCAGCACACTGGCTGCAGTGTCGCGTCGCCTCAGTTGTTCGTTGTTTCTTCTGTACCCCCCGGCACCCCTGCCCCCTCTCCCACGGCATCATTTTTGTTGGTACCTTAGTTGTGGTTGTATTGTTGCCATTTAGTAACTAATTTCTTGTTTGAGCTTTAGTTTCTGCCACCATCTAAGGTCATATAAGAACGGGATTCAGACTAATCACCTGTTGTCATAAGCCTCACATTTTTTGGAATTTTGTGTAACGCTAATTGGTAAATATTTAAAAAATCTCGAAAAACCGCGAATCCGCGGAGATCTGTCATCTCTGTTTCTTATATATATATAATACCATTCGTTATAACGTTGCATTATTTAACAAAATGGTGGGTTGACTCATTACTGACTGTGCCCCACCATTCCCTCAGAATCTTACTCCCCAGTGACAATCACCTCTGCCTCCTTTCAAAGTAATATGACTCCAACAGAAGGGGTCTGTGCATCATCAGTCCCTCAACACATTATTTCCAAGTTACGGCATAACGCACTTCTCACACGAAGAACAGAAATAACCTACCACTTCAGCATAACATTTCCTTTTTTCTGTAAATTAATTTGATTAATGTCTCATTTCTCAATGCCGTAGAAATTGTATTTTAGCTGTGTGTTGTATAGCTATTTATACAACCCAGGGGTTCGAACCCTGGTCCAATGACTTAAAAATTGATAATTGTCACTTCCTAGCCAGGCGCTCCGCATTATTATGACAGGGCAAGGACTGGTTGGCTCAGCATCAGAATAATGTGATTGAGTGGAATAGCAGGTCATGGTGCTGGGAGCCTGGTCTCCAAGTGAGGCAGCACTATAAGGTCGCAATTAGTGCGCACAGTCACAAGCCAGTACCCCTCCCGATATGACCGTAGATGTTGCCAAGACATAAAACTCCAACAACCAACCAACCAAGCCATCTCAATCTACCATACAGTAGAGTGCCCCTAGGGGACCTGGTTCCCCCGAAGGAGTATTTTCGCTACCTTGGCTGGTACTTCATATTGCTAGGGTATAGTGACAGCAGGTTGATGGATCATTGAGATAACATGACTGAGTGGAATATCAGGTGATCTGGTCGGGGAAATAGAATTTCAATGGGAAAGTATCATGAATTTTAGTCTCCCTGATGGTATGCAGTAAGATTTCAGTATTTGTCAAAATAGGTGGAACGGAAAGTTTGTTTTATATAACAAAACATCTACAGCACATGATTTGTATCAGTGGCTATTGGATGTCAAACATATGGTCATTCTGACATATTTCTTTGGAGGAACCTCGCTCCCCGCCACATAGGCTACTCTTTCTGATAAGCAGCAAGGGGTCTTTTATATGCACTTTCAAACACACATGATAACACATACCACAGACTTTGATGAACCAGTTGTGAACCACTGGCTGGAACGGAATATAGCCCAAACTGCAACTGCATATGACCTTAGATGTTACTAGGATGTAAAACAACAACAAACAAACCATTCCTGTGTTTGAATGGTTTAGGGTAGTATTAATGGATATTTGATAAGTTTTGAATTTTATTGATTTGTTAAATGCAATGCATTACTGTACATAATTATTATAATATTGTAATGTGACATATTTTTGCAGGATTGTATGTGTGTGTTCTAGTCGAGATTCATAATAAATCAATTGTTATAAAATTTATTTTTGGTGTTATATATGTATAATTACAGAAAATATTTCCAGATTCACATGCAGTGTCTGTATATTTACATAAAATGTTTGTAAATTTTAAGATATTCTCTGAAAACATTTACAGACATGTCTGTATATTTACATAAAATGTTTGTAAATTTAAAGATATTCTCTGAAAACATTTACAGACATGTCTGTATATTTACGTAAAATGGCTGTAAATTAATAGATATTCTCTGATAGCGTTTACAGAATTATCTGTACAATCACAGAAACTTTCTGTAAAGTTACAGAACATTTCTGTAAATTGTACAGATATAATCTGTAAATCTACAGATATTATGTGGTACCTCTGTTGCCACATAATATCTGTAAATTTACAGAATTTTTTTTAACAGTGTGGGTCCACTGAGAAGGATCTATCAGGAGACCCACACCTTCACAGGTGGACACTCTACCGCCCAAGCTACATCTCGCTCCCCATAGGTTGGACGGATGCATCCACAACATAGATGCACTATATGGTATTGCACATTTATAACAGGTGATACTATTCGACAAGGTGATACGCAGTGTTGAAGTAGCTGCTCATCATGGTAGGGAATGCGGCTCGGCCACACCACGTCAGACCGGAAGTGAGCGTTGCTGGTCGACCTCGCACACGGGAAATGGGCGGGCTTTAGCTGTTCGCATCTGCGCAGTTTAGAATCTAGATGACTGATATGTGGGGAGCGGGCATAGTGCGCTTGCTGGTTGTCAGGGGAGGGGAAAGACTGAGGCGGGGCATGGAAAGTGTGTGTGTGGGAATGAGGACGGGCGGGAGGGAGGGAAGGGGGATTGTAGTTATATACCTTGCATCAAAGGTACACAGATGTGGAGATTTCAGATGCAACTGTTTGTTTCTTGGGGGTTTGGGGGGGGGGGGGGGGGAGGCGTTGTTCCTTTTGATAAAGGGCCATCCAAAGTCTTCACCATTTTCATCGTCATACAGAGCATACAGCGTGGGAGCGGAGGTGTCAATCGAATACAACTTTTATCATTTAATAAAATGTTGATATGTAAAATGTGAATATTGTTGTTTTTATGTTCCATAATAAAATGGTGATGGATACTACTTCAGGGGAGGGTCTGGGTCTGGAAAAGTAATCTGCTTTGTATGACTGTGAGAATGTTGAAAAGCTTTGATGGCCATTAAATGATATTTTAGTCAGCCATTAGGAAGTGCTGAATAAAATATCATTTAATGGCCATAATTTATATATGTAGCATAATCGAAGTATCATTGCTATTGTGGAAAAGAAATAGTGGTAGTATTCCACAGTCTCTTTAATGTGGCAGGTTCTGCAAGAACCGATCGCCTGAACTTAACTTATATTCTTTTCATAGATATATGTTATATACTATTAAGGAAATATTCCTTTTATTATCGTATCAACTGCATCGTAATTAGAGCTGCCAAGAATAAACATCAGTAGAGCGCAGGCTTCCCATGCACAAGGACGAGAGTTTGATTCCTGCTTGAGTCAAACCTATGACTTACAAAATTGACACTTGTCGCTACCTAGCCTGGTGCTCAGTATTACTAGAATAGGGCAAGGACTGGTTAGCGTAGCCTGGTGCTCAGTATTACTAGAATAGGGCAAGGACTGGTTAGCGTAGCATCAGAATAATCTGACTGAGTGGGATATTGGATCATGTTGCCACCAGCCTGGTCTCCCAGATATAAAGTTGCCATGAGTGTGCACTGTCACAGGTCGGTACCTATCCTGATAGGACCTCAGATGTTACCTGCATGTAAAACTCCAACAAAAAATATAGAATAAGCATTTGTTATTCAGTCCCAATTTATTCATGTGAGAGATCAGACCTGATGGCCAATTTGGTAGAGGTTTTTTTTCCAGATTGTAACGGTTCGCACTCTTGGCAACTTTTTAGTGCTGTCCCATTTGGAACTCAGGCCACCGGCACCATGACCCGATATCCCACTCAGTCACATTATCCTGATACTGAGCTAAACCATCCTTGCCCTATCCTATTAATGCTGAGTGCCAGGCTAGGAAGCGACGAGTATACATTTTGGAGTCGTTGGTTTGACTCGACCAGGAATCGAACTCCTGATCTCCTGCATGTGAGGCCCGCGCTCTACCGCTTCGGCCACCGCGCCCAGTCTACAGAAAGAGGTGGTTACAGCAGGATGTGGTTACACATGGGCAGCGCCTAGAGGGGGCTTGACCTGACTGTGTACATACGAGCAGATGTCCATGGCGCTCAGCAGTGCCTTGGACAAGCACATATATGCAGAAGCTAGAGAATTAGTAGTGAGTACATACGCTTATGTGAGTATTTAATCATGGTTGGAACACTGCAGCCTATATAATATTGGCATAGTAGATTACACGTCACATAATCGTCAGTACATTGCCTGGTATTGGCATTGCTAGGACTGTATGGCTTAGCATCAGGATAATGTCACTGGGTGGGATATTATATCATAATGTCGCAATGTGGCATCTCAATAGGGCGGCATTATGAATGTGATATGAGTAACTCTCAAAAGTCCACATTCACTGTAATTTGGTTTTATTTCGGGGGGTGGGGGGGGGGGGGGGGTCCTTAAACAAGCAAACATATAAAGAGTGTCCAAACAGCACCCAAAGGCAATCGGTGACAGTAAATATGGGATGTATAATTAATTATGCGTATATAAGTAGGTGGAGTATATATTCCTTATTATTATTATTACTATTATTAATCTACCATTTACACTAAGTTATTATGTCCAATCGCTGACTGGCCTCGATTTGCCCCTGTTGCCATGGCAACGCCGTGGAACGGGCAGGCCTAAATCAGTCTGCTACTCGATTTCAAACTTTGCCGGTAAGCCTGTTTATGATGCTCGCCATGTCGCGCAATAAAAGTGACCGACCCACCTCTCGTCTGTTTCTCTCTCATTACATAGCCGTACCTTATAGATCTTCATGCTATATTGCACAGTAGACAATGGCTCTAAGATGTTCATGCTATATTGCACAGTAGACAATGGCTCTAAGATTCGGCTAATAATAAGCAGGTTCGAGAGGTATGTGCCATTTCAGCCAAGTAGAACTAGTCATTCTTAAGTGGCCAAGTAGAACTAGTCATTCTTAAGTGGTTAACTGGTAGGTTTAAAGTAGTGTATACTTACCAAATGATATAACGTCCGTGCAAGACATGATGGGCTAGTTGGAAAATTATAGGATATCCAGCATTGTGGAACCAAAGATTTTATTGTTATTTTAAAGTTGTTATTCCAGTTGAATAAGATCTTTTCACTGTACCATCAGATTGGTTCTCTAGTCTTAGCATGTATGGTGCATTTGATCTCTTTGTGGATGAGATGGTATAAGAATATAATCAATACCAGGTAATTATCAGGTTTGCATGCATTATGAGACTATTATTTTTGTACCTGTTACGGGAGGATAGTCACCTGACCTTACACTAGTTTATTAATTTGCTGATCATAACTATAAGGATAAAATTGTCGCTGTATGTGTTAAGTCATAAGGACTATAGGTATGACTTGCTATTAAGGGTAGTAATGGACTTGGGAGTATGTACATAATTGTTTCCAGATACATTTGAATTGTCTTAGGGATCTGTCACACTATACCATATTGGGTCAGTGTATGCCGACATATGCTGTCATACCGTGGAATTTTGAACATGCTCAAAAATATGACTTATGCCAAACTTACCCATAACTTACCTCAGCATGCACCAGTGGGCTTTAATGTACCCCAGTGTACATCAGCGTACACCAGCATACACCAACATGCACCAGTGTATACCAGTGTACACCTTCGTACATCAGGGTACACCAGCGTACATCAGTGTACACAAGCATACACCAACGTGTTGGCACTAAATCACATACATCGGCATAGGCTGATGCAATACGGCATAGTGTGACAGGGCCTTTAGTCAACTATAACTTTGTGTATACCGTATGCTTTATTAGTTAGGCCAGGTTTCCTCTTTGAGTAACATGAATATGTGCAACAGTTAACATGGGAGTCTAGTCCAGATACCTGCACTCAATTTGTTTGTTTGTTAATATTTTATTAACCAGATGGACGAAAGAATAGAGCAAATCGTTTGTCTCCCGTTTTGGTAGATCGTCACAAAAATAAGATATCATAATGACCAAATAGCTTTGTTAATTCTGACGAGCTAATACCATTGTCATTGAATACAAATGCTTGTAATACAATTTTATTTTTAAACTATTTGAAGCAGACACACACCGATCCCACTCTACCATTTAAACCATGCAGCAGAGTGCCCTTAGGCCCCGAAGAAGTAGTTTTGCTACCTTACCTGGTACTTCATATTGCTAGGGTATAGCGACGACTGGTTGATTGAGCATTGGGATAACATGAATGAGTGGGATATCGGCAGACAGAGGCAACACCAAAAGGCCTTCACTGCACAAACTATAGAGCTGAGGTTGAAGCCCTGGTCCAAGCTGCTAAGATATTGAAAAGCACCACATCCACAGACTCTCAGATAGTTTTCCTGACTGATGCCAGGTCTGTCCTTGAGGCAGTCACAGAGAACAAACTGCCACGACTCCAGGAAGCACTTCAAAATATCCACTGCTTCAGAATTGTGCTGCAGTGGATTCCCTCACACTGCAGCATTCACGGTAACGAAGAAGCTGACAAAATGGCAAAGATGGTGCAGAGGCAGAACAGCACGAAAACAGTGTTAACTTTAAGGAGATGAAGACCATCATTAAGTCTCTGCATAGATCACCGGAATCGCGAGACAGCTACCATCAACTGTCAAGACAACATCAAGTGATCATCTTCCGCCTTAGGACTGGGCATAACAGGCTTAGCAATCACCTGCACAGATACTTCCGTGTAGTACCATCTGCCCTCTGTGGAGAGGAAGATCAGACTGCTGAGCATATCCTACAGAGCTGCTTGAACCATCACTCACTGAGGGAAGAGATATGGCCAGCTCCCACTGACTTGCAGGAGAAGCTGTATGGGGCTGCAGATGTGCTACAGAGGACTGTCAATTTTATTATGAGAACTGGGCTCCAAGTGTAATTGAAGGCGAACGAAAAGAAGAAGAAGAGTGGGATATCGCGTCATATGGTCGGTGAAATAGAATTTCTATGGGAAAGCGTCATGAATTTAATTAAGCCACCCTATATGTATGCATTAACATGAATGAATATGTTGCTGCAACCAAAAATCAACCTGTAGATGTTTGTTCGTGCGTTGATTAATTGATACTTGTCACTACCTAGCCTGGCACTTGGCATTAGTAAGAAAGGGCAAGGGTTAGTTATTGGTCATCGTGATAGATTGTTATTGTAATGAAATAGGTTCTTCATAGTATAGAGGAAACAATCCTATTCGTGCAACTGGGAAATCCATTGTCAGATGAATCAATAAAGCAGGGTATGTTTGCATCGGAATACAATCTAATTTAGTGCAATTAGGATGCATGACACCAAGCAGCTATATGACTAGATAAAAGATCCACCCGTACTTCCAGTACAGGGGTATATGACAATGTAGTGTAAATACGGGCGAAAATAGCTTTAGTATGGAACAGGAAGTAGAATGCCTGCCTCCAGTAGCAAATGGATACTTATATCGGCACAGAGTTGGTGAAATGGGAGAGAATGCAAAAAGACAAGATGGCGGCCAAAGAACATAGTCGATTTCACTTTTAAATTGCATTAAAGTATATGTTTTATTATATTTTCCAACTCAAAAGTAGCGGGTAAATATGAAGACATACATAAAGAATATATTGTGCTTCTTAAATTAAGAATTTACCAGCTCAGTTGATTTCCCCAGCATTTCAAAATTCTTCGCCAGTTTTTCTAATGGGTTGGTTTTCATCCCTGTACGGGAAGTATGGATTGAATCTTCTATTTACTATATGACATGACATACAGGTGGCCGAGCGCTGTCGCCGAATCGGTTTGTTTGTTTGTTGTTGTTTTACGTCCTATCAACATCTAAGGTCATATCAGGATGGGTACCGACTTGTGACAGTGCACTCTCATGGTGACTTTATAGTGCTGCCCCACTGGAAGATCAGGCCGTCAGCACCATGACCTGATATCCCACTCAGTCACATTATCCTGACACTGAGCCAATGAGTCCTTGCATTATCCTAATTATGCCAAGCGCCAGGCTAGGAAGCAACAAGTATCAATTTTTAAGTCATTGGTTTGACTCGACCAGGGTTCAAACCCACGACTCCACAATCTACAAACACGGGAGACGGATGCTCTAACTCATGCGGCCATCCCGTCTGGTCCGCCGAATCGGTAGAGCACTGGCCTCCTTGTGGGAGATCGGGAGTTCAATGCCCGGTCGAGTCAAACCAATGACTTACAAAATTTGTAATTGTTGCTTCCTCGCCTAGCGCTTGGCATAGGCCAAGAAATGATTAGCTCAGTGTAAGGATAATGTGACTGAGTGGGATATTGAGTCATGGTGCTGGCGACTATAAAGTGATCACGAATGTGCACTGTCACAAGTCGGTATCCATCCTGATATGACCTTAGATGTTGTCACAATGTAAAACCCCAATAACCAACAAACCGACGTACAGGTGAGAGCTTCTGGAAACAGAATTTATAAGCCTAAGACAGATGGCTAAGAGCCGGTTTGAAGGTAGTCTGGGATCCACAACCAGAAAATGTGCAAATTAAGGGTTTTGATGTGACACCCCTGCTATAAAATTGTTGACACTTGGATTATGTCTATAGTGGTCTTGGACATCTGAAAAGTGAATTTGGACACTTTGAATGTATTGCGCAAATTCGGTAGACACCGTTTTTTTACGATAGGCTGTAACGACACCAGCCGCCTAATTCCGGGGTAGGGGAAACTAAATCTAGTATATCATCACAACGCAAGACTCTACTGCAACAAATTACCACTCATTCTTTTGGTATGGATGTAGCCTAAAACAATAAGCAGAGTAGATTCTGATTGGATGAACCTCAAGGTCACTAGAGGTCAAAAGGTCGCGAAGGTTGTGGTATGCCAGAAATCCTGGACTTTCATCAAAGAAGTGCCTATTAATATACCGTATCATAAGTTTTTTCACTCAAATACTGTTTCAATCAACTCCTTAGATCCCTGTGATGTTTTTAGGAAAGGGGTGTCAAGGCTCATATAGAATAAATGGCGTCCTGTAGACATATTTCTAAGTTATGTTTTGGAAAAATATCTAAAAACATTAGTTTTTGATGGATCCATTTAAGTCAAATAAAATGTGCGTAATAATCCATTTATTTCAGCCATTAACTAATATAGCATACTAGGACAGGTCTAAAAGGGGTTTGTAAATTCTCCTAAAAAGAAATAATTTTCAAGAATGATATATAGCCAGTGCCACAGTTTTTAAATTGGTAAGTACTAGTAATTACATTTTAGTTCTAGTTCTAGCTACCAATAAGTGCCTGAATACAACCCACAGCATTGAATAGGCCACAACACCCATCAACACATGGAAAAATATACCATGCAGAATGCACATGTATACATGTGCGTTCAGTGCCTCTTATGTCTAGGGCAACTCAAGAACGCACATAGATGCGAAAATCGAGCAGCGAAATCTAATAGCCAGTGATGAATCAGGCAGATTCATCACTGGCACATGGCTGCTTGACAGGATGTTGGTGTTAGGCCTCTTTGAAGTTGGTGTGCGTTCTTGAGTTGCCCTAGACGTTATGTAAAGTAATAACAAATGTAACAGTGACTTATCTGATTATGAGTCCAAATAATGAATGTTTAGTCTATACCCTCCTGTTCATTTGATTATGTCCAACCCCCCCAACCAGTAATTTAGTTTGTGCATCTTCTCTGACCGTGAAAGAATTGTGTGACCAGATAGTTGACCTGCAAAATGAATTAGATGAATACCAGCTATATTGTGAGGGGGATGATGTTGATTTTAATCTCCTCAAAAACATTTTGAGTACATCATATCCTTTGGCAAAGTACTTGCGAACAGAGGTAAAAAACAATTGCAAAACGAATGCATGCTGCTGAAGATAGAGAAATAGAGATATCTCATGAAACAGCATCTCACCAGGTTCCAGTAGATTTGTACAATCTAATAGCATGGCTAATTACTGACAATGATGATAGCCTTGGCGATGATGGAAAAGTTCATCTTCCGGAAAATGACATAGAGAATGTGTTGAACCTAGCACAGGACATTATTGGGTATCTTGGTACACAGGTTATACCTAAACACGTAGGAGTTGCTCTGCATATTCTCAAAGAAACGCATAGTAAAAATATTGTGACAATGTTAAACCGATTTGGTAATAGCATTAGCTATGCCAGTGCCCAACGTTACCTGACAACGACAGCTAATGAGGTTACTGAATGGGAAGAAAGAGAAGGTATTTATATTCCGTCCAATGTTGTTCATGGTCAATTGGCGCAGTATGCTTTTGATAACCTGAACTTTCATTCAGAAACCGAGGATGGTGGTAGTCTTGATGCAACTACAAATATTATCTATCAGTATACAAATGATAAGGAGAACAATGTTGGGACTGGAAAAGTTCCTCTTCAGAAAACAAGACAAGTAACAATTAAGGAAGCTGTTAAATTTGAACCAGTTGTAAGTAATCTATCACTGAAGGACCGAAAAGAGGCTAGATCATTACGTGGTACAGAGATTAGCTGTGGCAGCAATATAAGCAGTGATGATTTGGTTGATGAAAACATTGTCTGGTTTCTACTTCAGATGTTCCCAACCCAGATGATGTTAGGTGAAGATGAAAGTGTTTGTTGTACACCAAATTGGAACGCATTCTTTGAATTTTATTCCAGGAAACAGACACAGAAAACAAAAATTGGCTATGGTCCAATGTATCCTCAAACTCCTACAAATCCAGATGTTGTCAAAACCTCTCTTGACTACTTTGTTACACTGAATCTGAAATTGGGCCTGTCAAAGACGGTGGTAACATGTGACCAGGCAATATATGAAAGGCTTGGTGAAAAAGGAGCATGCCAGATATAAAGATGTTATAGTACGATTGGGCGGATTCCATATTGCACAGAACTTGTTGGGGTCCATTGGTTTCTTCATGAAAGAAAGCGGCATTGAAGTCGTACTAGTTGCAAGTGACATATGTGGTAGAGGAACAGCTAATAAAGTGATGGCAGGGAAGGACTATTATAAAATGGTTCGTTACCATTCCTTTCCCAGTGAGGCATTCTTTATGCTTAAGTGGGAAGCCTTTGAGCAATGGTTGTTGCAAGAAGATGAACTTGACTTACTCTCATCTTTGTCATCTGTGTTGGAATGTCTCAGGGCAGCCTTTCAAATGAAGGTCAAAGACAGTGTTACAAAACTTGTTGGTGATATCACGACAAGTCTAAGATTAGTTCAATCTCACTGGAAGAACTTTGAGAATACATTGGGTATGACAGCTCGGTTATGGGGAATGTATATTGAAATGATGCTCATTTTGAAATGTTATATCCATGCTGAAGGAGTTGGCATTTGGAAACAACATCTGCTCGAGGCACAAAACATGCTACCGTACACGGTCTGTTCTGGACATAGCAAGTACATGTCCTGTCTGGCAATTTATCTAAGTGAAATGAATGACCTCCCTAACACTGCGCCTGAAGTACACAAGGAATTTGAAGCGGGTAATTTTGCAGTGCACAAGATGGATGGAGACTTTAATGGAGTATGGACAGACCTTGCATTGGAACACACTTACAACAAGGAAGGGAAGACAAGACTATTCAAGGGCATTACCCAGGCAGAATTAACAAGAGAGAAATACATAAAAACTGTGTCATTCCTAACAGCGATCTCTGAGACTGTGAAGCAGATGGTACATATGGAGTCTTCTTAATCAGATCATCATGAGAAAATGAATAAAGATGATATGGTAAAGGTACTGAAAATCAGAGACACTGTGGCAGAGAAAATGAGAAATCCATTTGCTGCTTCCCTCGCAGATGATAAGTTAGTTAACATTGCAATGGGAGAAATGCTTGTTTCAACACTACTCGTGGACGCCAAACAACTTGGGTTAGAGGCAATGACGGCTGCCAGCAAAACTGATGCTGACCAAATTATCACCCCTAAGATAATGACTTTTGCCACACAACAGAAGCAAGGCAAAAAAAAGCAGGACTCTGTAAAACAATTAATTTCTGAGGAAAGCTCGGTTACTAGGGCCCTTTGCTTTACACATGAGTTGAGTGACGAGGCAAGAATTGAAGCCTTCAGTTACGAATGGAGTGACTATCCACCATCGTTATTTGAGCCAGACAAGACTGGGGGATTTACCATGCGCAAAGGAACTAAATCTGACTTTATAGGAACTCTTCAAAACAAGGTTAAGGATTCATGGGAACCAATGAAAGTGTTGCCTCCCTCCGAATCGGAACCGGTGTATGTCATTGATGCCATGGCATTCGTGCAACGTCTTCAGACCCTTGGGGGAAGTCATTTTGGCGAACTTCAGGAGAGGTACAAAAACAAGATTCTAAGTATGAAACCCAAACATTGTTCAGAAGTGCATTTTGTCGGCGATAGATATGACTTTGGTTCAATGAGCCTAAAGAAGGGAAATGGGAGCAAACTCACTGGAGTATATTCCTGTTCATAACATGAAAATACCTGTGCGGAAAACATTCCTTTCGAACCCTAAAAACAAGGCAAACCTGCTCTCAGACCTGTCATCTTCTTGGTCGCAGTCTGTATCCCTGCCAGATGGGTTTACCCTTATAATAGGAGTTAACGCAGAGGGAATATGTGTGAGCAACAGCGGCACCAATGTGATGGAAGAGCTGTGCTGCCAAACACACGAGGAAGCCGACACGAGAATCATCGCACATCTTGCTAGCTGCCAAGACAGGAGCATATTTGTTATCCACGCAACCGACACAGATATCATCATGCTTGCTATGTACCATTATCCTCAGCTTCCACACATTGTAAACTTATGGGTGGAAAAGAATGAACTCTTCCTGCCCATTCATGTTGTACAAAGAAGCATGTGATTTCTTATGTGATTTGTACGGAAGGGCAGGATATTCATCTTTAGATAGGTTACGAGCCCATTTATTTGCGTCAAGCAAACGGGACCTCCGCTCTCTACCTCCCACTGAAGATGCATTTCATTTCCACATTCTCAGGAGTCTTTGCAACATTAGCCTCTACAAACAGGCCCATCTAAGCAATCCAACTCTTCTCCCACCTGAACAGTGTGGCAGATATATGGACAAAGGAAGATTAGTTCCTGTCATGAAGAGCAAGCCAAACAAACCTGCAGTGGCAAAACTGACGTACTGCAAGTGCAAGAAGGGCTGTTTAAGGAACTGTTCATGTGCAAAGGCCGGATCGGCATGCATTATTGCATGCACCTGCAATGGGGACCCAAACAAATGTGGGCGACTGACTGAAGACAACGAAAGTGATGAGGACTAGGTAACCAAGAACAAAGTATATTTTCTACTAGGTGTAGTTGTAATCGGAACATTATATGTTATTGTTAGAATGATGAACTTGGGATGACAACATATTGCTTATTAAGTTTTTTTTTCTTATCTCCAGATAGTTCAGACGTTTTCTACTGATAGTTTCACAAATAATAACAAAAAACTATTGGATAATGAGAGTTATATCAATAAAATGTACGAAGGAAAATTCACTGAATTTGGCTTTTTTCTGAACTATCGCTTAGTAAAAGATGTACAGGGGGCCATTAGTTCTTTGCCAATCCTCACATCCCTTTTCTAAGATCATCAGGGGGATCTAAGGAGTCGACTGAAACAGTAGTTTAGTGAAAAAACTTATGATACGGTATATTAATAGGCACTTCTTTGATGGAAGTCCAAGATTTTGGGCATGCCACAACCTTCGTGACCTTTTGACCTCTAGTGACCTTGAGGTTAATCCAATCAAAATCTACTCTGCTTATTGTTTTAGCCTACATCCATACCAAACGAATGAGTGGTAATTTGTTGCAGTAGAGTCTTGCGTTGTGATGATATACTAGATTTAGTTTCCCCTACCCCGGAATTAGGCGGCTGGTGTCGTCACAACCTATCGTCAAAAAACGGTGTCTACCGAATTTGCGCAATACATTCAAAGTGTCCAAATTCACTTTTCAGATGTCCAAGACCCCTATAGACATAATCCAATTGCCAAAAATTTTATAGCAGGGGTGTCACATCAAAATTATTTTTCTGGTTGTGGATCCCAGACTAAGGGTTATTATGTATGCCCTATAACTTATGAGCGAAATAGTTCAAATGGATAATGGTGTTAAATATATAAATGAATCTGGCATGTAAGATCTCATTGCTTTGGTCACAAGGAGGTCACCAGATTTTGGTCACAAAGTAGTCACAAGTGGTCGTAAGCCATAGTATGACTGAGATCTTAGTAAATGCTGTACGATTGATGCTAAATACAGCGAAACAGTGAAATAGTGAAATATCCATATTTCGTGTAACTGCTGAGGTGAGTGTGGAGAAGACGCCTGAGTAGGTAGAAAACTTACCTGTAGAAGCGATGGGCTTGGGCGTCCAGTCAGATGGCTAATTGACTGCTAGGGAATAGTGTTTCCTCTGCTGTATGCAGGTAAGCCTAGCAGCTAGAGTCTGAACTAATAATATATATATATATAAGACTTCCCTACGAATAACAAGGACACCAGCAGATTGGGTTTGTTTGTTTAATCAACTCTGGGCTGAGTGATAAATGCCCTACCTAAATTAATATAAAGGGTAAAAGAGAAGATTCAAATTACAGCGGGCGCTATCAAAGGCTGCTGGGACCCATCAGGCAGCAGCAAACTGGACGGACGACTGTGATTGGTTAACAATATACCCGCGTTGATTCGCATAAAAAATAAATAAATAATTATCTGAGCATTTAAATTGTATGTATATAATAGATTAATTCCAGGGCTTGAATGACAATGGGAGAGCCCGTAGTACAGGTGGAGGCCGCAGGTGGCGCCACCAGTAGCAGTATATAGATATAGGAGGTGAATACATTGAGGCAATGGTTGGTAGATAATGAATTAGAAGAAGAAGAATAATAATTCCCTTCTGCGCCTTTATACTTGCATAATGCTTATACATCACATATACATTGACTACTTGATTGTGAGCATGAGTTGAGTTGAGTTTGATTTCACACCAAACATGTAGTAAGGTAACTTTCTGGCTTCCCCAATGGATAATCTTCCAGCCGAACAACCAATGTTGCTTTATATTAAAGTTCACACTTATACAAAAATGCATTGCTACAACAAATCAGCGATTGAAATCTGTACATACAACCAGATATGTCCGTGTATGTATACGCATATATGTAGGCTTTCAGGTTCATATATACATATGGTCACGGGGGAAATGATAACAAAGTTATACAACAGTGACCCCATTAATAGCCTTTGTCCAATTTGTTTTCATTTTAGGAGATATTCACCACTGTAATATGTTATACTTACTTATACAAGATACATTGTTGAAACAAATCATTGACCGCTAGGGTTTTTTTTATTTAGTTTTTTTTAAACATAGAAATAGATATGACGCTGCATGTATACATGTGCCTCGCAAAATGCGTGCCCGCGCAAAATGCGAGCCCGCGCAAAATGCGAGCCCGCGCAAAATGCGGTCGAGTAGTCTCGCCCACTTCACATGCATGCCGGTTTGGTTGTTGGGGTTTTAGTCCTGGCAACATCTAAGCTCATATCAGGACGGCCACCGCCTTGTGACAGTCTGGTGGAAGAACAGCGTATCACGTGAGGCAGTGGGTAAAAAAAAAATAGAGAAATAGGGATTTCTTTATCAGATATATAGGGATAAAATAAGGATTTCGCCCACAAAAAAAAGGAAGAAAAGAAAATGTTGAATAAGAGCAAATGTACCAAAATAATGCATAGAGGCCGCCACCTCAAAAAGTAGGAAAACTGGAAACAACGGATTGAAGTTCAAATTTGAATGTAGTGTATGATCACACTGTGCTACTTGTTCAAGTCTCATTCTATTTGATTCATAGTCTGCAGCATTACCCAGCTTAGTAGGCCTGTGCCCCCCCCCTATTTTTCTTTTAAATTAGACATTTCCTGACAAAAGTGTTTCAAAAGTGACATTCTCAAAACCTGGTTTCTAATAATCCAAAACAAATAGTGTGCAGAGCAGAGACAAATTATGGTGTTTCGAGAGAAAAGAAGATGCAACAGGTCAAAAGATTTAAAGAAATAGAGACAAAATTGGAATTTCTTTGAAAATAGGGATAAATAGGGCCTCATGGGAAAAATAGGGAAAAATAGGAAAAAGTAGGAAACTTGACGGCCTAGAAAAGCTCAAGGAGAAGGCGCGGAAGAAACCTAAAATTAGGATTGAAAAAATCAGAGTGTGTTCCTTGCTTCAAACATCACTGAGAAAGCTTGTTTTATTTAACGACACCTCCAGAATACATTGCCCTTTACTACTGGCTATTGGACATCAAACATATTGTCATTCTGACTTATTTCTGCTGCCAAATAGGCTACTCTTTCCAATAAGCAGCAAGGGGACTTTTATATGCACTTTCCCACAGACAGGACAGCACATACCACAGCCTTTGATGAACCAATTGTGGACCACTGGTTGGAACGAAAATAGCCCAAACTGCAAATGGGTGCACTGAGAAGGATTGATCA